>JBCFYV010000114.1:0-121908 GCA_039000515.1 Timema cristinae
CCAAAAGCTACTTTCGGAGAAATACGAAAACTTGTTTTTGAGGAGTAATAACCAACGTAAGCTTGTCTTAAATCTAACCATCAATCTAATTAATAACCATGAATTCTTTCTAACCGATGGATATTGTGATCAAGGACATTCACCCGATGATGTACTACAACACCTTATAAGGGCATCAACTAATGCCCTTTTAAACAATTACTGCAATCAAAAGAATGATTGTGTACGACATGTACCAAAAAAAAGAAAATTACAAACTGTTAAAAAAGATATTTTAAATAGTTCTGGCATGTCGAGTGCTTCATAGATATTAAAAAGTAAGGCTATAGGAGTCAAAACTATACGTATTTAATAGTGCTTGACTGACATATTATTTTAATTACCTTTTATTTAATCTATGAGATGTGTTAATGAAAATTGTTTAGTGATGAAGACATATAAACAACCAACTATTGCAATATGTAAATATTTTAAGTGGTTAAATCTCTCAGAAAAATTGTTAAAAAAAAGTTGCACTTTTATCTCTAGACTTTTTTTTTTAAATCTGAATGGAATTAAATTGCATGTATATATTATTAATATTAATATTTTCACCCATGTGCCCTTTAACAAGTTAGAGGGTTTCGAATTAGTATGTAATTTTTCTTTTGCCTTATGATAGTAATAATTGTTCTAAACGCACATTTCTGATAATTTGTAATAACCTGAACCAACCTAATGTAGCACCACTAAAATATTTTTTTAACACATGCATTTTTATAACACATTATTTTGGTTATTGTTGACATTATTGACATCTACATTGAGGAAACATTAAAATGTGTTTGAATTTGACAGGTATTTTGGCTCCAATTAAAAATGTTTTACTTTTAGAAATAATAGTACTGTAGTATTATTACTGTATTTTCTGTGTTTCCTGTAAATGCGGTATTTTAAATAAAAAGTACATAAATGTAACTTTAAAACGCCCTTTATAGCACATGAAAGGTTTTATGAAAATTTAAACTGTGTTAATTTGATGTATTTTGAATTAAATTGTGGCAGATTGACAATAGAAACAGCTGTATTATTCTTATAGAGTTGATGTTTTATTTAAGATGATTATAGATACAGTTTTTACTCTAGATTGATAATCATTCAAATATGTTTCTAGTTTAACGACATATTTAATTTATTAAGCGCACAGAGAAAATGTAATTTTTATATGGAACATGTGTAATATAACCTAGTTCCATGTAAATATATAGGTGATGAAATAAATATTAAAATGATTGAAAATACCTAATGCTATCCTATAAATATGCTCCAAGTTCCCCCTTCTAGCGTGTAGGGCCTACTGATGTCTGCTCAACTCTCTTGCCGGCTTGGAGTGACGTCACAGCTCAGCGCCGAGGCCTTGTGTAGTCTAGGTGGTGTTGACACTATCCACATTCCTTTTGTGTTTACTTCCTTCAACAAACCTCCCCTACCCCCCTCCCTAAAACCATTTCCTCGTCCCTCGTTCGGGTAGTTCAGAGTCTTTCCTCCAGATATCAGAACAACCGTTAAAGAAATAATCGTTTTAAAATAATATTTATTCCGTTTTTTCTGTTGTGACTATGGATTTTTTTTTATGGAAATGTCTTAGTTAGATAATATTGTATATATATAGCTTTTAAATTTTTATTATTTATTTCTGAATCACGATTTATTTTAAACGAATCTATTAAGGATTTATGAGCTTTTCAAACATATAATGAAATAGATTAAAACATAGGTACGTCGCCATATTCTTACGCTCTTCAAAAATGCAAAATAATATATTATAGTATTTTTTATTGTTTCGTAAACATGATTTCCCTAAGAGTCTGCACGGTCTTCTTTGCCACATTTGGGAGCAATGGCGGTACAGGTCTAATATCCTCTTAAAGGGCTGTCCAATCTACAACTTACAACTATAGTACATCTAAGTATTTTAAACGAGACAGATACTAAACAAGCGCTATTATTCAAGCTTTGTGTACCAGTTAGAAATAATTTGTAATAGTTAATATGTTTAGTTTGTTTTTAAGATTGAATTCAAAAAATTGTATTTTCAAATCCAACAACGACGATAATTTGACAGCCTATAAGCTCACCATACGAAGTGTCAAACAGCGATAAATAATTAATGGTACATTCTAAAAATAAATAAAAACGCAAGAAAATAATGATTCAAATAGCCCCTTAAAAAGTGATTCAAATAGCCACGGAAGCAAACTATTATTCAATATAAAATAACTCTATTGTTTTCAAATAGAATACGCTCAAACTTCATGGTGATGAGCCCATAAGAATAATCTATAGGTTTAAAAAAAGATTGCTTTGAAATCAACAATTATAAGAGGGTAAGACCTTACAACGCAAAGACAATTATTTCCATCACTAGGAAAAGTATGTCAATCTCGATTCTATTGATTTTGTAAAACAATTTTTTCAGCTATTTAAACGTTTAAAAATTATAATTTTTTCATACCAGTTTACGGCCAGTAGATCATTCAGTAAATTAGAAGAACTAGACAAAAAAATATTTGCAGAATAACTGCGCAGTAGCTTGAATCCTTATTTTGATTCAAATAGCCCCTTGATCCAAAGAGCCCCGCCATACCATATGTTATTAACGTTGTGCACAGGCTGCTAGAGACAGATATATTCCGATAGAGTGTAGTACTATCGGGTCGTGCTCGTGACGGCCCGGTTAAAGAGGGAGACAGTGTCATTACCTCTCACTCTTACTTAACTTCTCGCTTTGAGACAAATAAAAGTAAGGAAAGAGGGGATTAGTAGCCTAACAGGAAATGTTTACAGGGGGGTTTGGTGGAATACAATGCTATCTTTAGAAGGACAAATACTTTTAACTATGCCTAGCTCAAGGGTGGATCCAGGGTTTGTTGTCTAGATAAATTAGTTTTCCCAAGGTTCCTTCAAGGATAAATTTAATAATTTGTATTAATAAATATTTTAATTTATAATATTTTAATTATAATATTGCGAGTTTAACAAACTAATTGAAACTAACAATTAATTTAATAATAATAATACTTTAAGAAAGAACACAATTTAGATTAACCCATTTGTAATTTTAATACAAAAATAAAATAAAACAAAAAGTCGCCGTCAAAATAAAAATAATAAATATATACTGTACATAGGTCTAAAGTGTTTTAGTAATAAAAGAAAAAATATGTATTTTAATACTAAACTTAATATTAATACTGGAACATTTTAGTTTTACTCTCCTTTCTTTGCTCTAGAGCTAAGTTGAAAGAGATGTTGTCTAATTTTGATTATGTCGTGTAGGAGATAGGATGAGGAAGGTGTTAGTCAGTCATTCTTTACAACTTTAAAGTATTGGTTTCGATATTTATGATTATTTTCTATGCAGGAGGGGATGATCGCACCCAATCCCACTTGGATCCTCCCCAGGGAAACTCGAATAAATAAATGACTTTTAATGCTAATGAGAACAAATTAACTGTGCTGTTTGTAAAGATGATTACATATTCCAACAAGTTAATATACAAAATTAAATACACTTTTTGGAATATGTCGAATAAAAATGACATTAACTAAAGGTTTTTTAATTTAAGATAAACATTTTTTTTAATATGATATTCAACGAAATACAATAAGTGTAATGATCTTGATATTTTTGGACACAATTATATTTAACTAGGACTGATTGCCATTATTGATATGATTTAAATTTCTAGGCCTAGGTACTATAGTTGTATTTGTAAACAAAATTAGTTACAGGTTCATATTGTTTACACTGTCATCATACAAACTGGTCGATAAGCTGTAAAAAATATCTCGAAGGCTAGAGGAGACATGTAGCCGACACGATTTGGAACAACTGGTTGACAAGTTCATGCTTAGGTGGACAAAGTGCCAGCAAACTGGCCCACCAATTGGGACACCAGCTAACTGATCGACAGCACACTGGTCAACACGTGTGTAAAAAGTGTTCGACAGACAAGTGACTTGTCATGCAAAAGCAGTATCGATCACATGGTCGATGTGAGTAGGACCATGTGATAAAGAGCCAATTGGTCGACAAAGGTATACAAATATTTGGAATGCTTGGTGGGTTAATTATCTGACCCTAGTATGACCTACTGGTCGACTAGTTCATGAATACGAGGACAAAGTGATATACACACGAATAGTTGATCAATTTGGGTGCATAAAACTAATCAACAATAAACTGGTCGATAAGTGTGAACAAAGTGATCGACAGACAAGTAATCTACACGAAGGAGTACTTAGACCAATTTGTTGATAAGGGTAGGACCTTGTGCTAGACGACCAACTGATCGACAAAATATTAACAACCATTTGATAGACTTGGTAACTAGTGGCCGTCGATTCGTCGAAAAATACGTATATATAACCACAAAGTGATAGACAGCCAACTGGTCGACAAAAAAAAACAAAAACTGGCAGACAAACGTTAAGATGGATCCATATAATATTGGACCACAAGTTAATACATAGCGAATAAAGAACTCCCTAAGCCTAAAGCTAGGTGTTTTATTTTTGTATCCAGGTGTTCTTTTTCCACTATATATTTAGTTACATTAACAATGACAATCAATTAAAATAGTGCGCTTTACTTAACATTAAATAAACAATGTACCTTCTGTTTAATGTACAAATAAAAACAATTAAATGTTGGTAAATACACCAATCATATTCATAATATACAGCGAAAATGTAAACCAAATTATTGTAAAATAATAGCAGAAAAGGTATGTTCTCTAAGAAGAAAATACAAGGAATTCATACAAATATTAAAGTTATTATTTTTATAACAATAAAATAATCAACAAAAATATACACAATTCTCTAACCACATCACTCACAAGTAGCCTAAGTAACGTTGTTATCTCCTGATTAAATATTACTTTATTTGGAAAGATTCTCACCTGTATTATTTTTTAATTGAATGTATTTAGAATCTATTTGGCATTGTCACCTGGACTATTTTTGAAAATTATATGCATGCATAATCTATTTGGAGTGCTTCCCTTCCAGCAAATTTTTAAAACTGGATATCTCTAGAAACTATTTGCAGGGGTCGTCGTCACCTCAATCACTTGGCGCATTTTTGAAAATTAAATGTCTTAAGAAGTTATTTGCCGTTTTATTAAAGTCATTTAGCTTCATATTCGAGAATATCAGTAGGTGTGAACTACATCTAGAAGAGGGCTGATTTATTCCAAGAAGGGCAATCACCCCTCTCTACACTACACTTATCGTTTTCTCTGTCCCTAATTTGAAGTGGTCCTTTCCCACTTTTTTGAAATTATACTCTTTTAAAAGATATTTAGAGTAGTCCCCCCTCCAAATTATTTAGAACTTTGGATGTTCCTAGAACCTATTTTGAGTAGCGTCCTTCGGAAATTTTTTAAAAGTTTGGATACCTCCAGAAGCTATTTTAATAGTCCTCAACCAGTTTACTTTTTTAAATTTAGATCTCCTGAAAGCTATTTGAAGCGGTTCTCCTCCAAATATGTTTAAAATTTAGGTGCGTCTAGAAAATATTTAGATTGCTCCTAGCTTGAATTTTTTTCGAAAATTAGATGCCTCTAGAAACTTTGAGGTGGTCTTCTCTGGAAAACTTTTGGTGATTGAATGTATATAGAAGTTATTTTGAGGTTAATGCAAGATCTTTCAACTTCATATTCGATAGTATCAGAGGATTTAAAATATATTTAGGGGGGTGGGATTTATTCCAGGTGAGATTATTTTCACGGGAACGAGGCCCCTCTTGCCCCCCCCCCCCCTCCCTCGGTTCTACCACCATAGATTGCAGTACTACACACATTTATTAGATGAGTCCATGCATAAAAAAAATTCTGACCATCTCCTGTTGGGAGACTTTATCACGATCCACCATAAACAGGACCTTTCTCTCCCCACTAAAAACGAGGGTACATCCATGATATTACTCTACATTCTAAACGTATATGTTTTAAATGTCTGGATCAAAAGGCCATTATTGCACGTGTGATTTGTGCTCAACTACAAGTGGAGATTAGGCAAGATAAACAGTAGTATGCATAGGCCTATACATTTACAAAAGGTGATTCACGCAGTGGCGGTGGAACTTTATTTATGTAGGGGTGTATACAATTTTTTTTTAAAGGAACTTTCTCCCAATTAATAGGAGATCCAGGGACTCAAAACCATATATTTTGTGAAAATTGAATACCCTTAGAATCCATTTTGAAAGGTCCTTGTCCAGTAATATTTTGAAAATTAGACTCCTTCCGAGATATTTGGAGTGATCCTCCTCTAGAACTGTTTTGATATTTGGATACCCCTAAACGCTAATTATAGTTTTCCTTACCTATAATATTTTTAATTTAATTTTTCCAGAATATATTTAAAGTGGTTTTCCCCATAGCAAATGTTTAAATGTGTATGCCCAAAAACTATTTATAGTGGTCCTCACCTTTAAATTCTCAAATGATGGCAAATTTTCAAGAACATTTCCCGGGATTTTTCCCAATTTTACTGGTGAGTGGCCACCCTTAAATTATTACTTGCGGTATATCCCTCACAATTAACTACAAATAACACTCATATCACCTACAGAAAAAATATTACTTGTGGTATATCCCTCACAATTAACTACAAATAACACTCATATCACCTACTGACAAAATATTACTCTAGCTCTATCTCTTACAATTCATTACAAGTAACACTCTTAATTCACGTCCTAACAAAATATTACTTTGGATATATACCTCGCAATTAATTACAAGTAACATTGTTAAATCACTTATTGACAAAATATTACTTGATATAGGCTAATATATCTGTTGCCAGCAGCAGTGTGTTGTTTTAATCTCAAACAAGTTCAAGATACCTACATCAACTATCTTTTTAAAATTTCAAGTTGTTGAAAAATCACTCATCACACTTCAAAATTTTACTGACCAAAAACCAAATAGCCTCTACGTTATTTGTGAGATCAATTACTCCCTAGGTTTGCATTTTAATCAGAATCTTTAGATCCAGTTTTGAAAAAAATGCATTAAAAAACCTCTCATTTGTAAACTATCCTTAATTTGAAGGCTAGGGTCAAAATAAAATAAACTTGTTGAGATATTGCCCTATAACTTATCAAGTTTGAAGAAATCAATCAAACCGTATCCGATCCGTGGCCAGGGACAGGTTAACAGATAGACATGGGGACAAACAGAATTGTGAAAACTAGTTTTTTGAGTTCGAGTTTATAAAAAAGTAAAAATTCATCAATATCGTGAAACTTTTTTGTTGTTTCAAGATTACAATATTTTATCTTGATATTAGTAAGTAAAAGAGTGGTTACCCTGGTATGTGTTTGGACACTACTCAGCAACCAGAAAACTGCTCACTGAGGGCTGTCTGTCAATTCATGCATAGCTAACATTGTATCACCACTCTCTAACACCAACACTTGCTTACTGAGGAAGTAGACTTGATATTTCCTAGTTTATAAACTAAACATTTTAATATGACAAAGTTTATACTATGCTTCGTAACCTTGAATACAAACACTTGAACTAAGACGCTTTAGCTTTTACTCTTTGAAACACATTTATTGTATGTTAGTATTTTTAAAAATATATTACTAATCTAAACGCCTACTACATCATGCCTGTTCCATTCTATCTTGGTCCATAAAATTTACCCTTTCGTTAAGCCAGTGGTGTGCCTAGAAATTTCCATCAGGGGGGCCACTAGGATTTTACCAATTTCCCTCCCATATCATCATCTGATATTTTTTTTTTAAATAAGATATCTCTAAAAGCTATTTGGAGCTTCCCACCCCCAGATATAAAAAAATTGATGCCTCTCTCATTTATTTGAAGTTATACTTATATAGATTTATTTTAATTAGATGCTTCTAGAATCTATAGGTTAGCTTCATAAATATTTTCAATTGTATTTAGAGTTCAATGTGTTCTTCTCCCAACAAATAGTTAATTTTTACGAGTTGTTTTGAGGTAATGCATTGCTTACCATCACAATTGTCACAAAAATTAACCAGAGTAAATTCAAGCCCATTTCTTATTTCCTTTTCTAGTTTATAGTGACTTAACTTACATGATTTGGAGTGTTCATCTAATTTAATGATCTGTTTATAAAAAGGCATTACATCAATAATTCGGTGACCCGTAGTGGAAGAATCCTGTGTTCTTTCAACCTTTCAATATTTTCTATGAAAAGTGGTGGTAAGGTATTTTCATTATTATATTCATATTTTGAAATAGTGTTTTCACAAACAAGTGAAGGATGTTCCACATTCGGCAGTAAATCCTCCAATTCGTCATCTTCATCAGAAAAGTATGTGTCTGCCTGCATATCTTTGGAATTGGAGGTTCCTGCAGTTGTTGTAAAGTCTTCACTTTCTTGGGAGCAAGTCCTAAAAACTATTAAATATATATATATATATATATTTTTTTTTTACATAGTTATTTATTTATTACAGAACGTCTTACCATTCATCTAAGATATTCGCATTTAGTTATTATAATAGGGTAAGAGTGAGTAAAGTAGATTAGAGAGGAAAAGTACCGCGTTTGTGTGGAGGAAGCGAGGGAAGCTGTTACTAAAAGAAGCTTTAGTAGATTACACCAAGTCGGAATCCAAACCTTGACCTCCCACTCACTAACAAACCAGAAACACATGTAATTTACTCGGCACGCATACTGATTAGGGCTTATAATCACTAACCCATAACTTATAAATTATATTATAATACAATCATCACCTTATATTTGGTGTATATCTAAGGACTATTTTAAACTTTAGGTAGCCAACACACTCGATTACAAAAACTTGCCATCATTTCCGTTTGGAACCAATTTAAAGCGGCCACATTTCATGTACAAGACTGTACATTTTTTTTACAATTTATTTATCAACATAAATATATTTGGCACATTTTTGGCATATTCATAGAATTTTTTAGAAAATAAACAAATAAAATACGCCTACATATACTTTAACAAACACAAAATACAAATATTAGTTGTAATATTTTCAAACTACAGTTACCTTTTAAGTGATTCAAATTTGTTTCCGGTTAATTATGATTCTTCTTTCTGGATTATCCATCTCTTTAAATCTCTGGATCGTTTTCTTCTTTTGAATACTTTACTTGAAAATGAACGAGGCTTAGACATTTTGTACACAGTAAAATTCACACAAAAGTTGATTAATATCAAGACCATAGTCGGGAAATTTTATGAACAATATATATTGCTTTATTTATGGTTTAAACAATACCAAAATTAATGTAAAAGTACAAATTAGGGGGCTGTGTTACCATAAAAAGCACTTCAGAGAGCATCTAGAGGTGTTTAATAATTATAATTTTTTCTAGCCTTCGGCAGCTATGGTGTTAGGTTGCCATAAAAATATTTTAGAGAGCTCTAGAGGTGTTTAATATTTTGATTTTTTTCTAGCCTATGGCAGTTATGATGTTATGTTGCCATAAAAAATTCTTCTAGAGGAGTTTAATACTTAGAATTTGTCCTAGCCTCCATCAATTGGGGGATGGGCCACCCCCTTAAATTATTTTCTGGCTAAGGCCTTGATTAATATAATTATATTTATGCCAGTTAAATGGTAGCCTACGCTCAAACTAAAATATAAAACTAAACAATGTCAAAGAATACTGGTAACAATAGACTATACAGCTTTTACACATTATATAGCTAACAGGCAAGAACAGTCTAAAATATCAGAATATTACTCTTCGTATGTTTTTGTACCTCAATACTTTTCTCAGCTGGTTTTGAAAAGTTTGCTAATGATCTTCATCCCCCTCATCACTCCCCGCCGCCCGACCGCTGTCAATCAAAACACAAGCAGTCACTCCTACCTGTGTTTGGTTCTCAACGGTACGGCCCGGTTTGGCTGTATTTATTTCTGTGAAAATAACGTAATTTCTGGCTATTTCCTATCCAGTTTTTAAAATATGATAGTAACGATTGTATGAAAAATGTCAAATGAACCAGTATTTATTGCTTAATAAGGAGAGTTAAATTTAATTTCAAAATACAAAGTAGTTTTCTAATAAGAAATGTATTTGTAAACGAGTGAGAAAGTCTGCCACCGATTCAGTTTCATTATTTATTAAATAAAAATTAATATCTTGGAAAATATGGTACAGACCGTGCCTAAAATATGTTTACCACATAGTGCTATACTATCCGTACATCCACAAAAAAAATTAAGGCTTTTGCTTGTATTTCTTAATACTTGGATACGAATTAGTATTATTGAATTAAATTAATCATTATAACTATTTAATCTTATTTTAATATTTTTATTCTATTAAAAAGACTCACAACAATAAAAATAAGAAAATAAAATAAAATATTATCTCTCTTGCACAGCCTTAAATGAGCTAAATCCATTAAAAATCCCATAGGTGGTATATAAATTACAATGTAATATTTTAAGGCAAAATGAATAACTCAAATTTACACAAAAAAATACCATAGTAATAATTTTAAAAAGTTCAGAAGTTATGAGTTATAGGAGAAAGCAATGTGTAGTTTTAGAATAAAACAAATATTTTCTCCAAATTTGGTGGTAAAATAAATGAATGGTGCCCCGGACATAAGTCTCTCGCTGTTTTACCTAAAAATGGAAATACTTACTAAAAACTCGTAAGATCATTGAAACTAAATAATATACACTGTTGCAGAACCATAATAGTTAAAATCATCTTATTCTAAAACAGAAATAATCTCTTCATTCCCAAGACCTATTTTTAAAACTAGATATTTTCCTAACAATTTGGGAATTATTGGTTTACAAAATATGTTACATTTAAAATTGATTTATTTTATTAGTCTTACAATTATTCAATGATAAATAATTTATTAACTCTAATAGTTGCGTTGATATTATCAACATTGTTAATATCCGTCTATGTTAACCACCTTCCAATTCATTTTATCTGGAAAATTTGTAGCGTCATATTGTTTGTAATATTAAAAATGGTCTGGATATAATTTTAATCAAAATCATTATATATAATTTCCAAAATATCTCTTCTAAACCAACCTTAACTTTATGCTTGGATAGATGATTCCAAACACTCCTATTTATAACTTACTACCCACCCTAGGTACCAGATTTCAACTCTCGGTAAAATGGTCTCGGCTTTACGCCAATACACAGACAAAACAGACAGAATCGAGATATCCCCTTTTTTGTTTCGAAAACATATAAAACGAAATATTCATCGTAATCTCCAGGTCAAAAAAGTACCATTACAATGTAATCTTTTTATGTTTATGAGAATAATTTAAAAATTATACAGCTCTCGCAGTTTCTGAAATATTCGTGACTCTGAAGATATAAAATAATAACCGCACCTCCCCTTTGTGACCTAGAGGTTAAATGTGCTCAACGCCAATCAATAATACTGGTAAAATCTAGTAGAAAAAAATATATATATACAACTTTTACGTTAATTAGAACTTTAATTATTCCAGATCACTACATAGCTGTTGTGCTCCAATATAAATTTAGTTCTAAATGAATTATATTAACTAATATATACAAATAAAACTTAAAGGACCTTGAAGAACCCATCCTTTGGTCTAAATCAAATCGTTTTCTTTCTGGCTTTAAATTGTTCAGAGCTTTAAGAGAGATAATTATTCGAGTTAGAAAAACAATTCATTTCGAAATTGTGTTAAAATGGTTGATTTGATATTTAAAATTTTTATATTTTAAAACGAAGAAGGTAGCTAATATTGTAAAACTTTTGGAGACTGTTCTACTTGTTTGGTGAATGGACACACTTCATGAAGTTAAAATAATGATGCATATAATATGAAAATATGCTGGTACTCAAAACAGAGCTTCATTTAAATTTATTTACTATACGTATGAAAAATAAATTATTTAATTAGTTAAGGTAAAACACAATAATAATATGTATCTAGGTAACCATTATTATAATATATTGAAATACATTATGTTTCCTGGCAACAAATAATACTAATGGCTTGATTTTAGAAAAATGAAAGAGTGTGATTGATGGATCTATAATTTATAAGGAATATAAACGCCAATATTACACGCGATACTGTAATATAATATTTATTATCCACGACATCACTAGAATTTCACATACGAGGCTATAAGAATAAAAAGATACTAAAGGATTTATTAAAACAATATACTCTACCACCTATTCATGGTATTCTATGATAAAAGCATGTATGTTCTGTAGGAATCTCACACATGGTTATCTATCTATTATATTGGTAGTTTATCATGAATTTGAGTAAGGTTAACTGAAACAGTAATTTCCTGGAAGTCCCAATTGCTAATAACTGGTTATCATTACAACTACATGAATTATAAGTGTTAGAATGTTTGTTTCTAATGAATACTGATAGATTTATGTCTACTCTACCCGTCATTATTAGTAATAACTTAATAACAATCCAAATAATTGATACCACTTTATTTTAATTTACCTAGTGGATATTTATCTTGCCAAATCAAAGTACTCCTGTTTTAATCCCTGTCAGGTTATATGGTGTTTATTAAAACGAGAAGGATTCTAAGATAAACTATGATGTTGTGTGAAGCAAGGTAGAAAATGGCTGAGAAATAAAATGCGCTGTTAAGAGTTTCAACATTTCAGAGGGTTCAAATCAAGAGAGAACAAAAAATAAATTAATTTACAAACAGATTCAGATATTATAATTATGTTCAAGGACTTTTTGAATCCGGTTTCGATCTAAATTTTTAGTTAATGAACCCTCACATTCTAAATTATGAACATTCTACCAAACAATCACATAAGATCAAGAAAAAAAAATGGCCAGGTCCGAAATTTCCAGTAACAAAAATTTAATTTCCAAAAATAAATATATAATATAGTGGCTCGACGGGTTGAGAGATTTACCCTTATTCGAAAAAATTAACAATTAAGACAACAACTCTAAATTAATACTATATATTGGAAGAAAATATAAAATTTACAGTTGAATATCCAAAAGACCTAGACATTTCTATAACTTTTGAACCATTTTTTAAAACCTGTCCTTAATTAATTACAAAGTTCACTGACACTTACTAATTTAGCAGTGATAGTACATCTCTTGGCGATTTGACGGGCTTTTACAAAACTCCAAGTAATTCGAAATGAATACCAAATAAAAATATTTAGAATGGCGGCATGGAAAGAATGATTTCACATGAACAACATATTTTGAGGAGGAAGATCCTACATCTTGTACAGGAATATTTTTCAGGAGAATTGGGAGATGGATTCAGATATTAAATATTTTCAAAGAAATTTACAAGTAAAGAATATCAATCAAAATTATGATTTATTTAATAATTACTCTTCAAAATTCAAAATTTGCAAGTTAATATAGTACATGGCTTAACTATGTCATTGTTTGATTACATTTCAGAAAAAACCTCACACATTTTTTTATAAGCACCTTCATGTAAATAATTGTTTTCATATTGCATTTTTTTTATCACCGCGTATTACTACCCGTTTGGTTTATACAATGATATCTCTATCAAATTTTGTAAGCATGTTAAAATAATATTTGTATCCTAACGATAGTCAATAATGTAGACGAAGCTGCTGACTTATGCAGAATAAGATATCTGCGACCGCAATGACGTCAGCTGCGAGAAGAGCTTCAATACCACTCATTGCATCGATGACATCCGTAATATTTGTAGTATATATTCTTCTTTTAATATTTAGACGTCACGCCTTTAAATTTGTTGATTCTTTTTATCAAGAAAAAAATAAAAAGAAAGAAGATGTTTGCATGTTAGAAATTTATATCTACTAGCATCTAAGGACTAGAGTTACACCTTAATATTTTTTATTGTTTTTCGCTTTTTCGCAAAAGCGAATTTACCCTATCTCTAGTCATATATGATGCAAACAATCTCATTATAATCGTGTGAAACTTACCTTTGAACTCTAATCCTGTAGTATTAGAATTATAAATTATTAGGCGTCAAATAAGTAGGGCATAATTTTTTTCTGCGTCAGTAAAATAAAATATATACACACTAATAAAGTGATAATTTTTGCCTTGTACCAACATAAATTATTACATTGCTATATACATTTTGGTACTCTACCCAAATTTATATGAATTAGGACCTTGCATCAGAGCTGTAATAAACTAACAGGTAAGTCACTATGGTAATTCCATTTTCTCGTCCGGATTACACTTGAAATACAGAAGTACCAACCTAAGCTTATAATCTTGAATACCTTCAGAGGTGAAGTCTTAACTACGTGTTCTACCGACTGAGAGACTCGCGAGGATAAAGAATATTTTTATTACAACATATTCCTTGAAACAACAACAAAGGATAAATGCGTACTACAGTTTCATTAATTAAGGTTTAGAATACAAGTAACGTGAGAGGTCCGTGTGGGGGATGGAGGGGGGGTAGGATTAGGGTGAGAAAAAATACCTATATTTCATGCATTTGTCCAGAAAAGGGTAGCCATATCTTAGAATTTTGCAGCCATGTGAAAGCATAGTGGGGATAAATAGAGGAGAAAAGGCTTACTAGTGGTACCTATGTAGCTGATTGTTCCACACGTCCATCACAGACACAAACTTCAGCTATAAGTGAAGACGGAGCCGAAACATGTGATGAATCCTAGATAGCTCATTAGAAGAGCATCGGTTCCTTAAGTCAAATATCTCGAGCTCAATTCCCGTATTCAAGTGTCTTTTTTAACTATATTTAATTAGGTATAATGTAGTAACATGGTTGGTAAAGCGAATTGAAAATCACTATTACTAAAATTTCAAAACTTACCGTAAATATTTTATGTCAGTACAATTCATTTCGGAATATTTATATTTGTTTCAGTACATAATGACTGGCCTGCTGCCTGCAACTCATGGGCAGACTCTCTACCATTGGGAGTTAAACTGCCGGGGATTCAGCTACCCCAGAAAGTGACTCCACCCCAGCCAGGGTTTACACCAAACCGGTGACCAGGCGGTCTAGGGGTAAGGTGTCAGATTTCTATGCTGGCGGCCGGGGTTCAATCCTCGGTCCCGGCACAGATTTATCTGATTACCAAACCCTTCCTTCACCTCTGACAAGACATCTTGTGAATGTGAGGAATGCCAGGCCTCCACCGTGGTTCGGATTCCACGTTAAACTGTAGATCCTCCATTTCATCTCACAATCACCCTACCATTACACATTAGCGTAAGCGCGTATAACCCGAACGGGTAGTAAGACGCGGTGCTAATAATAATAATAATAATAATAATAATAATAATAATAATAATAATAATAATAATAATAATAATAATACACCAAACCGTGAGACCTATGCGCCGATGCACACCCTCTTCATTAAGAGGCGTGAACCCTATGTGTATGATTTGTAATAAGGTTATTTATATATGTATATATGTATTCTTATTTATATTGATTAATTCCCGCAAAATTCTTATCCCTACATAACTTACGAAACCAACAAAGTTAGTAAAAATATTTTTATTGTTCTCTTACTCAAAATATTTTTATTTCGATTCATTGATTTACCTCCCAAAAAAATGTTCATCCCCACATAACTCACACAACCAACACAGTAATTATTACCAAAGTGGTTATTGTTCTCTTAATCAACATATTTTGCTATTAACACCAATATTAATTCGAAAATGAAATTAAATTACTGTGCCATACATAAAAATTTGTCTTTTATCTCACTGATAGTTTGCATTACAAATAATTTCCAAAATATTAATCACAATAATGAATTATATTTAGAAAACACCGATCTTTACTCATGAAGTTTCTCAAAATACTAATAGCTACGTGTTACTACGCTATAATATTGTCTACCATTGTATATAATTAAAGACGATGCGTCGTGCTGGACGATATTTTTGGGTGGGAGACACATCTTGTTTTATTTTAATAAATCAATAATATCTCACTTCGGTGGATGTGTAGTCTAGAGCGATATTCTCTTGTTATACCAGTTTGTCGAAGACATGGAGATTGGGAATCGAATACGATCGGATACATTGAGGATGATTATTTTAAAATGATTTTTATTCTCCCTTCACGCAAATGATAGTCCTCTTCATATAAATTAAAACTTTCCTTGTTTCTAAATCATTATTTTAATTGTTACATTGGCGTACAACCCGATATCTTATTTAGACGCGGTGCAAAATAGAAATCAATATAACCAAAATCGCAGTTCAAATGGTTAAACGTGTAACTGTTAAAGGAGAAAATTCATACTAGCGGTACCTTCAATAAAGTATTGGTTGATGGCAGGTTCAACAGTAACATAATAAACTCACCTTGGTTGCCATATAAACTTCATTATAAAAAATATTATAATTACAAGGATAACGATTTGAATGTAAGATTAACATTGAATGTTTTCCAAAAAGCTTTAATTTGTGAAAAAGGTGTACAGAACATTTTTGTAGGAAATTTTTTAATCTACTTATTTAAATATAAACATTTTAGTCATTTGACTAATAGATAAGCAGATATTGACTTAAACTCATTGTAGTTATTTTTTATGTAGTGTAAATATGTTCCGTACAATGAATAGTTTGGGACTTTGGATATGTTATTTATAACTATTGAATGAAAATACATAATAAAATTCGGCTAGTTCGGTTTTAAACCATATTTTCAACAATATTTTGACTATAATGACTGGACTCTTATCATAATATATAAGACTACGTGTACATTATACAGTTACTGGAACGTGGTTATGATAAAACGTAGATTGAACACCTTATTACCTGTTCACTTGACCATCCTTGGTTTGACAAGTGACCAGTGAAATAACTCAAGAAACACAGTAAATAGTCGCTTCTTGTGACAACGCCGGTGACTTAACTAACGATTGTCAATATTATTAAATTTATGGAACAGACCACATATCCCAAATATTGTCGGTCTTACTACTCATACCAATGAGGCGGTAGAATTATTGTAAAAGTAGTATCCAGATTGTACAGTTAGTAACACTGCTAGTAAATAAGTGGGGAAGGGCAACTTTATAGTATTATTGATATTTTTGGAAGATTTGTTTAATCAATCCTGTCATTTTTTTCTTTATTAATACATGTAGCTGTGTAAAGTAATTTGTAAATAGACAAATAAATATAGGTGTTATATTATATACCCATTATTATACAAGAATTATGCCAGTTAAAAAAATATTCCCAGCAATTACGTGAAGCATACAAGTTGGAGAATCACCGATGTAGACTATAATTGAAGACTATGAATCAAATACATAATATTTATGATGAGTTAAGCCTATTTTACCAAGAGTTTAAGGCCTACCCCAAAATTTGGCTACCCTATCGTCGGTACAGCTGGTTGCAATCTTCAGATAGGCCTACTTAATTATTCTAAGGCGTTAGGAACTCGAATGTTAATTGAATACCAACAAATTACGCCTCCTATCCCTATCCTTTATACTCTCTTCTAAGTCTTGGTCTTACGAATGATCTCTTCCCATTGTATTTGCCAGTCAATATTCTGAAACAGTTCTAGATAGTCCTTTTTGCACTTCACGTCCTGCGCACATAAGTATACAAGACTTGACTATCCCAGCGATATCTTGTATTTATTCATAATGTAACCTCCTTCCATTCACCAGTAGCTTCATCCCTCTTTGGAACAAATATTTTCATAGGCACCTTTAATTCGAACAACCTAAATTTGTTTTCGTTATGTAAGGTAAGAAACAATGTTTCACGCACATATAGAACAACCAGTAAAATGGTTTTATATATCCTGAGTTTTAAATTGATTGAAAAAGAAAGGATGTCAACAACTTAACGGCCGAGTGATAACAGGAATTTACCGACTTTATTCTTTTCATAATTTCAAATCAAATAATGATTTTATAGTTATGATAAATATTTAAACTCATTAACTCTATCAAATGTTATGTAGTTGGCAGTAATCTCTAAACTAGTATCTGTCTGATACCGTTTAATGTCAACCCTTTCTAACACTCTTGCATTACCATAGTACCATAATATAGATCTAGATTAAAAAGTAATGAGGATAAGGCATATGCTTGTTTCAACCTATCATGTGTTCCAAAATTATCTTATAAGTAACGTCCAGCCCATACCTTGCCACGCGTTTCAATCAAAAAGTCCCACTTTTCTTGTGAAAAATAATATTCTTGAATCTTACATATATAATATTGGTGCCACGCCTAATCATTCAACTTATGTAAAAAAAACTCCTTCCCTCATTTAACTCCGAATATTAATCTCAACTTTAAATTAATTTTCAATCAAATTAAATGAAGGCTATATACTGCATCGCGTCTTTATTGTTTGATGTCTTTGATGTCAAACTTCAACAGAGAATCACTGAAAGCTCGTGAGGATATAGCTTTCTTACAGAATTACTGATTGAGTAAGACGTATGGGGTCAGAAGGGGGGGGTAGAAATTGTTTTCACTCCTTTAAAAACAATGTATTTAACTCTGATGATTTTTATGACTTTAATTAATAACTAAAGAGCAGAAAACTTAAGGCCTGTCATTTTGAGTGCAAGTCTAAAATCTATTTTGAGGGATGGTGTGTGTGTGAGTGTGTAAAACGCGGCATGTCTCCACAACCAACCAAAGTATCCTCCCGTAACAAGGAGAGATGGATAACGTAAACAGTAGAGGGTTTTAGCTACCGGACAGGTCTTGCGGAAATATCATACGTTTGGAAATATCAATTTTCTCAAGAACGAATGAAATTTTTATGGTGATATTTTCAACACATATTCTAGGATAATGTATCGATGTTTATAAGGTGTTATATTTTTTGTAATAAAGCCTTAAATTTTCTTTTGAATAATGTCAAAATTATTTATATTTGATTCACTGTTAAAATTATAGAGAGGGTGTGTATATATAAAGATTATAACATCAATATAAATGATCAAAATCCTTCTTATCATGATCAAACCGTTTCCGAAAAAAATTTGAAAACATATAAACAGTCTTGAATAGAACCATTTATTCACATGGCTCTGCATTTCCACGCCAAATGAAAAGGGCCAATCACCTTAACTCTCTTTTTAATTTATAAAAAGCCTGTACTTAGCAAGGCCACTCAGACCTCACTTTACATTCAGTATAATTAAAACAAGAAATGTAATAATAATTCTTACTGGTCACTCTTCACACAATTTTATATCTGAATTATAAAAATAAATTAATTTAGAATAGAGACGTTATCTACTAAAAATGAGATAAAATAAAACAATGATGCCATACAAAGTACAGTAGGCCTATTTACCAAATATATTATTCAAAACAATGTAATTTGGTCACATTGAACTTCTCATAAATTTCAATCTTTTGTTCCTTCACAGAGCTCAAACTTTTAAATGTGATCAACTTGTATTAATAACTTTATGTCGAAAGTTCTTCAACTAACACAAATGGCATTATTTGAGTAATTGATGACTAAGGGGAAAAACGGGAGAGAATATGTTAACCCACACACAACTCTTAAACTATTGGGTTTGAGATCAAATAATCACTAATTATTCCTTTTTTTAAAATTATGCACGTGTTAAAATAATACAATACATTTACTAGTGTGGCTAAAGTGGTTTGGTCGGAAAGATACCCAGCTAATTTACGCACATGCACAAATCATTCAGTCACTGTCGATTCCTCATTGGTTTGTAAGTCGTAATCTCTAATAGATCTTAATTTCAGATAAAATACCATAAGAATATTTTTGAATTGGTCAGAAGTTATGAGTTATTGTTGCAAACAATGAAGATTTAAATTCAGGCCAATCATGAAATTTTAGGTTTTAATGAATATTTTCTGTCAATCTAGTGCAAAAATAAATGTACTTTGCCCAAATCAGAATCAAATCTTTTAGCTGAAAATGTAAAAATTTACTAAAAACTCGCTTTATCAATAAAACTAAATAATGTAAATTGTTGCAGAAAAATAATAGTTAAAAAGCATCACATTCTAACAAAGAAACCATTTCCTCATTCCCCAGACCTATGTTTAAAACTATATATTTTACTATCAATTTAAAAATTATTGGTTTTTAAAATCATATTTCGTTTAAAATTATTTTATATTAATAGTGTTACATTTATTCAATGATAAATAATATTGTAACACAAATAAATTCGTAGATATTGTCCACATTGTTAATATCCGTTTATGGTAAAAACCCTAAATTCATTTTATCGAGAAAATAAGACACGTCATTTGTTTTGCAATATAAAAGCTGTCTGGATACAAATATTAATCAAAATCTTTATAGCTGATTTCAAAAATATCTCTTGTAAACTTTCCTTAATTTTAGGGTTGAATAGTTAATTCCAAACACTTCTATGGATAACCTCTTAACTATCCTAATTACCAGGTCTCAAACTCGGCAAAATGGTCTCGGCTCTAACCCTAGCTACAGACAAGACAAAATGAATCGAAAAATCCCATTTTTTTTATCGAAAAAATATAAACGAGAAGATTCATCGTAATCTTGAGATCAAAAAGTACCATTTAAATTTTATCTTTTAATTTATATAAGAATAATTTAAAAGTTATACAGATCTCACAGTTTCTGAAATATTCGTGATACTGAAGATAGAAAATAATGACCGCTCCACCCTTCTGTAACCTAGGGGTGAAACGTGATCAAACAACAACTAATAGTATTGGTCAAATATATTAGCAAATACACTTAATACTTTAACGTTAATTAGAACTTTAGTTATTCTAGATCACTGCATAGCTGTTGTTCCACTATAACACATTTTGTTCTAAAGGACATATAAACAATACCTACAAATAAAGCTTGAAGGACCTTGAAAACCCATCCTCCAGTCTATATATCACTTGTTCTTCTTTCTGGATTTAAATTGTCCAAAGATTTAAAAAAAACTGTTTGAGTGAGAGAACGATTATTTTGATTTTGGGTGACCTGGTGGTCTAGGGGTAAGGTGTCAAACTTCTGTGGTGGCGGCCGGGGTTCAATCCTCGGTCCCGGCACAGATTTATCTGATTACCAAACCCTTCCTTCACCTCTGACAAGACATCTTGTGAATGTGAGGAATGCCAGGCCTCCACCGTGGTTCGGATTCCACGTTAAACTGTAGGCCCTTCATTTCATCTCACAATCACCCTACCATTACACATTAGCGTAAGTGCGTATAACCCGAACTGGTAGTAAGACGCGGTGCTAATAATAATAATAATAATAATAATAATAATAATAATAATAATAATAATTAATAATAATAATAATAATAATAATAATAATAATATTTTGATTTTGTGCTCAAAGGGCTAATTTGATATTTACAATTTTTAGATTTATAAAAGAAAAAGTTTTCTGATATTGTAAATTTTTGAGTTTGTTTTACTGGCTGGTGAAGGGACACACAACATGAAGCTATAAAATACCGATTCATATAATATAAAAATATTCTTGTACTCACAAACAGAGTTTCATTTATTATTTACCATATGTATGAAAAACTAATATTTTAACTAGATAAAATAAAACAACAACAATAATATGTATCTAGGAAACCACTATTATAACATATTGAAATACATCATGTTTCCTGGCAACATATACTAAACATTGCTTGATTCAAATAAACGGAATAATGTGATTAATGAAGCTGAGATTTATAAAGAATATAAACGACAATATTACACGTGATACTGTAATATAATATTATCCACGAAATTATGGGAGCCTCACATACGAGTATAAAAGAATAAAAATACAATAAATGAAATAATCACCCAAGATATTCTGCCATCTATTCAAGGTATTCCATGTTAAATACACGTATTTTCTGTAAAAGCTAACACATGGGTACCTATTTATTATATTGATACTTTAAAATGATGTTGAGTAAGTTTAACTTAAACAGTACTTTCCTGGACGTCTCAATTGCTAATACTTGGTCATCATTACAACTACAAGGATTAAAAATTTAGTGTTTGTTTCATATAATTAATGATAAATTTATTTGTAATCTACCGGCCATTGTTAGTTTTAACTTAATAACTAAACAAATATTTGATACCATTTTATTTTAAGTTACCTAGTAGAGACTTATTTTGCCAAATCAATGTACTTGTGTTTTAATCCCAATCAGTTTATGTGGTATTTATTAAAACGAGACGGATTCTAAGATAAGCTTTGATGTGTGATGCATGGAGAAAATGGGCGGGAAAGGCAGTCCGCTGGAAGAGTTGGCAGTTCTGGCAGTTCAAATCAAAAGAAAATAAAAAAATAGGAATTTACAAGAAGATCCAGATATTATAATGAGAATCGAGGTTTTGGAATTAGGTCTAATATAAATTTAAAGTTATTGAAACCTCACATTTTAGAAAATACCACAATTTAAATTACGAACATTCTACCAAACAATCAAATAATATCAATTTAAAGAAAATAACCACCTCCGAAATTGCCATTAACAATAATCCAATTTCCAAAAACAAATATACAAGTTGGTGTCTTGTCGGGTTGATTGATTAACCCTCTTTCGAAAAAAATTAACAATTCAGGCAACTATTCTAAATCCAAACTATCTCTTTGGACCAAAATTTAAAAATTACAGTTGAATATACAAATGACCTTGAATTTTATAACTTTTGAAAATTTTTCGGAAACCATCTCTAAATTAATAACAAAGTTTCCCCCTGCGGGACGGGGCTCAGAATAGTCCCGCAGTAACCCCTGCTTGTCGTAAGAGGCAACCAAAAGGGGAGGCTTCTGTGCAGGTCGTACCTCGTGTAGGACAAACTTATCCCATATCTTTCCTTTCACACCATTTTCTTCTTCCTTCACTTCCCCCCTTTTTTTTCACTCTTTCCCTTCACTTTATCTATCCTTACCATTTTATTCGCTTCCCCCTGCCGTTCATCCTGCACAGAGGCCTTTCCGTTGACGACCTTGGCTACTAACCCGGCTCTTCTCTGTTTATTATTGGATACCACTGCTTTGAACTCCTGAATGAAAGTGCGCCGGTTGCGATACCTTAGTAGAAGGGCCTTAGGGATGACAATAACCGGGTACCCTACTTTGGGAAAAGATCGGTTGCGTTCATGAGGGCCCGGACGTAAAATTTGCACTTTCCTACACCCACTTGCTGCGACGACCTCTCTCTCGGCGATGCTCTGTGCGAAGGTTGTCATGTCTAGCGTCGTATAGAGCCTCTCGTTGGGACAGTAAACAGGGCCATCTGTGGTAGAACCAACTTGGGTCATCCTGGGTCTACGATCCGAGTACTGTGTAGGTTGTCCCCAAATACGGCATGGCCGATAACATTGTCACCGCTGGCACCGTACTGCCAATTTCTGCTGCACCTCACTGCCCGGCCCCTCACAGGGCCGTAATATTGATAAGAGGCGGAAACGGGTAAGGCCGTCCAGCCCTGTTTTGATAAAAAGCCAGGAAGTGGTGAGGCTCCAGCCCCGCTTCCTGGTGATGTCTCGGTGAATGAAAGTGAAGATCTGAAACTTGTCAGCCCATTTATCCTCGAAAGAGTGATAAATGGAGCAGCAAAATCTGACGTTTTAATAAGGAAACTACGTGATGGCACCATTATGATTCAGACTATGACCGACACACAATCCTCAAATATTATGGCGATCTCCGAAATACCATTAAGTAATACGGCTAATATACAGCTTAGGTGGAGCCCCACAGGTTCCTCAATGTTTGCAAGGGAGAGGTCACTTGTTATGACCTCGACTGCGTAAGCATTGAGGATAGCTGTGAGTAGCTTTCCCCTCAGCTTGTCCCAAGGTCTACCGTATCATTACCAAAAAGAACGGACAAGAGAAAAAGACGGACACATATATACTCACCTTTGCGACTCCCATCCTCCCAAAGGAGGTTCGAGCAGGCTTACATGTGCTCAGAGTCAGGCCATACGTTCCCAATCCTCGGCGCTGCTTTCAGTGCCAGGAATTTGGGCATACGAAGCTGAGATGCCGTGGAAGGCCAAACTGTGCAGATTGCGGACAGGAGGCTCACGATACACCGTGTGAGTCTCCTAAGTTCTGCATCAACTGCAAGGGTCCACATTATGCTTGGTCTCAGATCTGTCCGAAATGAAAGTGGAGAAAAAAGTCCTGGAGATCCAATGTGAAAAGAAGATCCCTTATGCCCAGGCCCACAAGGAATATGTATCCATCAAGCTCCGGTATTCCAGACATCTTATAGACTAATTGTAAGCCAGAACATAAATTGCCCCAACTGCCATTGCGCAGTTAATATTGCTAATACGCCTACACGACCTGTGCCACTCGTCTCTACTCGAGACACTCAAAGACAACCAGCACATCTATGGTGGTGCCAAAATTAGTATAAGGGGCGACACCCCGCCGAAGTCGCCCCACCACCTTTACCCCCGAGGAGGCCTCCTCGGGAACACCCCCGAGCCCTCCTAGGGGAACCCCCCCGAACCCTCCTCGTGGACCCCCACCGAGCCCTCCTCGAGGAACCCGCCGAGCCCCACTCGAGGAACACCCCGAGCCCTCCTCGGGTCCTAAACCATGTGCGAACGTTTTAGAGCCGCTCAACCCCGCCTCAGGAAATCCGGAGGTCGGGATGAGTGGTGGTACAGGTGAGATCGCAAAGGCGAGTCCCACTGGTGCCTTGAGGAAGGACCAGCGAGGGACCGCCGAAAAAATTAATTTTAAAAAAGCGTCGAAGGCTTTAACAAAGCCTTCGCGTAAGGATCCCCCAACCCAGTCTCTACAGGACAAACTAAAGCCTCTCCTGAAGCGAGGAGGTCCAAGAGAGATTGGGACAAGCAAAGAGGACCTAAAAAAGTCCTCAATAAATTTTTATTTTTAAAAGATAGTGTTATGGATGTGAGGATAATTAATTAAATTATATATTAATAAACAATGTCGTTACTACAATGGAATTGTAGGGGTTTCTATACTCATGTAGAGGAAATTAAATTACTAATTTCCTCCCTGCATCCTCCCATCTTGTGTTTGCAGGAGACACACTTCCCCAACTGACAGCCCGATGCTTCGTGGGTACGACGTATATCGTACCGACAAGCCACTCTTTGATCGGGCTAGCGGAGGTGTGGCTATATTTGCACGTAACAACATATATCATAAGTTTATAAATATTGTTTCTGATCTCCAAGTGATTGCTGTTAGAGTCTCCCTTCCTATGGAGGTAACCGTATGCTGTATCTACCTCCCACCGGGTGAACGTGTTTCCAAGAGAACCTAGAGGCCCCTAACAACTCCCCCCCCTTATCATCTTGGGACTTTACGGAACTGTGTGGGTTATTAAGACACCGAGGAGTAGAGATATTCTTGTCTCGGGTAACCTGGTGTTAATGAACACCGGAACCAGATACACTTCTCCACCTTTAATGGTGTATCCTCTGCCATCGACATAGCTCTATGTAGCCCCGGGATTGCTGCTCACTTCCTTTGGGAGGTCACTCGGACCTATGTGGCAGCGATCACTTTCCCATTCTGCTTTCACAAATTCAAGATCCTCCCAGTACAGCGCGGTTAACCCAATGGGTTCTTAAACGTGCTAACTGGGATAAATTCCGCGAGCTCGACGTATTCGACGAACCCCATTCTCCTGACGTCGATGTTAAGGCTTGGCAATTTACTTCGACGGTCATCGCGGTGGCGAGGGCATCCATCCCTAAATCCTCGCCAAACCCGCACCACCGTCCTGTTCCCTGGTGGAACGAGGAGTGCCGGCTGGCTGTTTCTAGCCGTTGAAGGGCCCTACGTCTCTTTCATCGACGTCCTACTTCGGAGAATCTGGAGTCATCCGGATTCTACGTGCTAGAGCTCGCCGTATTATTCGGGAAAGCAGAAGAGAGTCTTGGAGACAGTTTATTTCTACCCTTACTATTTCCACTCCCACAACCAAGGTTTGGGATCACATTCGTAAAGTACATAGTAGCAAAAATACCATTTATAATATACCCGCATCATGTCTAACGGTTCACTTGTCTCCTCCCTATGGAGGTTGCAATGTATTGGGCTCGATGTTCGCCATATTTCTAGCACTGCGAGCTACTCTAACGAGTTCGCGGTGCATAAGCGGAGCATCGAGCCCGTATTTATTGATTTTGGTCCAAGTCAAGGGGAGGATTATAACTCCCCTTTTACGCAAGTTAAACTGACCTATGCCCTCTACCAGGTGGGCAACACAACTTCCGGTCCAGATGATATCCACTATGAAATGTTGCGGCAGCTCCCCCCTGCCGGACACGCATATCTTCTGGACCTCTTCAATAGTGTCTGGGAATCTCATCAGTTCCCATCACTATGGAGGCAAGCAATCATTATCCCGTTATATAAATATGGCAAAGATAAATTAGAGCCAACTAGTTATCGAGCGATAGCTTTAACCAGTTGTGTATGTAAAATATTGGAATAAATGATTAATAAACGATTTATATGGTATTTAGAATACCGCAATCTGCTATCTAATATTCAATATGGTTTTCGCCGGAACCTACCTACAGTGGATCATCTTGTCCGTCTAGAGACGGCTATTCGTGACGCTTTTCTCCATAAGCAGCATCTTCTGGCTGTCTTCTTCGATCTGGAGAAAGCGTACGATACCACCTGGCGGTACGGCATTTTGAAAACACTATTTAATTGGGGGTTTCGAGAAACCTTCCTTCTTTTATATCTAATTTTATGTCGGATAGACACTTCCGGGTAATATTGAATAACACCTTATCCGATGATTTTATTCAAGAAAATGGGGTGCCTCAGGGTAGTATTCTGAGCTGTACATTGTTCGCTATCATAATAAATAGCATTGTTGACAATGTGCGCATACCTGTACGGTCATGCCTCTTCGTGGATGACTACGCAATTTATTGCAGTTCGTCAAGTCTCCACGGGGCTGAACGGCAAATGGCGTAGTACAAGGCCGGTTGAGATCAGGATAATATCGGTTTTCGACACGTGTGGGATAATCTTGCCAAAGGCTATCCCCATATCCCCAGGTCGAGTTTCTCCCTCGAAGATACGCCTACCTCAATGCCATTTTGACCTTGCCAAGTATAGGAGGGAGGAGGTCATCGTGACAACTCCGTGTCGGCATACATTTTTAACCCACGGATTTTTACTAAGAAAGGGATCCACCTCCAGTGTGTGAGTTTTCGATGCTCCCCTTAGTGTGCACCACATTTTGGTGGAGTGTCGCAGTTATGCCCCTATTCGCCTGGCCCTTGATTTTAAAGGTGACCTTACGCGACAGCGCTGAAGGAGTTATTTGTTTACTCCATTTTATACGCCAGGCGAATCTTTTTAGTGCCATTTGAGTCACTTTTATAAAGTGGCTCATCTGGATTTTATCTCATATTGAGACCTTTTTAACATTATAGTATACTTTAATGTGTTTGTTTTGTCGTTTTATCCATTTTAATAGACTTTAATAAAATAACTATTTTAACATGTTAGTTTTGTCTTTTTTAACTAATATATTGTATTAATATGTTTGTTTGTTTTGTTTTGTTTTTCATTAGAGTGATACACCTGTGGTTTTTTTTAGCAGGTGTTTCACTCAATTGTACTTGACCCATTTGAGTACTCCTATGGAGTGCCTCAAATGTTTTTTCTCCCATATTGAGATCTATTCTTTTTCTATTGTATTTTTATATTGTCTATTCACATTTTTATATAAACAGGTGAATATTCTGTATCCCTCCTATGGAGATTTTACTATGTATCTATATAATGCTAAGGCCCTAATGACCTCATTGTGTCGATGGGCCTCTAAACACGAATAATAATAATAATAAACTAATTTAAATGAATATGTATGCATATAACATAGACCTGCCATTTAACCATTATTTCTCTCAACACAACACAATACATGTTTATTACGCTGTGTTTAGGGTATAGTGGGATTCTGAAAGGAAGAAACATTATTTAACAGTTACTAAAACCATTTTAATACTCTTACGTCAAGTCATGTGATCTGCATCTGTAAATTTTGATAGATATTTTTAAACTAACATTCATAATATAGTAAAATGTTATAAATGTTTGAGCGCAGAAAAATGTTTAGAATTGTATTATACTCGGTTTCTTCAATGCAATATTTCCCCGAGACGGTGGTTCACTCAACTTCACGTGACGAGATATCATCACCAAGAAATTGATCAAAGCCATTCACCATGACACCAGCAGTAGAGCTACATGATCACCATTACTCTGTATTCACACGACCACTGCTATATAAACTATATTGGTCAGGTTTTTGCAGGGGTTAAATTATGGAATGGGGGTTGGTGAGTGGGATGATCCCCCCCCCCCATCAGAGCATTAAAATAATCAAATGCATTGAAACTCACACTTTAATATTGTGAAGAATGGCAAACACCTACCTTAGTTCTAATGTGCAGAAAATCAGGCAGCTTGAAACAATAATTCCCCAGTAATTAGATTACTGAGTTTAGTAAGATAATAAATTGATAACCAATTATTTATATGAAAATACACATTTTTTCTAAAACATTTTATGCAAATGTAGTTCCTATATTTTTATTTATTTCTATAGAGTCAATGATTTATTATTACATTTTTATGTTTTTTTTACAAATACTTTCTTATTATTATGATTATTAATTAATATTTTTGTATAGTTTAGCAATATTATTATTAATAAAATTACTATAAATTAAAATCTTGATTATTAAAAATTATTAAATATATACTTAAAGAAGCATAATTTAAACAAATACATCCCTTTCCCGACGACTGGAACCTTTAGGTTCTCGTCAAAATCCATTCAACAATCATAAAGTGTATAAAGCGTACGGATAGTAAGACGCGACCCGCCTCGGTTGCTTATTTGGCTAACGCACAAGTTGTATGTTGAGAAAGAATGTCGAAGACGGAGAGATCGAGGTTTGAATCTTGGTCGGGTGAACTGTAGTGGTTTTACTAAATAAATTTACATTTTCCCTCCATGCAAATGCGGGTTCATTTCCTCTAAAATTTAACAACAGTTATTCTTAGTCCATTGGCGTAATAAATTCTCAGGCGTATAACACGATCGCGTAGTAAGACGTGGTGATAAGAAAAACCCTGCAAGATTACCTATGTAGGCTACTACCTTACAGCAATGTTATTATTAAAACATAAGATTTTGTAACCATATATTTTCAGCAATGTTTCTTTATTTATTCAATTTTTAATATTTAATCTAAAGCCAGTAAGATAAGTGAAACTCATACATTCATGAAATATTTAATATTTAAAGAAATAGTAAATCAAACACAAAAGTGATATAGTATAATATTTATCAAGCTCAAAATGACATTCGGAAGGAAGAAAAGAGAAGAGAAATGTTAGATAGAAGGAATCAATGTCACTTATTCTACCCTCTCCATCTTACTTTTACTTGAGTGAGCCATTACTCATTAGTTTGGTTATCCGACACTGTCTGGATCAGGCGGACATTATGTTTAGCTAGTCGGTGTTATTTCTACAAATTGGTAAAGTTAAAACAATACTTTTTTTTCTCGTGTTTTGCAAAGATTAATTTGGTCCCATAAATAAATTTAACTAATAGAGCTAGACAAAAAAATTAAACGAATTAAGTAGAATACAATCTCTTGTATGAGGCCAGGAAGGGGTAAAGTGTATATGTGTGAGTGTATCCCCCTCCCCTCACCCCTTTCCCTCCCCTCCCTCGCCGTTGGCTCGCGTGTTCCAGGGATTCCCCCCCTCCCGCGACGTGGATTCGCGGGAGGCGGGTCATTAGAGAAAGGCTGCTATGATTGGTTGAGATAAAGAATCTTGTTATAATGAGGTTAAGATTTCCCATGAACCAAAAAGGGTTAACCTTTAATCCTAGTGTTATGATTCAGGCTTCTCTAAACCCGAGTTGATAAAAAGGTCCTTCTTTCCGGGGGTGACAAATGAAGAATGGTTTCCTGCCAGCTCAGTCTCCCTCTTATTCTTTCCCTACTTAGTGGGTGACAAGTGAAAAATGTTTTCCTGTGAATTAGTCGCTCGGCTCTGCTCCCCTAACCGTGAGAGCGCTTTAACTCAGGAAGTTAACATCTGTTTCGCAGGAAGTTAACATCTGTGTCTCAGAGGTCTGTGAGAATTTTACAAGAGGGGGGAACTTTAGTAAATGACTCGAGGGAGGAGCCAAGTGACTTCAAACCCTTTTTTCGCGCCGCCTCCTGGAGAGGGGAGTAGTTTACTTCTATATATTGAGTTACCCCTTTAAGTAGAATCCATTATCTTTTAAATCTTTATATTCTAAACAACATAATCAAGAATGTCTAGTGAATATTCAGCAGCGCTTTTGTCAGCAATCGGTTCGAGTGAGATAGTGTCAAGGAAGCTGACAGATTTAGAGATAGGTCATGGTTATTATATCACTAATATAAAAGGTGTGACGACTAGATACGGCCGCAGAGTTCTCGCCTTGTTGGAGAACAAATATAACGTGTGGTTACCGGCTCGATTTTCTCTACTTACCGACGCCCAGCTGAAGGAGCTCTCCAAAGCCGACTTACTCCTAGTCTACCAGGGCATTTCCAAAAACAGCAAGACGGCACTAATAAACTTCGAAGGTATGTTTATTACAACCATTTCTAGGATTAATCAAATCAATCGAAATATGTTTTTTTTCAGTTAGGATGTACAGAGTATGGGTTTTTTCAACTCTCCCTCTACGCAAATGTGGGTTCACTTCCTCTAATTCCTGAGATTTTACAAATGATAACACATATTTTCCCAAAAAAAAACCTTCCTTCAGGATATCTTGTGAATGTGGGGGAATGCTAGACCTCAACCGTGGTTCGGATTCCACGTTAAACTGTAGATCCTTCATTTCATCTCACCATTAATCGAAAGATGTATTTTTTTCTCGTCAAGGATGTACAGAGTATGTTTTTTTTTTCAACTCTACACGAATGCGGGTTCACTTCCTCTAATTCCTGTGATTTTACAAATGTTAACACATATTTTCCCAAAAAAACCTTCCTTCAGGATATCTTGTGAATGTGGGGGAATGTCAGGACTCCACCGTGGTTCGGATTCCACGTTAAACTGTAGATCCTCCATTTCATCTCACCATTACACATTAGCGTATAAACCGAACGGGTAGTAAGGTAATACATAATAGTCTACTCATCCTCATTGATTCGTTCAAATCTCAGTCATGCTGAATGATAACGCTAAACATTATCAATGTTAGCATAAAAAAGTATTTTCAACATAATAGTCTACTCATTCTCATTGATTCGTTCAAATCTCAGTCAGGCTGAATGATAGCGCTAAACATTATCAATGTTAGCATTAAAAAAATGTATTTTCGAGTCATACATTTAATATGATTTTAGTTAATCTAATTAGAGGTATTCAGTTCCTAGCATCACGTCTTACTACCCGTTCGAGTTATACGCTTATGAACTAATTACGCTAATATTTTTAGATATAAGAAAAGGGTTATATTTATAAGAAGTGTACTCGCTTTTGCATGAAGTAGAATCGTATCTCATTGATTCGTTCAAATCTCAGTCAGGCTGAATGATAGCGCTAAACATTATCAATGTTAGCATTAAAAAAAATGTATTTTCGAGTCATACATTTAATATGATTTTAGTTAATCTAATTAGAGGTATTCAGTTCCTAGCATCACGTCTTACTACCCGTTCGAGTTATACGCTTATGAACTAATTACGCTAATATTTTTAGATATAAGAAAAGGGTTATATTTATAGGGGACAACTCGCTCTTACCTTTAAATGCGTATATATCCCGAATTAAACACACACACACACACACACACATTAGCTTCAATGTTTGTATATCATGGCTTCATGAACGGCTAACCAGACGTCCCTGTTTGTTTTTATAGCTGTCTCAGAGCCGCTCGAAGAGATCATAGAGCAAGTTGACCCGAAATGAAGAAGATAATACTGAGGGGAGAGTAGGGCCTTTTTAGAGCATAGTGCACCCAAACATGACAGAACCACTGACAAAACGATTGCGTTTGTCACCTCCTATCATTGTATCTCGGCAAACTAATGGGAATAGGGTGTATACTCTCGCGGATTTAGACGCTAATGAACAACTTTTAATTAGATACTTGAAACATGACGTTGCACTTCGTGAAGGGAAGTTGTATAATGCTTACATTGAGCATATACCTGGTCGAATTAAGACCTCGAGCGTACTGATATCGGACCATGACAATATAGACGTACAGATCCAAAGTCTTTTGACCTTATCACGAAACTTAGTTACAGGATTTACTCAGTTTAGGCTTTACCTGGAGCCGCTAGGACTATCTATTAAACTTATTGAACAAGCGTACGCCCGACGTATAAAGACATACTCAATCAGTAACGAGTTAGCCTATAAGGATCCCGTACAGTTTCTCGTTGCATGCGGAGATATTTATGTAAAGACTGTAGAAAAAGAATCAAACGCGAACGGCCCGATAAAGGTAAATTGTAGCCTCATTTGCGAGTTTAAGCATCCTACTGATGGTAGAATTGAAAAGGGTTATTTCAATTCTTCTGTATACAATATATTTAACCCAATAAACTTGGAGGAGATATACGAGAATAACGTGGTCTTCCCACTCCTTGCTCAGATTGAGGGCTTTGTTTCTAGAGACTCAGGGTGGATATACAACGGCACGTTGGAAATGAGAGTAAATTTCTCGAAAAACTCGGCTTTCGCGATTGGTGCCCACGTTCAAATCCCTGAAACTATAGCCGGACGTAGAGCGCTGATAAATGTTCAAGCTGAAGAAGGACTTTGCTTCCCTGCATCCGTATTGGCGTGCCTCTTTGAGCCGACAGGGAAAGCTCAGCGTTTATCATCTTATCCTAATTTTCGTAACGTGTTGAATCTAGATGGGATCCCGCTTCCGTTCGAAATGAGATATATTGAACGCTTCGAAAGGAAAAGAATATCGTTAATTTACATGCAAAAACAAAGGGTTTGTCTTATGGGGGGCCCTGCAAGACCAAAAAAATTGGACGTTCCCGGGGCTTATGCAAAGAACTGCTAAATTTTCTTTTTTCATGTAAAAGTACATGGGGGGGAAAAAATTTTTTAGGCAACCCAAAAAATCTGTAAGGTTTAAAAAACCCCAACTAGCACCCTTGTCGACCAAACGTAGGTTTTTGTCCTTTTTGAGCTCTTTTCTGACTGAAAAAAAACTTTTAAAACAAAAAGAAAGTGAAAAAATTTGGGGGGGGAAGGGTCTTTCCCCCCAAAGGGGGGAAAATAAATTTCCTTGGTTCTCCAGTATAAAAAACAGGAGAAAAAGGATTTATCGTGTGCTGACTTGGAGATTTTCCGTGCCTATAAAAAAATTTTGTCCTAACGAAATTTTTATATTTAAATTTAAAGTCAGGCATTTTCGTGGGAGACATTTAAATTTTTTTTTATGAAAATTCCATACCAACTTCCGGGGAAAAAGTTTACAGACCAATTTGTTGAACCTAGTAATGGGCAAGGCCGTACTAGATTTTTTAGTATGTTTTCCAATCCCCCAACACCTGCCAAAGAGACCAAATGGGCCACCTTGCATATTTGTAAAAAACCCACGCGAATGATGATATCCCTTTAGGGGTTTTGTCACTTACAGGCTTTACGGGGACACCAGCGGGGTAATTTTAAAACAAAAAAACCCATCATCGACGGGGTTTTTTCCCCTAACGCGCGTTCAAAATTTTTCCCCTTTTGAATCCTTGTTAAAGTAGAAAAACCTTCCTTCCGGGGGGGAACGTTCTGTAACCGGGGAAAGTTAAGGTTATTGGGGGACAAGGAAGATTCAAATAAACATAAGAAATTTTTGGAGGGTTTGAGGGATACAAAAAAATTAAATTTTTTTTTCAGCTTTTATTACCTCCCTAAGAAATCGTACTTTCCTCAACCCAGGGGTTTAAAAACACTCGTAAGGGTCTCCTGAATAACTTTTTAAAAGTTGCTCGAAAGGGGGTTTCCCCTATACAAAAGATTCATTTGACGGCTAAACAAACTCAAACCGGAAAAAAAAAAAAGGCCACGAAGTAATTCTCAGGAAAACTTTTTATCACCCTTGGGTTTTGGGGGCTATTCAATGAAAAAATCTTTGGGATTACTCGAACCCCTCCCTTTTATCCCGACTAACATACGGGCCATCTTTGGAATTTTGGGGATTTGTTGAAATTTTTCCCCGATCCCTTCTTTTACCCCCCATCTAGGTACCAACCTTGAGAAAACCCGAGGGCCCGAATTAATGATGCTAGATATACATCAATTCATTAGGGGATATTCGAGGGGGTTGTTTGACTAATCTCATTTGTGCAAATAATTTATTAGTTCATTTGACCGTTCCAAACCATTTTTTACCTCTTTTACTAGCTGAATGGTCTTTTTTATTTATTGTTGAGCCTTCCCCCCATGGGGGGTTTTAGGGGGTTAAGATTTTAAAATTTGAACTTTTTTGGCGTGCAAACGTGGAGGGATGCGGATAGGGGTATACTTCAGGAAATCTTGAAAATCCCAAGTTTTTCTTGACCCATTCTACTTGCCGTTCTGTCCTAAAAGGGATTCCACCCTGGGAAAAGAGAAATTATTAAAAGACTTACTGATAAACTAGGACCTTTCCCATCGGGGATCAAATTTTGTTTATTAAGGGTTAAAGCGAGGTCCACCGTGTTTTTCTTTCAAAAAACCCTTGGTGGCCCCCTATACAAGCTGAACGGAAAAGGGCAAAGGGGCATCATTTGAAAAATTTTTTTTCAAAAAATTAGAACAAAGCCGCATTCCCCCCTTAAAAAAAAAAAGGGCCACCAGGAAAAAAACACCGGGGGGGGTAAATTTTACTGGTAACCTTTTCCCTCCAAACTTTAAAAAGAGATTGTACAAAAACCTGGGCTATTGGGGAACCGCAGGGATTTTTTCTTTGATTGCCAATTTTTGCGGGGTTGCCATTTTGGGGAAACTCAAAATATCATGTACGGGGTTCATTACCAAAACATGTTCCCCTTTCCCACCAGTGCTCGGTAAAATAAAAGACGAACTTTGAGGTCAGATTATCACTGTTTTAGGTTTTTAAACCCCCCAAACTTATTCATTTGCTGTGCAAAAGGGGGGGGTTGGGTTTTCAAGGGGAAAGGTGTTTAAAGAGTTTTGCGCTTAAAAACGCTTTTCTTTTTGAGGACTACGTTTAAATTTTTTTTAAAAATGAAAAAAGGTTGTCATGAAAAGAAAATGTTCAATAAGAGCTGTAGGATTCAAACTTTACACCCAAAAATTTTAAACGGGTTGCCCCTAAACTCTTTTGGTTTACAAAAATACGTGTTTTCCTGGATCAGTCAAACTCTTTCCTTGGGGGGGCTTTACTCTATAAGCGAAGAAACCAACATTTCCCTTTAAGAAGGGGTGATTGAAGCGGACCATCATGTGCGGGAGTAATGGGGGTTTACAAGCGAACAGGCATTACTAACCCTCATGTTCCCAAAAATTTGTGTCTTTTTTTTAAAAAAAAGACTTGGGAAAAAAAAATAAAATTTTTGCGGCCATTTTCTGTTTTTAAAGGTTTTTTAGGTTTGGGGGAAAATCACTAAAAAAAAATTTTTAGTGCTTTTTTTTTTAAAAACTTTAGAAAAAAAATATGCTAATTTAGTAAGTAAACTGTTTTTAAAGTCACTAAAAAAAATGTTGTGCTTTAAAAAAAAGACTTAAAAAAAAAAATATGCTAAATTTTTAGGGATCTGTTTTTAAAAAAAGTTTTTCCAAATGTCGTATGTTTTGATTAAACCACTAGAAAAAAGGGCTTTAAAAAAAGCAGACGTTTTTGTTTTAAAGTCACTAAAAAAACATATGTTTGCTTTAAAAAGACTTGAGAAAAAAAATTCATGTTTTGTAACTAGACTGAAGAAAAAAATTAAACAAATTTAGGGGTGTTTTATCTGTTAAAAAATTTTTAATCAATTTTTATTTATTTAAAAAAGTTTTTCGGTTTTTTTGTTTTGATTAATCAAAAGTGAAAAAATTTTAAAGTCATAAAACCTTTATCATTAGAAAAAAAATGTTAGTGCTTTAAAAAGACTTGAGAAAAAAAAATTCATGTTTCCGTAACTTGAAATGGAAAAAAAAAAATATATAATCAAAGTTTATCAGTTTTAAAAAAAAGGGTTTTTCATTATATTTCTTTTAAAAATGTTTTCTGTGTGGTATTGTTTTTTTACCTGCCCTCCCCCGGATTACAACTCGGGAACCCCTTTAGAGAAAGTAAGGTGACAGTTTGGATTTGAACCCTTTGGGGTTTTCCAAGGGGAAAAGAAAAGGTACAATAAACCCCTTTATTTAGGGTTAAAACCTGTCCCAATCCAGTATTACAAATCGGAACCTATCAGAGACCAATCTTTGGGGCAAAAAAATCGCTCCCGAGGAAGACTGCTACAAAAACCAGCTACAGTCAGGGGGTTTCCCAAACCCGGGCCTTTAAAAGGAAAAGTTTGCTACAAAAATTCGGGGGGTAGCCAGTTTTCAGTTGGGATTAGAACCTGAGCCCTCAGAGGGACCAATTTTTCCTTTCAATAAAAACAGTTTTCTAGTTACCGTTGGATTTAAAAACCTGACCTCTCAAGGGAACATCTGGTACAAAAAAAAAAAAAACCACCAAAATTGGGTTAAAAAACTTGGGCTGAAAAAAAAATATTTCTAATTTGTGTTTTATCTGTTTAAAAAAAAAGTTTATCCTTAAATTCATTAAATAGAGTTTTCTGTGTGGTTTTTTGTTTTTTTCCTGCCCTCTCCAGGGTTTCAAAAGGGGCCTCTCAAGAACTAAGGGAACAGTTAGGGTTTAAAAAACCTAGGGCTTCAATTTTACAAAGGTACAATAAAAACCCGCTTCAGCGGGTTACAACCTTCCTCCCAAGGGTTACCAAATCGGACCTTAAAAGAGCAAAAATTTGGGAAAAATAAAAAGGGCGCTCAGAGTACAGACTGCTCAATAACCGCACAGTCAGGGTTTTCAACCGGGAACCCTTTAAATTTTGGTTTTGCTAAATAATACGGGGCTAGCCCTTCAGTCTGGATTGAAACCCCCAGCCTCTCAGAGTAGGGGTTTGCTTTCAATTTTAAAACAAAGGGAGCAATTTCAGTTGGATTTTGAAAACCCGAGCTCCCCAAGTACAGTCTGGTACATTAACCTTTTCCCAGTTTAGGTTAAACCCCGGACCCTCTCAAAAAAAACGGTTTTGGTTAAAAAATAACCTGGGCCTCCAAGAGTAAAGTTTTCCTTTCAATAACCTGGACTTCTCAGAGAACAATCTGGTACAATGACCAAAAAGGGGGAAATTTCCCGGGGTTAGGAAACTGAACCTCCCAATTGAGTCGGGAAATAACCGGGCCACCGTAAAAGTCTGGTAAAAATAACCTGGATCTCTCAGAAAATACAGTCTGAAAACAATTTAAACCCTTTACCCTCAAGAACAGGGGTACAAAAAACCTTTACCCCTCAAATACGTCTGGTACAAAAACCCCGGGGCCCCCCAGAGCAAGTCGGTACAAAAACCTGGGCCTCTCAGGTACAGCTGGTACAATTTAAATTTGGGCCTCTCAGAGTAAAAGTTGATTCAAAAATCTGGGCTCTCCGGGAAAATCTGGGACAATAACCTGGGGCTCCTCTCAAAAGTACATCTGGGACAATAACCTGGGGCCTCCCAGAGTTCAATGGTACAAAACCTGGGCCCCTCAGAGTTTAGTTTTGATAAAATTTTCTTTGGGCCTCTCAGGGGTTCAGTCTGGTACAATTTTCCCGGAACCTTTCCCCGAGTACAGTCTGGTACAATAACCTGGCCTTTTCAGAGTACTTCTGGACAATAAAGGGAAACCCCCAAGTAAAGTTGATACCCATAACTTTTACCTCTCAGAGGGGAAAATTGGTTACCCAAGTAAAAACATTTTTAAAAACCTCTTCCCCGATACAGTTGGGTTTTTTATAAAAAACCGGGCCCCCTCCAGAGTACCGTCTGGTACAATAACCCCCCACCCAAAAAACTTCAAGAACAGGTTTTGGGTTTTAAAAATAACCTGGGACCCCCCTTGGTTTTCAAATCTGGGAACAATAAACCCCAGGGCCTTCCCCGGAATACAGTCTGGTTTAATTAATCTGGTTTCAAACGGGAAAAAACCGGGTTTGAATACCAAAATAACCGGACCCTCAAAAACCTGGTACTTAAGTTAGGTTAAAATTTAAAAAAAAACCCCGGGGCCCCCAATCAGGGGGGTAAAAAAGTCTGTTTTTCAATAATCTGGGCCTCAAGGGGGAAATCTGGTTCAATAACCCCGGGCCCCTCAGAGTACAGTTGGTTTCAAAAACCCGGGCCTCTCAGGTACAAAATCGGTACAATTTTCCTTGGGCCTCTCCGGAAAATTCCTTCTTAAAAAACAATAATCTTGGACCCCCTCAGGGAACGCTGGTACAAAAAACCTGAAAACCCCCAAGTTTCAGTCTGGTACAATAAAAAGGACCTCCAAAAGTTTCGATGGTTTAAAAAAAACCCGGACCTTTTAAGTACGTTTTGGGAAAAAAACCCCGGGGCCATCAGAGAAAATTTTGGTACAATGCCCTAAGGTGACTTCGGGGTTAAAAAGCTGAGCCTCCCAAGGGAATTTATGGGACATAACCCACCTCTCAAGGGAAAAGTCTGATAAAATAATTGGACCTCTCAGAGTACCGTCGGTACAAAAACCTTGGGGCCCCCCAGAGAAAATCTTGGGACAAAAACCTGGGCCTCTAGATTTCAGTATGGGGACAAAAAACCCGGACCCCTCAAGTAAAGTTTTGAAAAATTAAACTGGACCCCAAGAACGTTGGTACCAAAAAACCTGAACCTCTCAGCTACAGTTTGGTACAATAAAACCCGGGGCCCCCCAGAATACAGTCCCGGTACAAAAAATCTGGACCTCTCAGAGTACAGCCTTTGGTTTTCAATGACCGGACCTCTCATGTACAGGGGCTTTGGGACAATAAACCCGGGGCCCCCCAAATACAATTCCCGGTTTCAAAAATTTTGGACCCTCTCAGGTTAAAAGTCGGTTCAATAAAACCCGGACCTCTCAGGGGTTCAGTTGGTACAATAACCCGGGCCCCCCCTTTGTTTTTGTTGGTTTCAATGAAAATAAGGGGACATTCGGAAATTAAAAAAGTTGAGCCTCCCCGGTACGTCTTGGGGACAATAACCCGGGGCCTCCCGAGTACGTCTGATAAAAAAAACCCCCCCGACCTCTCAGAGTCCCGTCTGGTACCCAAAAACCCAGGCCTCCCCAAATACAGTTTGGTACAAAAACCTGGGCCTTTCCCAAATACGTCTGGTACAAAAACCTGGACCCCCGATACATCTGATACAATAATTGACCTTCAGAAAAACCCCTTTTGGACAATAACCTGAAACCCCCGAGTACGTTTTTACAAAAACCCGGGGGTCCCCGAGTACCCGTCTGGAACAATTTAAATTGGCCTCTCAAAAAACGTCGGGACAATAAAACCCGGGGCTTCTCAGAGTACGTTTTGGGCAAAACCCGGGGCCCCTCAGAGGGACAGTCTGGGACAAATTTAATAAGGTTTAAATTTTGGGGTTAGAAGCTAAACCCCCCCCCGATACAGTCTGGTACAAAAACCGGACCTCTCGAGTACAGTCCCTTTTACAATAATCGGAACCTCTCGGGGTACGTCTGGTACAAAAAAACCCGGGGTCTCAGGTCAGTCTGGGACAATGACATAAGGGATAAATTCGGGAATTAAAAAGCTTTACCTTTCCCCGAGTACATTTTGGAAAAATAAACCCGGGTTCTCCCGAGTACATCCCGATTTCAAAATCTTCCTTCAAGGGACAGTCCCGGGACAATTAAACCCCGGGGCCCCTTTAAGTACAAATCTGGAAAAATAACCTGGGACCTCTCGAGTACAGGGTTTTTACAATAACCTGGCCTCTAGGGTTTCAGTCGGTACAATACCTGGGCTTCTCAGAGATCAGTCTGGGGACAAAGGGGGACAGGTGACAAATTTGGGGGTTTAAAAGCTGAGCCTCTCAAGTACAGTCTGGTACTTAAAAACCTGGACCTCTCAGAGTACAAGGGCGCTACAATAACCGGGAAACCCCGGGGAAACCCGTCTGGGACAAACCCGGGCCTCTTAGATACAGTCTGGGTTCAATAACCCGGACCTCACCCGGGGTACAGTCGTTAAATAACCTTTTTACCTTACCCATACATCTGATACAATATTCGGAACCCCTCAAGAATGGTCAGGGTTAGAAAACCCGACCCTCTCGAGTACCGTCTTTGGTTTCAATAACCGGGGCCTCTCAGGAATTTATCAGGATTAGAACTTTAGCCTCTCAGGTACAGGTTTTTCTACAATAACATAAGGGGAACAAATCGAAATTTCAACAACCCCCGCCCAAATGCTCGAACCAAACTTTTTTAAAATAAAGTAAAAGTCGTTTTTGAACTAATTCCCCGGACCCTCTACTCGAAGATTTGAAAGGTAATCCATCACGGGGGGTTTCTTAAAGGGAAGGAGCTTAGAAAACCCTTTGTATTTCCCGGGTTTTAACCCCGTAAAAGATAATCAGCGTTTTGGGAAAAAGAGTATACGTCAAAATGGTTTTGGGTTCGACTCGTCCCCACAATTTTGTTGGATCGAGGCAAAGGGTATAGGGGGGGAAAAAAGGGGGGGGGCGCGTTCCCCCCCTCCCTCCCGAGCGTATTTAAACGGAAAGCGAGGCGGGGGGAAAGATCCCCATTCAACATGTTTTTTGGGGGTTGGGGTTTCCCTTGGAGGGAAAGACCATAATTTAAAATTTTGAAAAAGGTGGTTTAAAAATACCAAAACGCGCGGACCGACAAAGGGTTTACGCGGGGTGCCCTTTTGATTCCCTTTTGTGCACTGGCTCGGTTTCCCTAATCCCGGAAAGTGGGAAAACGAAGTCAGTCGTCGAACATGTTTCTACTGCTTCCCGGGCTTCAATCTTAAAAGGAAAGAGACGACCCCCCTAATTCTTTCCCGGGAAAAAAAGTCGGTCCCCTCGAAAAGGGTTCTACAGCTTTCCCCGGGGGGACAGCCGCAAATTTTCCCAGGAAAAGAGTCCCGTCCGGTTTAACCCCAGTTCACGCTTGGCCCGAGGAAGGGGTCGGGGGGGGGGAGGAGAAAAACGCCTTTTTTGCTTTTGATTGGGACCGAATGAAAGGTTTTGGAACTCGATGGGTCAAGCAGGGCTCTGAACTTTAAATAAATTTTTTTGTAAGAAAAACGTTCGCCCCCTAAAGGAATTTAAAGGGGTCAGTGAGGATAGGACGAACCGAAATCATAAGCTGACCCAATTTGGGGGAAAATGCACTACCGGGTTTAAATTTTTTTTTTTGGGGGCGGGGGGATCAGGAACCGGGGGTTTTAAAGGGGGGGGGTTTACAGAGGGAAATAATATATTTGGGGGGGGGGGGGGGGGGGTTTTGAAAGGGTTTTACTTATTTTGAAGTTTATAACATGGGGAAGGGCAAGAATTTAGAAAAGATATTTTTTTTTATGCATCAAGTGAAAACCCAGGGGGGAAGTATGTATCATAATAATTGGGGGGGGGGTACAAACTGTTCAAGGGGTGAAGTGTTCAAAACATTTTAGACAAGCTTTAGAGAAAGATATTTTTGTATCATCAAGTGAAAGACAAAGGGGGGAAAGAGAATTTATAGTAGTATCATCATAATCTTAAAAATATTCGCTAAATAAAAAGTTTTATTTTTTATTTAAGTTTTTATCATAGAAATAAAATCAAAGGGTCTATGTATTTTTTCACGGAGAAAGAAAATATCATTTTAGATATGATTTTTCCGCCTATTCGAGGGAAGGGGGGGCATCCCAAAAAAAACCCCCGTATCCCTACTTAGAGAGAGGAGGGGGGGGAGAAAAAGAGAATAGAAAGAAGGAGAAGAGAAGAGAGAAAAGGGAGGGGAGAATAAAAAAAGATCATTTTAGATATGTTTTTTTCCCAGCCTTCGAGGGAAGGGGGGAAAAAACCCGCCACCTCCACTCGAAGAGAGAGAAAAGAGAGAGGGAGGAGAGGGGAGACAGAAGAAGAAAGAGAGAGAAAGAGAGAGACGTTTTCCCCCGTCTCTACGCCCCGGGGAATCCACGTCCGGGGGGGGGGGGTTTCCCGGGGAAAACACCGACCAACGCGGGGGAGGGAGGGAAAGGGGGAGGGGGGGGGATACACTCACACATTAATTTTACCCCCCTGCCTCATACTGAGTTTTGTATTCTCTGAATTAATTATGAAAAACGACATTGGATTAAAAAATGAGAGAAAAATCAAATCACGGGTCAAAAATAATTTTTAATTATACAGTATTTTAAAAAAATGATGAATTTTTACCCCTTTTAATATTTGTAAATTTAAAAATTTTTTTTATTTATTATAGTATAAACATTTCTTTTGGTAAATGCTATAACCAAAACGGGGTAAGACGCGGTGCTAATAAAACTTTGCGAAATTTGTATAATTAACTAAAATTTTACACGTTTTTAAAAGTTGTGAAAAAAAGGGTTGAGGTTTTTAAATACCTTAAACCTCTGCGGGTATTAGTGCTGCGCGATTTGGGACAGGGGAATCAAGAGGGGTGTAAGCCTGATGATTATATTTGTACCTTTTCCTCATTTTAAAAAATGAAAATCTTTAGAAATTTATTTTCCCCTTTAAAAATTAAAAAAGTACTATTAAGTCCACCCCTTACAGTTATGTATTGCAATGCCTCCATTATACATAGTTCTATTTTAAATTGTACATCATTAAAAAAAGTATTTTACAATAATTCATAATTAAATTAAAAACTGAATGTAAAAACCGAAAAGCCTGATGAAGGACCCAAAGAAATAATTTGTTTTATCTAGTTAGGAAAAATAAACTGTAAGCTAGATAGGGGTTAGTTATTTAAAACTAACTAGTGGTAAACAAGTTTAAATATTGTTGGACAGAGGTAACAAAAAATATATTTAATGGTTTAGGTTTTGATGTTTATAATTAATAACCCCACTAAAGTAATAAAAAATATTATTAAAACTGAATATTTACGTAATTAAACCTATCAAATGAATTCAGGACAAAGTTAAGACAAAAAGAAAAAATTTTTTGAATAATTAATTCCTTCCAACTAATTGTTTTTTTCCGAAATCTTACTTATTTCCTTATTTTTGTCACAAAAGTTACATTTTCGGTTTTCCCCTGGTCGCCTTTTTTTCCCTTTCCACTTTGACTTTTATGCCACTCAATGGGCCATTATTTTTCCAAAATTGATTCACATGGGGAAGGGAAAAACATTAAGGGGATAAATCAAGAAATGAATGTAATGGGTGGACTGGATAGAACAAGCTCAAGATAAGATGGTGAAGGGGGGTGGACTGGATATAACAAATTTAGATACGATAGGGGCGTACTTTTGTAGTTGCGAAAAGGGTTTTTGATTTTCTAAGTCATGGGTAATTAACAATCACGGTGAATTTAAAAAAATAATTATACTTATTTTTTTCAGGAAGACACAAGTGCAATGAATGCGGTTGGGGGGGTACCTAAAAAATGTATGAAAAAGTTATCCTCTATTTTAAAAATTTTCGACCTGCTTGTCATCTAATTTCATATGATCCTCTCTATGACAAAAAACCCCGGGACCCCAGTTTAGAATATTGTAAAATATTTGTTTTTTTACATTATTATGAACACACATTTCCGCTTTAAAAAAAAGATTACGAAATAACCCCTTTTTTTTATTAAAAAATCTGTTTTTTTGTGTATAAAATTTTTTAATGTTTTGTTTAAGATGGAAGAAGGACTGACTAAAAAAAATAAAAAAATAAGTTCACTTTTTCTAAAAAAAGGAATTTAAATTAAACTCAAAAAACTTTTAATTGATCACAACAATTTGATGAATTTTTTTAAAATTGGCTCAAAAAACTACTTCCCCGCCGAAAAAAAATGGCCCCCAAATCAATTACAAAAAAAAACTGTAAAAAATTTTTATTTTTTGGGGGGAAAGGTCCCCCTTTGGAATGTTTTCCCGGGAAATTGCCCCGTCCCCCCCTTCCCTAAAATCAACGGAGCTTCAGAAAAATTATTATCTTCCTTTAGGGGGGAAAATGTTAGAATCTAGGAGTAAAGAGTCTATTTTTTTTATTACACCCATGTTTATAATCCCCTTTGGGTTTATGTACTCTTTTTTCCCAAAAAAATAATGCTTTTTAAAGCCCGTTATTACCTGAGCCTCATCTTGACATCCCAATATTGTGACGTCACATTGCCAGACAGCTTCGTTTGAACTGCACAGGAAAAGCAACTTCCCCCCCTTTTAAATATCCCACAAAAATAACAGAAAGGGGAGCACAAGAAGTTATAATTTTTTTTCAAAGAAACATGGTACAACTCAATGGGGGAAATGACCTTGGAAACATGGGAACCATAAGCCAAAAGGGCTGCAAAGGGCCCAAAAGGAAACGCCGGGCCCCGAATTTTTACAAAATAATAAATAAGTTGGCTCCTTACATTAAAAGCCCCCAAAATGGGGTCGTCAGAGAACACATAAGGGCAATGAATGGTCCCAATTTTAAATAATATCTTCTCAACTTGTCACTATTTTTTTCATAAAAAATTGCGTTTTTTTCAGTTTTCGAGGAAAAAGTTTTTCCCTTCTTAAGGCGTTTTAAAGGTGCATGGGTGTAGGGGGGGTAGATTTAGGGGGTCAAAGCCCCCCCAAATTTTACAAAGTTTTTTAAATTTGAAACCCAAAATGGGCCTTGTATCAAAATTCTTTTAAAAAAATTTACTTTTAAAAAAACTTAGGAAAACCCCCTCTAAACCCCTTCTAAGATTTTATTTTTCAAAAAATTCCAACAAATAACACTTTAAAAGGTCCCAAAGGCTCCGATTTTAAAAGAAAAACCTTAGGGGGCCCCCCTCCCAAATTTGCACTGTGGGTAAATTTAAAATTTAAAGTGGGAAGCCCACATAAAATTTTCTATACTACTATTTGAAGAGAAAAAGAATCAACCGTGGAACACCCTAAATAGCTTCTAAAGACATCAAATTATTTTAAAATTTTTTGGGGGGAGACCACTTAAAAAGATTATAGGGGAAAGTCATATATTTTTTTTAAAATTATTAAAATGCTGCCTATATATCAACCCCCCCCTGTGAAAATAATGTCTTATCTCCAACACTTTTTTTTCAACCTAAAAATGATAGCATATATTTATTTCCCTTAAATTTATATTGGTAAATTATCATGTTTTTTAAAAACCAAAACCTACATAAGCCCACACTACCAAAATTTTTTTTTGGGAAATTAAAATTTAAAATTTTCCCCACACACCTCTGTAAAAACTAAAATGCTGGAAAATGGGAAATCCCTTTTAAAAACTTGTAAAACCGGAATTTGTAATAAAAATATTTTGAATTCTGATCTTGTATGCTACAAAGAAAATTGGGACTGTCAAGGTTCCTTTGTATTTTTTCTAATAAAACTTTTAAAAAACTTTGCTGATTTAAAAGATTTATTGAAGAGTTTAGTATTTTTAATTTTTTAATTTTGTTACTTTAAATAATGGGCCCTTCAAGCAATTTAAAGAAAAAGGACAAGCCATTTCATCAATTTTAAAGCCCAACAAAAAACCCAAAACGTCCAAAAAAAAAAAGGCCATAATCCCCCAAACACAATACAAAAAACCCAAAAGTTTAAAAACTTTTCCTTATCCAAATTTTTTTTATCAGTTTAAAAATTACTTTTAACCTTTTCTTAATTAAGTGATATTTTTTGTAGAAATAATTGCTTTGTAATTATCTATGAAAACCCAAATTTCATAATAATAGATTTAAATACAAGATTTTTCAAAAAGAGATTAGGGTATTTATATATACAAAAAACAACACCTTTTAAAGCCCGATATATTCTGTATGTTTTAAAAAAAATAATTAGGAAAAATCCCCTGTTTTGTTTTTAAAAAATAAACAATGAAATTTTAAAATTTTTTTTTTTTATTTAAAAGAATTTTCCGTCTCAGTTACCTCGATGATAAGGATAAGGCTCCCTTTATAAACTGGAATGATTTAGGAAGTTTCTCGCTGCCATCTATCAACAATGTACCGCAATTAAAAAGGGTACAATTCACATCTGGGTTTTAATGCAAAAATTTCTAGTGGATAATTCAACTTTTTATTTGTGGGCTCGTTTAAAAAAAGTCTGAATGGGTACCATTAGAAAGGATACAAAAATTTAATTATGTGGGGAAAATGCAAATATTTAGAGATACAATTCATTATTTTATTTGTGGTGCTGTTTTAAGATATCCCGAATGGCTACCCCTTCAAAATGGATAAAATTCGCCCCCCTTGCGGTAAAACCAAAAAGTTTGGAGTATCTTTTATCAAAGTTAATTAAATTTTTAAATTAAAAATTTTCAACACCTATCAAAAAATAATGTATCGTTTTATTGGGTTTAAAATTTATATTTTTTGTTTATGAAGCTGTCAGTTTTTTTATTGAAAAAGACAAAAAATTTTTGAAAAAATTGATCACTTTTTAAAATTATATTTTGGATTTTTAAAAAAGTACAACTATATATTAATTTTCAACATTCTCTAATCTTGAATAGACTTTTCCGAAAAAAGGGGTTTGCAAAACAAAAAAACAGTCTTGAAGAGAAACCCTTTTTTTTTCCCATGGCTCTGCATTTCCACGCCAAAAGAAATGGCCAATCTTTATAACTATTCTTTATTTAGAAAAAATCTTTTGATTAACAATGCCACTCAAACTTCTTTTCTACATTCAGTACAGTTAAAACCGAAATGTAATAATATTTGTTACTGGTTACTCGAAACAAATTTTTATATCTAAATTGAAAAAATATAAATTTATTATGAATAGAGATTTATCTACTACATAATAGGATAAAATAAAACAACGATGGCATACAAAGAACAGTAGGCTACTTACCAAAAAATAATTTCAAAATAATTTAATTTGGTCACTTTCCTACTTCTCATCAATTTAAAAAGGAGTGACCTTTCATAGATTGCAAATATTTATTGTGATCATATTATATAATATCTTGCGAATGAAAGTTCATCAGCTAACACTCATTACATTACCTTTTGTAATAATGAATGAGCAAGGGAAACAACGGGAGAAAATATGTTTACTTATACACAACAAATTTAACTATTTAGTTTTGAAAACAAGTAATCACCCATTCTTTCTTAAAATTATGTTCTTGTTAAAAGAATACAATACATTTACTGGTGTGGCTTAAGTGGTTAGTCGGAAAGCTACCCAGCTAATTTCACGCACATGCGCCACATCATTCAGTTGCTATCGTCCCTTCAGGAATCTTCGTTTAAAAAAAACACAGTTTTTTTTTAAATCTAATTATAAATATCACAAGTGATGGTAGATGGTGTTAAGATATTTCAAAAATCATAGACAAAAAACATAGGACACCACACAATTTTCTTTAAAAACTCAAAAAGAGCCGCCCAAAAACACACCATCCACGACAACCAAAAATATTTCAACACCTTTCCCCCAAACACCCCACAACACCCCAAAAGGTAAGGCCCAAGGGCCCCCCAACGGGTTTGACACAAACCTTAACCCCAAGATAACCCATTTCACCGCAAAACCCTCCCACCCAACCCGAGATTTAAAATCAATTTTTTAAAAAGAATAGCCCCCAAACATAGAACCCCTCCCCAAAAGCAACAAAACCAAACCCCAACCCCCATTTTCGACACCCAAATTTTTTTTCGCAAAATTTAAAAAATTTTTTTTCCCCCACTCAAGAAAACAACCCAAAAATTTTTTTTTTTTACAACCCACCAACAAACCAAAATTTATAAAAATTAAAAGAAACTTTCTTATTATCCCCAAATCTTTCCCCAACAAAAAGTTATCGATTTTAAAATTTGTTCAAAATTTTTAAAACTCATTGACTCTATTAAATGTTATTTTATTTTCCGAATATCTAAATTTTCACCTAACCTGTTTTTCCCCGTGTACCATAAACTTGTTTTTTTCTTAAAATATATTTATTCTTAATCATTAATAGAATTAAATGGGTCAACAAAATTTAAACGTAAAATATTCTAAAATAAAAAAATCAAAAACCAAGAGCAGGGGCCCCTAACTGGCTCCATGACCCAAGAATCGTGGACAAATACCCGGGGATTCTGGTTTTTTTGTAAGGTTCTTTAATTTTAAAATTAAAAAAATAAACAAATTTTTTGACTAAAAATTTTTACGAAACTTTTAACTGACTTTCATTACATTAATATAATTTTAAAAGGTAAAAAAAAAAATACCATTAAAATGTTATTCTTTATGAAAAAAAATTTTTTAAAAAGGTTATACAGATCTTGTATTTTCGAAAAAATTCGTGATACCGAAGATAGAAAAATTGTCCGCGCCTCCCCTCAGTACCGAGGGGTTAAACGGCTAAACCCAACAATAAAACTGGTCATAAAAGTAAAAAATACTTAAAAAACATTTATGTAATAGAACATTATTATTCAGACATTGATAGCTGGTGTTGGATAAAAAAAAAATTTTTTAAAAAAAATTTAAATTTATACAAACAATAAAAAAACAAAAAAACTGAAAATAACCTTAAGAACCATCATAAGGTTAAAGTTGGGTCCCCATTCTGGCAACATTCCAAAACCCAAAAAAAAAAAAAATTCGAGTCGGAAACAACTTATTTTGATTTTGGAAGTTTTAAATTTGAAAAAAATTTTAAAAATTTTAAAAAATTTTAAAAAATTTTAAATATTTAAATTTTTAAAACTCTGTTGAAAACACAACTAATTTTTAAAACGTAAAAACCCAAAAATTTAAAAAAAACAAATTTTCCGCGAAGTGTAAAAATTATTACCACGCCCATACGGGCAAAAAAATAAGAAACACTAAGGGTTTCATCACCCAAAAACTCTGCCATCTATTAATTTACCCAGCAAAAACTTTTATTTTTTTGGAAATCTCACACTTTGGGCGTATATTTTTTAATTGACATTTTTATAAAAAGTTGATAAGGAAAAACTGTAACAGAATTTATTGAACTTCTAAATTGCTAATACTTGTCATCAATACAGAATTACAAATTTAGAATGTTTGTTTCTTATGAAAAGGGATAGAAAAATTTTTTGTGACATCAGTCATTTATAGAATTAACTTGTAACCAACAAATAATTGAACCCCATTTTTTGAGTTACCTCTAGAGTTTATCTTTCCAAAAAAAAGACTCGGGTTTTAACCCCTTCTGGTTTATGGTTTTATTAAAACGAGATGGATTCTATATAAGCTATGTGTTGTGTGAAAATGGTAGAAAATGGGCATAAAAAAACCCGCTGGAAGTTTGGGTATTCAGGTGGTTCAAACAAGAGAAAATAATAAAAAACAATTACAAAAATCCAATAAAATAATAAGTTCGACAAATTTTTTGGTTTCGTTCCGACTTTTTTAAAAAAGTGACCTAACCTTTTTGAAAAAACCCCATTTTAATACAAACATTCTCCTAACAAAAAATGATAAATAAAAAAAAAACACCCCCAAAATTCACATTAACAAAAATCCAACCAAACAAGTAATATATTAGGGGGGGTTCTCGAAGGATTGAGTGTTTTTACCCCTTCAAAAGACAAATAATTAGGCAACAATTCTAATTAAAGGGGTTAGTCTGGTGAAGATTTAAAAACACAAAAAATTATTCCCCCATGACAAACTTTTTCTTGTTTTTTTAATGATTTATTTTATCTTCTTAGACAAATAAATAAAAGCAAGGCTGGTCATCATATCGAATCGTCGTCGTCACCAACCACGAATATTGCTGGGGGAATCCGTTCACAACAAAGTACATCGAGCGCCATCTTGACAACGAACGCGAAAAAAAACTTATAAAGGGCTTTTAAACTTAGTACTTGGCTGAGGGGGAAGGGGAAGGGGGGGGGAAAGGGGGGGCGGGGGCTTGCCACGCTAATAATAATAATAATAATAATAAAAATAAAAAATAAAAATAATGGGGCTTTCACTGTCAAATTAATGCTCGAGTATGAGAGTAATATATGTGACAAAAAATGGTTGAAAGGCCTTCAGTCGAGTTAAATCTGAGCGAATAAAATAAAAAAAACTTTTCTTTGTCGTTTTTACTTCGAATAACACCTCATAGAGAAAATATTGATATCGTCAAATTTCGAACCAGAGATTTTTGATAAATGTCTACGATTCACAACCAAAAACCAAACTAGTTTTTAAAAAAATACAATGCAATGTTATAATATTCTTAAAGCTTAAAAAAACGTTAATGTAACGACCTACGTTAGATTTTACAATTTTTCAATTGCCCTAGCTCTTATTTAATTTAACGCGAGTGTTACAGAAATTAATTTTTAAAAATAAAAATAATTTCATGATGAACATTTCATAAACTGATACCCCTATCATTTCAATTACAAAAAAATTTTTATACAAAGTGAAAATATGTCTGCTCTATTAACCTTTCATATTTGTTTCATTAGAATTTTTTTTTAAAAAAAAAAAATTTGGGGAAAATATGGAAAATTTTAATATACCTTCCACCGTTTAGGTTTTTTTAAATGAGTTCAGAAAAAACTGTATTTCCAATAGTTTATCAGAAATAGTGAGAAATGTTTTAATATTTCCAGTTTTGATTACAGTAACGATACATCGGATTTCCCTGCAATAACTTAAAGCTGTGTCATCTTGCGAACTTGATCGTGTTTTCAAAATATCGCTACACTTTCCGGGAGCTTTTTTCAAAAAAATTACATATACTTTTGACAAAAAGTACCATTCCGATAGTTTTTTTGCTTCCCCTTTAAATAAACTTATTAAAAATATCAATTAAAAAATTTAGACCCCTAAGTGTGAATTTTAAGGAAAATACTTGTTTTTGTCAGGGAATTTTTTAAATATGGCAGAGTATCTTGGGTGATGAACCCTTAGTGTCTCTTAAATTTTACCCTCGAAATGTCGGGATAATATTTTACACTATCGCGAGAAATTAATCGTTTATTCCTTATAAATTTTGTTTTACAAACAAACTTTTTCTTTTTAAATCAAAAAATAAATATTATTTTTTTGCCAGGCAACATTAGTATTTATAATTTTAAATTGGTTTCCTAGATACTTTTATTGTGGTGTTTTTTTTCATCTATATAAAATATTTTTTTCATACTTAGGAAAATATAATATGAAACTGGGTTTTTTTGAGAACTAGAATATTTTAATTCTATCATCGCTTTTTTAAAAATTCTAGATTGTTTTTTAAACAGCCATTAAACAGACTCCAAATATTTACAATAAAGATCCCTTCTTTTAAAAAATTTAAAATTTTTAAATATCAAATTACCATTAAACACAAAATCAAATAAGTTTTATTAGACTCGAAAAATTTAGTAAAAACAGTAGTCCATTGGCCCCCTTTCAGCCCACCGGATAGTTTTGTGTTTCTCTTTGACCCGACTTCCTACCCCGTTTGATTTCCCTTTTATTCCCCCTCCAGACCCCGACAGAGACGAATTCAGGTTAAAAAAGGGGTTTAAAGAAATAGGTCCCAACTCGTTCCGTGCATCTTTGATTTTTCTTTAATTTAAAAAAAATGAACTGTGATTTCTTCAAACGGACAGTAACATAATTAAAATTTATTTTGCTTGTCTGAAAATTCATAATATGTTTTCTCAAAAAAATTTAAAACAAATGCTTTTTGTAAGTACATTTAAAGTAACAACTGCCCACCTTTAGTTTCCAAACCCGAATATTTGTGCCCCAACAAGTATCCCCAACACTCAAAAACATTCTTTGAACACGAAAATTTCAACCCGAAAAAGAAATAAAATATTTGGTTAGGCCATATTTGGAAAATTTTAGTTTTAAAAGAAATTTTTTATTACAACTACTAACGAAATAACCAAATTGAAGTTATGGGTTTATTTCAGTAATTTCCGGGGAAACAAACGTCATTTTTGGGGTCGTTTTGTAAAAAATAATATATTGTTGGAGTTTATAAATCAGATTTTAGTTTTATTTTAACTCAAATAAAAGCATATAATATAAAAAATTACATTTTTAATACACCCTATATTAATTTTTAGCAGGGGTTAAAATTTAGTAAATTTAAAAAAAATTTTCGTCCCTTGCTTATTTAAATAATACAACAAAATGTTTTATAAAACAAAAGAATAAAGGGTGTAATGAAGTCCTAAATTAGGTGATAGTAAATAAAAAGCTCTCATGTATTTTTTTTACTTCTATTTTTTTCTTCAAAAAAGAAAACTTCATATGCAGGGTCACATCTAAATATTTAAAGAGAATTATATATAACTTCGGTAGGTAGTGTAGAAACTTTTTATATTTACTATGATAATAAAGCCCAAAAATTTTCATTCCATACTTTCCACCATAAAAAATAACGAAAAAAAATTTTGATGCTGAACTTTAATTTCCAAAAAATCGGCGTCTTTGTTGTTTATTTTTTACAAAAAGAATTTTTTACTTTTCAACAAAAAAATTTCAAAAATTTAAAAGGGAAAATCAATGTAGATCGTAAAAAGGATTGAATAATAGAAATAAATTTCAGTGATGTTGTTCATGGAAAATAAAAAAATAATTTTAATTAGTCATTTTTTGTTTGATAGTTTTGAAACAAGAGTAGTTAAATTGTTACTGCAAATATTACTTTGTAACGATGGGGATTTAAGAAAGGGGGCTAACCACTTAGTGAAAATAAGGGTTTTTGTGCCCACCAGATGGATCCAAGAACTTGGAGTACTTTAAACTCCCCTTTTTATCGTGACTGTTGGTTCTGGGTTCGATTATCATTAGAGGAACGAAGTATCATGACTCATCGCTGTAAGATTTCTATTGATCTCTCTCACACTACATCATTGCGTACATGTCCTTACTTGATGTTTCAGCAGCTTCGTCTACTTTAAAGCTCTTGAAATTTTTAAAAAAAAGTGTTTTAACATAAAAACAAACAAATTTGTAGATATTCAGTGTATAAACTGAAGGGGTTTAGTAAGATGATGGGGTAATTTTTTTTTGCAATATGAAAAAGTTTTTAAGGAAGATGCTGGAAAAAAATTTTTTCATTTTCTCCAAAATTTAATCAAAACTTATATATTTTTTGGCACGTTTTATTTTTCACTTACAAATTTTGAAAATTTTTTAAATTTTAGAATTTTAGAATTTCTAATTTAAATAGGAATTATAAATAAAAAATTTATTTTGATTAGTTTCTCTTTTTTTAGATTTTTTGAAAATTTTTTAATTTTTAAAACCCATATCCCTATTTTAACGAAGAGTCTTCCTGTAAAAGATGTTGTTCCTTTTTTTTCAAAATAGCTTTTGAGGCAAATCATCCCTTTTCCAATCCGCATTTAAATATTTCTCTTTCAGTTTAAAAATTTATCTCATAACATGGAATTTTGGAATACCGGGAAACCTCGAAAACAGTTTTTTTTTTTCACTGATAAAATAGTAAATTTTTGGAACAATGTTCTTAATTTAGGACTGGTTTCCGAAAATTTGGTAAAGTTAAAAAGTTTAGTAAAGGATATTAAATTTTTAAATTTTTAAATTTTTTGTCAAAGGGAGATAGGTTTGAATTTAAATTGTTGCTTAATTTTTTAAAATTTTTTCGAACGAGAGTAAATCCTCTAACTTTTGAGCCAACACCCATATATTATTTTTTTGTAAATTAAATTTTTTTGTTCGGGGAAATTTGGTAAAGGTCATTTTCTTTTTTTTGAAATTATTTGATTTTTTGTTATAATTTTGTAATTTTTGGAAAGTGAGGGTTGATTAACTAAAATTAGTTCGGCCCAAATTTTCCAAAAAAGTCCTAAAAACTTCAAAAAATATCTATCGTTTTTTTAGGTTTTTCCCCTCCTGTTTTTGAATCACCTGAACCCCCAAACTCTTAAAAAAGATTGCCTTTAGTGGCCTTTTTTCTAGTTGCATCAAAAAACATCACATTTATCAAACCACTCGATTTAAAAAAGATCCTAAAACATACGGGATTAAAACCCGTGTACTTGTTTTGGCAAGATAAAGCGCTACCATAAAATTTTAAACAAATTTTATAAATTTTTTTTGGGTTATTGTTAATTTAGTAAAAATAAGGGGGGGTAAACACAAATATTTTTCACTATTCATTTTAAACACTCAAGAGTTGAAATCTTATAGTTGTAATATACCATTTTATTAAAAATTTTCGATTTTCCAGGAAAGTACTTTTTTCATTTTACATCTCAACTTCATTATAAAATATCAATAAAATAAATAGGTACCCATGTGTTAGATTCCTAAAGAAAATACGTGTTTTAATCGGGATATCTTAATAAATGGAAAATACTTGGGTTTTTTATCCCTTATTGCCTTTTTATTCATTTTACTTTTATTAGGCTCCATAATATGTAGAAATACTATATTCTATCGATGAATATTTTGTGTTTATTTCTTTAAAATTTTTTGGTTCATAAAAAAATTTTTCTTTAAAAATAAAGCAATGATTAGTTTTTGTTGCCGGAAACATGATGTATTTCAATATTTTAAATAGGGGTTCCTGGTACATATAATGGGGAAATTTTATTTCCCTATTTTAAAATATTTTTTTTTCATACGTTTTAAAATAATTTAAATAAAACTCTTTTGTAAAACCAAAATTTTTTTCATATTAACTCGCTTTTAAAGCTTCATGTTGTGTGTCCTTCATGGCCATAGAACTTTTTCCCCAAAATTGTACAATAAAGCTTTTTCTTTTTTTAAAAATCTAAACTTGTAAATATTAAATACCATTTTCACAAATTCAAAATAATTTATTTTTTTTATCAAAACGTTCTCTTTTTTTAACCCTCCTAAAAATTTATAATTAGAAAAATTATAATGATATATGTACTTGTACACGCTTCATCTTTGGTACAGAGGGAGGGATGTCTTTATTTTCTCTCTTCAGAATAACGAAATTTCAAAAAATAAAAGATCTTATAATCTTAAAATTTTTTTAATAGATAAAAAGATATAACATAATAAGGGGTACTTTTTTAACTCGAGATCAGATGAATATCTTCTTTTCATAGCTTTCGTAAAAAAATGGGGGATTTTAAACATTTTTTTGGCTTATCTGAAACTTCCCCCAAGCCGAAACATTTTCCCGAACCTGAAAGGTAACTGGATAGTTAAGGTTTATAAATAGATTTTGGGAATATATTATCAAGAATCAATTTAAAGGGGTTTTTAAAGTTTTTTTTGGAAAAGATAAAAAAATTTAGATTAAAAGTTGTATCCGGACACCTTTTAATTTTAAAAAACAAATTGAAATGACAAATTTTTCAGCTATATGATTGGGGGGTTGTTAAGATTAAGATATCAACAATTTTTTGATAATATTTACACTTTTAAAAAGATAAAAAAACATTTATCTTTGATAAACTGTAAAATATAAAAAAATCAATTTTAAAAATAACATATCTTGTTAACAATAATTTAACAAGATAAAAAATAATAGTTTTAAACATAGTCTGGGGGGAAAGAAAATTGTTATTTTTTAAATGTAGGGGTTTTTAACTGTTATGTTTTTTAAACAAATATATTATTTCGTTTTTTACCAAATAGGGTTTTATAAAATTTTTCCCTTTTTAGTAAAAAGCGAGAAAGAAAAGTCCTGGGCAAGTGAATTTTTTTACCCCTAAATTGGGGCAGTAATTCTTTTTAAAAAAACTTCAAATTTTCTCCTGTACTATAACTTTTTTGCCTTTTCAAAAATTTTAATATAGATATTTTTTCTTTTAAAATTGTGGGTTTTTTCGTTTTTATCTTAAAAAAATTTCATTGGGCTTTAAAAAGTCCCCTGAAATTTTAAATAGATCATTTTTTTAATAAGATATGTAAATAACTTCACAACCTCAAATATTAAAAATAATTATGTTCAATCAAAATTATTAAAAACAAATGGGTTCCCATTTATTAATAGGGACATAAAAAATACCAGTTTCCCCAATTTTTTTTCCATAAACTTATTTTGGTTGTATCCTTGTTTTAAACATTAAACCCCTCTGCCATGTAAAACAAATGGGTGGAAGGAATGTGAAAAATGAAAAAAAATATAAAAAAATTTTCCCCCAGTCCCCCCCAAAGAGATTCAGATCTTAATCTCCCCGTCCCGGGGGTCTAGCCCAAAACGAAAATACGCATCTTTTAAAATACGCTAAGCGAGCAGTTTTGTAAAGTTCCCTACACTGAGACAATCCTGTCTAGAGGACTGGCACATTAATTGTTTTTCTTGGCTATGACAATTTATCCGTGAGCTAAAAACCAATAATATATATATCCAAAATCAGTGGTCTTTTGAGAAAAAAATAGTTATGCGTAAACTAAGAGCGTTTAAAGGGGATTCGGGAAACAAAGACTCTCAGCCAAGAATTTAAAAAATAACTCGCCTGGAAATATTTAAAACAATAATACCTCTAGTTTAGAATAATGGGGTTTTAAACATTTATTATTTTTTCGTACTCTTAGAATCTTGGGGGATTTAGCTTCCAAATTCCCCGTTTTTTACGACTTATTTAATTTTTTAAATTTAAAAAATATATTTAAAACCTACTTCAAATTCGACTTTATAAAGTAACCAAAACTATCCAAAACACACCAAAATGAAACACTTTTCCCCAAGTCGTTTTATACACTCCTTACTGAATAAGAGTATATTTTTATTCAATTGGTAGAGTTAATTTAAAAGTACACACAGTAGCATTTTGGTTAATTTGAGGCTTTTGCTTGCACTTTTGGAACAATCTTAAATTTACACAAACTTATAAACTAGTTTAGATTTTTAATAAAAAAAACATCCCCGCCCCTCAGCCATAAAATTTATCACCGCGAAGGGTAAAACTAAATTTTTTCGAATGATTTTTTCTCGGCCATGTCAAAACCATCCCCGGGAAACCCTTAGGGTCAATAGAAAGGGAAACTACCGACTGAGCTATGAGGTGGCTCACAGGTAGCAATACATAAAATAAAAATTTCATAAAAAGAGTAAAATGTATAGTACAAACGCCCGCTGAACTTTTGGGGGAGAATAGGTGGTTGTACAATCACGTTGAAATAAAAATTTTGAGACTAAAACTATTTATTAAATACTAACTATCTCCAAAACTGTTCAGATCCATAAACTGTGATAACATAACAAAGGAGAGATTTTGTCTTATTAGTCTATTATCCATTGCTACTACATTGCTTTAGTAAACATTTACATCTGAAAATAAATTTTCTTTTTTTTCTTTTTCTGATAACTAAATTTTAATTTTTAAATTTCACTGCTTACTTTTTAAAACCATTTATAAATTCTAATAATAAATAAAAGAACAAATTGAAAAATCCATCAATATTTCCCTACAAAAACAAAACACATCCCATCTACTATGTAAAATTAGCCCTTCCCCCCCCCATTTAACACCCCCTTCTTCATTATGTTTACTCAAAAGGGTGAAAAAGCTTCCCAAAAACATATTACATGTGCCTAAATGCATAAACATAAAAAAATAATTTTTTAATTATGCCAAATTTAAAGCTAATTATTTTTAAATAATATTTACAAATAACCAAATATTATCTCATTTTTTTATTTTACTTGATAAATGCTTTTTAAATAATCATTTTGATATTGATCTAAATTTGGTTTAAATAGTTTTGGGAAAGGGGTTTTTGGGGATAATATTTAGCAGGTCCGGGGGGTAAACACCCTAGTTCATTTGGGCCAAAAATTTTTTTGGGGTCGGGAAATGGAGGGGGTTTGCAACCCCTAACATTGATTTAAATCATTAAACTTTTTTAACTTATTTTCTATTTAAGCAGCATTCCTTGGGTTTTATAAGCTGGGTAGGGCGGCCTTTTGAGGAATAATTTAATTAAAACACAAAATTTGGAAACAAACAAATATTAATTTCAAAATAAATATAGAGACATAACACTAATTTATTCACAATTGTTTTAACATTCTTTTTACACATTTTTTTACTGACGTTTGAATTTTTAAAAAGATTTTTATATGATTTAAAATTTAGAAACCCCATGAAAAAGATAAGTCTTTTTTAAATATTTTTTTTTATTTTTAATATTTTATAATTTATCTTGGAATGCAAGATAAAATAAAAAAAAAAAACAAATTTTGATGTACTCACAGTAGTTTAATTTTATTTTCAAATTAATATGGGAAATTAAAATAAAACCTTTGAGTTTTGGGTGAATAATAACCACTTAGTAATAATCTGTGTTGTTGGGATTTATTTGGATTAAAAATTTTTGTGGGAGGGAATCAAAATTAAATAAAATTGTTTTAAGTGGATAAAGAAAAAATTGGTTTTTTCCTGTGTTTGGTTTTTTTGAGTTAGTAGAAACTAAAATTTTCCGGGGGTAAATCAATAAAAACATTTATAAATAATTATTAAAAAACAAAAACATAGCCGTGATGTTCTTTTTAAAAAATAGGGTGTATGCTGGTATATACCTCCAGAGGTAGCTGAATCTCCGGGTTTTAATCCCCTACCCATGAGTTTTCAATCGGGAGACCATAAAATTTCGTGCTAAAACAAATACAAAATTCCCTATCAAAAAAACTGACAAAAAATATTTACTAAGTTTTTAAAATTTTAGTAAAAGTGATTTTAAAAAACTTTTTCTAACCATGTTACACATTATATTTAAATTTAAATTAGTTAAACAAGACCATGAACAAAAGAATGATTCAAACATGTCTTAATACCCAACTCCCCACTGAGCTATCTATCCCGTTTCAGCTCATTCTTCCTCAGGGTTGAAGGCTTAACTGTGATGGGGTGTGGGAAAAGTACGTTACATATGAAACAAACCCAATACTTTGCGAGCGACATACTTTTGTCATCGACACCCGGAGAAATTTTATTCCTAAAAGTAATAAAAATTTTAATTTTACTTTAAATTCAATGAATACCAGCAATCACAAAAACGGAATCAAGATCACTTAAATTTTCTTTAAAAATATCGAACCAAAACGAATCGCAGTTACTAAAAAGTTTTGATTAATCAAAAAGTTAAAGGACCCCGCCTAGAAAATTTCCCGTATTTTTTTATTTACATCTAATTTAAATTTTGAACTGGATTTCCCACAATACGGACAGTGACGTAATTTTCAATATTTTTTATTGTTGTAGATATTTAAAATACATTTTTCTCAAAAATTGAACCAAATCGCTGTAACGGTACATTTAAAGTAACAATTTTTTCACCTTTTAGTTTTTCCCAAAATCGACATTTTTTTATTGACAGTTGTTCCCGGCGTTCTAGCAGTTCCTTAAACCCCCTGAACTAAGCAGGTCAGGAGGAAATAATAAATATTTGGTTAGTCTCAAATTAAAAAAAAAAATTTTTATTTTTATTCAAAAATCGTAGTACAACTATTAAAAGAAATACACCCAAAGAATTATGGTTTACATCAGTTATTTCGGGGAAACAAAATGCATTATTTGGGGCAATTGTAAAAAAATCGTATTTTTTGGAGAGTTTGAAAAACCAAAAATTATATTTTTTTAACTTAAAAATCAGTCATTAAATTTTTTAAAATAATTTATTGACAAAATTCCCGCAGTACGAACCTAAAAGTACAAAAAAAAATATTTCAATGTCTTGTTTAGCTTGTAAAGGTAAATTTTTTTTTTTTTTAATATAAACCCCACAAAAAGTTTATTATTATGTAGTACATATTTGGGGGTCACGCAGAAAGACGTTTAAAATCTTTTTGTTTGGTTTGCCGATGTGGGTCGTTTTTAGCCGGAAACCGACGGGTATTGAGAGTCTTTTTTTATTAATTGCTCCAAATACGCCAATTTTTTTAAAAGCTTTATTATACACATTTGTATACGAATTACACACTCACAAAGATTAAACATCACACTAAGTACACTATATCCCAATCACTTATCCATTAAGTTAATTTTAAGGGTAAAAACTCGACATTATAACAACTTCATTGAACTAAGGCGCAAACCCAAGGGGACATGACCAGCTTACAAATTAATGGCCCATTACGTTTCATTTTTTTTATACATTTTAATAATTTATATAATAAAATAAATTTAAATTTTTTTATGCCCCATGACTCGAAAGGGTTTAAAATTTTTCGAATCATAATATTCGACAAATTTTAATTTTGAAATTTGGGTAGTACGCTCGAAATTACAATCATAAATCTTAAATTCAAGTTGGGTTTACTGCTATTAAACCCGGGCATTGGCGTTACAACAGTTAGTCGGGTTTATTCTAGGCTTAAAAGTTAAATAACTTATGTTTTGTTTTTTCCTAAAAAATCTTGTGTCTGTTTGAATGGTGTTGAAAGGTATTTTACACAAAGTCAATTTAGACCTTTTTGAGAAAGGGTTGTAAAAGTTTCACGCAATTTTTAATTGGTTTTTTAAATGATTCTGGAAGGGTTTTTGAAGTTTGGCGAATTTTGATTTGCATCATTGTATTTTTAAATTTAATAATGGTTATCAAAACGAAAAGAAAATATTTCTTTTTAGGCCTAGTATACAAAATTTCATCACATGTAAAAAATTTTAAATTACTTTGATTTTCAGAGTTGAGTTTGGAATGGGGAATTTTCGGAAAAACCCACACCTCAAACGGGCATTTAACGCAAAAAAATTTCAAATGATTTTTTTTTTTTAAAAACAATCCCTTTTATCACAAATTTGAAAAAAATCCCTAACATGGGAAACTAAAACGTAATCCTCAATCCCCTAATTCAAGCCCATTGGAACAACAATCAAAAGATTAATACCGTAATTCGTACCCATTTTAAATTTAATTCCAACCTTTTAAAAAAAAACAAAAATAAATTTTTCAATTTTTCCCATCATATAAAATTTCACATATAATTTTACTAGCAAAAATACTATAAAATTGTTTTATTTTTTTTTATTTATTATTGGTAGCTTTTCCCTTTTTTGTTAATCATCCCCAAAAAGTAAACGTTATAATAAATAAAAATTTCACAAATTTTCCACCAATATATTTTAAAAAAACAACTTCATCGCAAATAAGTTTTTTAATTTTATTAAAAAATTTTTTTAAAATTTTGTATACTATTTCTAATTTCACTTTAATATTTTAATGTTTTGCTTTATTTTTTTTGGGGACAATTTTATTAACATCAAAATAAATTTCATAATACATTGTAAACAATACCCTCCTAATTCTGTTTCATGAAGGGGGCGGACTTACAACGTTTACCTATGTGCTCCCCTGAGGCAGCTTGAAATAACTAAAAAAATCCATCCTCTATAAACCCTATATTATCAAAAACCTCTATTTTTTGTTTGTTTTTTTTACCTGGGCAATCATTGTTAGAACTATAAAGAGAAGGGCTCTAAGAAAAAGAAAATTGACGCCGCGGTTTTTAGACATGAATAAATGTGAGGGAAATACAAAGTTGAATTTGAGGGAAAGGTTTTTTTCCGTTCCATCACGACGCCGGTTGGAGTCAGGGGCTGGCCCCATATTCTCTAAACGGGGAAGATTAAAAGAATAAAAGACGTTTTGGTTTCATTTTTTAAGATCTAGAATTGTGGTGCGCAGCCATTTCAGAGAAGATATACATTTTTTTGTTTGGCATCAAAACCTCAAGTTTCTAAAGGGGAAAAAGATGGGATTTTTAAATTATTATTGACGTTCAGGCCACTAATTTACAGTTACACCAATTTTAAAATTGTTATTTTTTTAAAAGTCGTAGCCCCAATGTTTCACGGGTTAATTTTAAAATTTCTGGTACCGGATAAAATTTAAAATGCCACAAATTTAAAAATTTTATACACTCTTTGAGTATTTTTATTTTTAGAAAATTTTAAAATTTTACTTTAAAATTACCATATGACTTTTTTTTTTTATCTTTATTCTATTTTTTTTTACATTTATGTTTCCCCCCTTCTGGTGAAAATTTTGGGCCCTTTTCAAACTCATAAAAGGAGTCATTTAAATTTTTGAGTATTACTAAAAATCACGGCGCCCACACTTTTTTTCACGGTATTTTAAAATTCGCGACAAGCACAGATTTTCCGTGGATATATTTTTATAAAGGGGGGTTTACCCGGCAATTTGTTTTAACGCACTGCTCCACATTAAAGCCACAAAAATTTTCCTTCCCTTTTAATCACCGCGGATACCTCGAGGGTTAGAGTCTATTTTTTTTTGGTGCTCTACCGACGGAGTTGGTCATTGAGGGAGCGAGGTTTTATACTACCCCCCCCTATAAAATTACAACATTGATTTTTCCCTTTGATCCAAAATGATTTAAAAATAGCACTAAAACATGTCGTCATAAAATACTAAAATTTTTATTTTTATTATTATTATTATTTGTTTTAAAAAAGGCCCCCCGACACATCGAGGGGATTAGGGGGTTTAATTATTACAAATATAATAAAATCCCCATAGGGGGGAAAAGGGTAAGAAATTCACCCCTTTAGACACTCCATATAGAGGCTCAAAAGGCTCTTGGATAAATTAAAAAGTACACCTGCTAAAAAAAACCCCAAGTTATCACTCCAAAAAAAATACAAAACAAAATTTAAAATAAAAACGTTAAAAAAAACAAAACAGTTAAAAAATAAAACTTTTAAAAAAACAAAACAACAGGTTAAATTTTAAAAAAACCGTAAAAAAATCCAAAAATTTAATAATTCCAAAAGACAAATTATAAAAAACTCAAAAAACACTAAAAAATCCCCTGGCGTATAAAACGGAGTAAAAAATAACTCCATCCGACTATCGCGTAATAAAAAAAAGTAAGTCACCTTTAAAATCAAAGCCCGACGGGTAGGTGCTAGTTTTCGAACCCACAAAAAAGTTATGCACACAAGGGGGGGTATCACAAAACTCACACTGGGGGTGGTACCCTCTCAGTAAAAAATATGGGTCAATGAAGTATCCCGACCCGGGTCCGTCCATGACCTCCTCTCCTAGACTTCGCATAGAAAGGGCCATCGCGCACACCTCCTTATGGGCCGCACTTGTTCTGAGCGGGGTCGAACCCCCTGCTCGTGCCCCGGTGCGTAAGACTCCACGCCGAAAAAAACCCTTTTGGTCTAAAAACAGGCACCCAGACTCGCCTCCTTGGGCCCCCTGGCCCCCGTTCATTCTGAAAACCCCATACCAGAATCCAGCAAAAGGGGACCGGGGGCTTAAAGAAACAATTTTTTAAAATTTGTTCGTGAATCATCTGCACGAGGGATCCACGAGTAGAGAGTGGACAATGCCAAAAAACACTCTCATGGAATCCGTGCAGATGAGAAAGAATGGACACTTACGAATACAAAAAATAACGATTTAAATGGCATATAGTTTGCCGTAAAAACACTGGTTTCCCAGAAAGAAAATTTTCAATTGGATCCTCCACAACAAAAGCACATTTCGCGATGCCCACGACCCCCAAATTTTGAAAGGAGCGATCCGCCTTTTTAACCCTGTGGGATTTGACGAACTGCAATAAATTGGGGTAGTCATCCACAAAGGGATGACCAAAAGGGGCGCCCCTTGCCAAAAAAGCTATTTAATTTTGCACGAAAAAACGTACGTCAGAAAATACCCAAAGGGCCCCCCCCCTTTTTTGGGAAAAAAATTAAATAAGGTTTTTTTAAAAAACCCCCCGGAAGGTCAAACCGCATAAAATTAGATATAAAAATTGGAAGGCCCCCCCAAAACCCCCCCCAAATTTAAAATTTTGTTTTAAAAAAGCCGTCCCCCCGGGGGGGTTTTGTCGCTTTTTCAGATCGAAAAAACCCCCAAGATGCTCAAAAATTTTCCTTTCCCCCTTTTATAAATAGGTAAACGGTTTCTTGCCTCCATTTAAAAAGGGGGGGAAAGTCGGGGTTTCCCCCCCAATTTTGTAGAGGTCTAAAAGAAATCCTGCCCGGGAGGGGGACTGAGAAAAAACTCTTTTTTTAAGTCGTCTGGCCCCGAGGCTGGCTGCCCGGGGTGGGAAGGGCGTGGGGCATTTCATCTTTTGGAAAGGGGGGGGGTTTTTAAAACCCCCCCCCCTTTTTTGGGCCAAAAACAATTGCTTGGGGCTCGATTTTTTCCCCTTTTTAAACACGAACTCGTTAGTGTAGCCGCGTGTTTTAATCGGCGAACACGAGGGGCCAAATACATTAACGACCCCCACGGGGGGAGACAGTGAACCCCTTTTAAAAAGAGGGGAGGTTTTTTTTATTGGAATTGTTGCTATTAAAATAATTTACGGTATTTTTCCAAACCTTTGTTGTGGGGGGTGGTTTGTAAAAGGGGGGAAATAAATTTTTTCCCCAAAAATCTCTTCCTTTCACAATGAACCCGGGGACTCGAGCAATAATCCGGGAAGATCCTTTTTTTCCCAAATAGGAGTCGGTGAAAAAAACTAGGGGGCCCTTCGACGGGCAAAATTGCTAAAACCCCCAAATCCCGCTCCCCAGGGAAAAGGGACTGACGCGGGTTTTGGGGAGGGGGTTTGGGGGGGGGGGCCCCCCGTCGCCGCGATGACCCCCGAAGAAAATACTCAGTTTCACCTCAAGAAGGGGGTTTTGTGGAAACGGCAGATCGCGGAATTTTCCCATCGGCCGTTTTTTAACCCCCAATTTTTGGGAAACCCGGCCCTTTTTTTTGGGGAAATTTGGGGGGGCGGGAAAAAGATAGGGGAAATGTTTTTTTCCTATAGGGCCGTAGGGGCATCCCCAAAAGGGGAAAAGGGGGGCGTACCCCCCGGGTACAAATGTTTTGGGCGATGGGGAGGATAAAATTAAAAAAAGGGGGAAAAAGGGGGGGGTTTCGGTTTTTTATTGCACCCCTTTTTTCCCCCCACAAAAAATTCCCCACCTCCCCCCCCCGGGGGGCTGTAAAATTAGATCCCCCCAAAAAGGGGTTTTTCGCGTTAAATCCCCCAAGTTTATAGGGGGGGGAAGTTGCATAAAGGGGGCCCTAAGGGCCTCTTCGAAAAACTTTTTTCCCGGGGGAAGGGTATATGCAACTATTTCACTCAAAAGGGAAGGGGGGAGGACAGGATCACTTGGGGATCAGAAACGATTTTAATTTTTTTTGTAATATTTTTTGCTTCGTAAAAAAAAATTTTTGCCACACCCCAAATTTTTTAAAATTTTTAAAGGTTTTGAAAATTTTTTATTTTTTTTTTTTAAGGCCCCCTTTAAAAATTCCCCTTTTTAAAGGGCATATCTCCCTTAATTTTTTTTTAATCTAGCTTAAAGGGGGCCCTATATTTTTAAATTTTTTTTAAAAAAAAAAAAAAAAATTTAAAAAAAAACTATGCTTCAATAAATATTTTTTTAATCGCACAAGTTTTTTAGAAGTGTTATTATGTAAAAAAATTTCTTAAAATTTTGCCCAAATTTACACATTTTTCTTTGTCGCTTTCAAGATCAGAGCTACCCCTATTTTTAATTACAAAATTTTTAAAAAGGGGGTTTTTTAAAAATTTTTCCCCTTAAAAAGGGGGGTTTTTCCCCCTTTTTCCCCCCCCCGGGTTTTAAGACTTTACTAGAGAGTAGTGGGGGGAAAATTTAAAAATTTAATTTCCCAAAAAAATTTTTTGGGGCTAGGTGGGCTTAGTGGGTTTTGGGGGGTTTAAACATAAAAATTTTTTTCCAAAATATAAATTTAAGGGAAAAAATTTTTGGGGATAAAAATTTTTGGGGGTTTGGGGAAAAAATTGTTGGAGATAAGTTTTTAAAATTTTAAAAAATCAGGGGGGGTTTAGTCTATATGGGCCCACGCTATTTTAATAATTTTTAAAAAAGTATTTTTTTACTTTTTCCCATTAAACTATTTGAAGTGGTCCCCACCCCCGAAATTCAAAATAATGTTGATGTCTTTAGAAGCTATTTAGGGTTTTCCCCCCGTTTTATTTTTTTCTCCTTCTAAACTTACCCCTAAAAAAAATTTTTAAGAAAATTTTTAAAAAAAAAAAATTTTTTAAAATTTTTGGTTTCCACAAAAATGCTATTGGAGGGGGCCCCTCAAAAAGGGTTTTTTTTTTTAAAAAAATGGGGAACCCTTTTTGGGGGCCCCTTTTTAAAATGTTTTTTTGTTTTGGAAAATTTTTTTAGAAAAAATTTTTTCCCATGGGGAAACGGGTTTTGATTTTGGTTTTTTCCTTTTTGGGAATTTTTTTTTTAAAATTAAATTTTTTTTTAAAAATTTTTTTGATAAAAGGCCCTTTTTTAAACTTAAAATTAAAAACTTTGAAAAAAATTTGGGGGGGGGTTTAAAAACCCCCAAATCCCCTCCCACACGCATGCACGCTTTAAAACCCTTTTTTTGAAAGGGAAAATTTTCCCCCAAAAAAACTTGAAAATAGAAAAAAATTTTTTTAAAAAAATTTTTTAAAAATGTTGAAAGATATTTTTATTTTGAAATCTGGGCCCCAAATTTGTTAAAAACCTTTTTTGCTGTTCTTGAGGCGCCTTTTGGGGGGCGAATATATGAAAGGGAAAACCAACTTTTATTTTTTATTTTTATAATAACCCTTTGGGCCCCCGGGGGTTTGTTTTTTGCCCCCTTTCACCCCTTTTTTGGGTTAGGGTTTTCCACGTTTTCCTAATTTTTCACTCCCCCCTTTTGGGGGGGGGGGGGGGGGGGGGGGGGTTTTACCCATGTTTTCTTTGTTAATAAAATTTTTATAATCTCTTGTGCTACCTCTGTCTATTTTTTTTGTGGGTTAGGGGGGGGGTTTTAAAATTGAATTTTCCCCCTGTGAAAATTCATTACAAAAGGGGTGTCTGGCGGGGGTGACGTCAAAATTTTTGGAGAGGATAAAAATGCAGCCGGAGGAAAATTTTTCCCCGGTTTTTATAAACCCATTATTCTTTGTTGGGAAAAAAGGGGGTACATAACATCTAAAAGGTTTTTTTAAACCCTAGGTTAATAAGAAAATAGACTCTTCCCCTAGATACTCTTTTAAAATTTCCCCGGAAAGGAGGAAGCCCAAAATTTTTTTTATCAAAAAGCCCCCTTGAAAACTGGGGGGGGGGGGCCCCAAAGGGGGCAATTGCCCTGGGACACCCCCTTTTTCCAAAAAGGGGCCCCCTTTTCCCCCCCCAAAAAAAATTTTAAAATTTTTTTTTTACATTTTTAAAGTAAATTGATTGAGGGCCAAGTTTTTCATGACCGGGAAAGTAGTTTTCGGCCAATTGAAAATAAATCCCCCAAATTGTGTGTCCCTATTAACATTTTGTTTTTAGTTTAAGAAAAATTTCCCTTTGGGGGGTTGGGGAAAAAGGGAATGTTTGTTGTATTTGCAAATAAAAACCCTTTTTTTTCCTTTCAAAAAAAAAACCTTGAACATTTTCCCCTTAAACAAACACAAACCGAATTTTAATGAAAAAAAGTTTTTCTTTAAATCTATTTTTTTTAAATGGCGGAAATGTGTGTTAAAAATAATGTAAAAAAAAAAATTTTTTTCCCACAATTCTAATGGGGAAAACCCCCGGATTTTTATGTCAAGAGCAGGAAAAAAAATATGAAATTTTTTTACAAGGGCGGGTAAAAAAAATTTTTTAAAATAGAGGATAATTTTTCTAAAAAACATGTCTTAGGTATTTTTTTTCCCCAAACCAAAAAAAAACCTTGTTTTTTTGGGGGGCCCCCCTGAGAAGTAAGTAGTAAGTCTATTTTTATATAATTCACCTTGATTTGTTAATTACTTTGACAGGGGGAAAAATAAAACCCCCTCTTTTTTTGAAAATAAAAAAAGTACCCCCCTTTACCCGAAATTCTAAATCTAGTTTTTTAAAAATTCCCTTTTTTTTAAACCCCCCCCAAATCCTTTTCTTAAATCGTTCCCCCCAAGTCCACCTTTTACATTCTATTTCTTAAATCCCCCAAAACCCCCAAAAAATTTTGCTACCCTTTCCCCAAAAATGGGGGAAATCCATTTGGAATAAATAATGTCTATTGAGTGCCCTCAAAAAAATTAAAAGGGGGGAAAGGGGGAAAGGGGGGCCCCCCAGGAAGACGAAAATGTTTTTTAAAATTGATGAAAATAAAATAAGGAAATAAGATAAGAGTTTAGGATTAAAAATTTTTTTTGGGGAAAAGTAAAATTAACCCCCTTCAAAAAATTTTATTATTTTATTTTGTTTCCCCCCTTTTTCCCCTGTAATTCAAGATAGGTTAACCCCCAAAAAAATTTTTTTTTTTTTAATAATATTTACTTTTTATATAGTGAGTGATCTATTTTTTATAACCCCAAAAAACCCTTTAACCCCCTTTTAAATATATCTTATGTTACCCTGTCCAAAAAAAAAAAAAACTTTTTTAACATTTTTTAAAAATTTTAAAATTAAAAACTTAACCAAAATTAGCACAAATTTTTTTTTCCTAAAAAAAAAGGGGAAAAACAAATTATTTCTTGGCCCCCTGTCATCAGCGCTATACTGGTTTTGGAAAATTTTAAATGTATATTAAATTTTTTTAAATTTTTTTGTAAAAAAAACTTTCAATATGTACAATTAAAGATAGAACAATTAAAATGTCTGGCTTTGCAAATACATAACGTAGGAGCGGGGCACTTACGGGTACTAATAAACTTTTAAGGGGAAGTATACATTTATAAGATTTGCAATTTAAAAATTTTTTTTGGGAAAAAATTTGGTACAAAAAAAAAATTTTCCAGCAGGCTTCCCCCCCTTTTTTATTCCTCTTTTCCCCTTTTTCCGCGCACCCACTAATTCCGGCAGTAGGTTTAAGGTTTTTAAAATCAGCAGTTTAAAATTGCACAACTTAAACACGGAATATTTAGAAAAATTTTTAAAAAGAAGTTTCACAAGAAATGTTTTTTTTTAAATAAAAAAAAATTTTTTTTAAATTTTTCCCGAAATATTTAAAAAGGGGGGTAAAAATTACATCATTTTTAATCATACTAGTAAAAAAAAAAAGTATTATTTTTAAAATAATTTAAAAATTTACTCTCATTTGTATACACAATTTTTTTTTTTTCAGAATTTTTTCTTTGTTTTTTTTGTAAACTCTATTTTTTTAAAATTTTAAAAGGGCCCCCAAAAATTTTATCATTGCAAAACACAAAAAAAAAAGTATTTTTTAACTTTCCAATTTTAAAAAAAACACCGTTACTAAAATTTTTTGTCCCCAAATCCAGACGTGTCGGATAACCAAATAATGAGTAATGACTCACTCAAGAAAAAAAAAATTTTTGGGGGGGGAAAGAGGGTAAAAAGTGACATCGTTTTTCCCTTTTATCAAAATTTTTTTTTTTCTTTTTTTCCCTTTCCCCAAAAAGCCATTTTGAGCTTGATAAATTTTATTATCCCAAAATTTATTTTTTTGGTGTTTTTTCTATTTTTTTAAAATTTTTTTAAATTTTTTCCCAAAAAGGATGATTTCCTTGTTTTTCTGGCTTTAGTTTTAAAAATTTTTTTAAATTGTTTTAATAAAAAAACATGTGAAAATATTGGGTTTTAAAAAGATTTTATTTTTTTAAATTTTTATTATTAGCACCGCGTTTTACTACCCATTCGGGTTATACCACTTACGCAATGTGAAATGGTGGGGGGATTGTGAGAAAAAATAAAGGGAAAACCCACATTTAAGTGGAATCCAAACCAGGGGTTTGGGGGGGCCCGGCTTTCCCCCCCATTCACAAGATTTTCTTGTTTTAAAAATTTTAAAATTTGATTTAAGGTAGTGCATTTTTTGTACCCCACTTTTGGGGGGAAAACTTGCGGGTTTTTTTTTATCACCCGTCTTCCCCAAAGCTTCGGGTTATACGCCTGAGTTTAAATTTTCCCCAAAAGGGGTTAGGAAAACAGTTAAAAATTTTTAAAAAGGGAAAAAAAACCCGCTTTTGCTTGTGGGGGAAAAAGAAAAACCCTTTTAAAAAAACCCCTCCGTTCCCCAGACCAAGATTAAAAAACCCCGATCTCTCCCTTTTTCGCATTCTTTCTCGACATGAAAACCCTTTTGGGGTTTTGCCAAATAAGCAACCGAGGGGGGGGCGCGTTCTTACTACCCCGGGTTCCCCCTTATAACCTTTTTTGATTTTTTGGGTTTTAAAAGAGAACCAAAAAATTTTAAGTCGTCGGGAAAAGGGGGGGTATTTTTTTTTTAATTATGCTTCTTTAAGATATATTTAAAAATTTTTTTAAAAAACAAGTTTTTTTTTTTAAATTTTTAGTAATTTTTTTTAAAAAAAATTTTTGGGGAAAAAATATACAAAAATTTTAATTAAAAAAATCTTTAAAAAAAAAAATATTTGTAAAAAAAACATAAAAAAAAATAAAAAATTTCATTGATTTTAATAAAAAATAAAAAAAAATATAGGACCCAATTGCAAAAAAATTTTTTTGAAAAAAAGTGTTTTTTCATAAAAAAAATTTGGGGTTAAAACAATTTATTATTTTAAAATAAACTTTTTTTAAATCAAAATTGCGGGGGGAATTTTTTTTAAAAAGCCCCTTTTTTTTTCCCCAAAAACATTAAAAACTAAGGTGGGTGTTTGTCATTCTTAAAAATTTTTAAAAGGTGTGAGTTTCAAGGCTTTTTGATTATTTTAATCCCTCTGATGGGGGGGGGGGGGGTGAGTCTCCCACCCCCCAAAACCCCCATTCCAAATTTTCCCCCCCCCAAAAAGAACCTAAAAAAAAAATTTTTTTAAAAATAGCAGGGGTGGGGTGAATAAAAGTAAGATGTTTGGTGTCCTACTGCTGGTGTCAGGGTGAAGGGTTTTTTTTTAAATTTTTCTTGGGTTGATATCTCGTCACGTGAAGTTGAAAAAACCCCTTTTGGGGGGAAAATATTGCTTTAAAAAAGGGAAACCCCGAGAAAAATTTTAAAATTAAAAAAATTTTTTTTCCCCTGCGCTCGACTTTTTTATAACATTTTACTTTTTAGGAAAAAAAAGTTTAAAAAAAATATCCTATCAAAATTTACAGATGCAAAAAAACTTGACTTGACGTAAGGTTTTAAAAGGGGGTTTTTTTAAAAAGGGTTTAAAAAAAGGTTCTTCCTTCCAGAATCCCACATACTGTAAACACGGTAAAAAAAATTTTTTTGTGTTGAAAAAAATAGTGGTTAAATGGCAGGTCTATGTTTTTTCCCCATATATTTTTCATTTAAATTAGTTTTTTTTAAAAATTTAAAACGGACCAGGAATCGACCCCGTGCCCTTAATAAAAACTATGAGGGGGGGGGGGTATCGGGGGCCCACCCATTTAACCCTTACCAACCCCCGGGGTGCATATGGGGGTTTATATTGAAAAAAGGCATCATAGACTTACCCCTTTTTTGGGGGGAAAGGGGTTTAAAAATTTCCAAAATTTCTCAGCCCCCCAGGGGGGGGGGGGTTTTAAAAATTTCAAATTTTTTTGTCACAGTTTTTCTCTCTCCCCCCCCTAATTTAGGGGGAATGTCTTTATAAAAAAAAAATTGCCTCAGCGTACTTATAGATTAGAAAAACCCTTGTTTTAAAGTATCAATGATCAAAAAAAACCAAGGAGCACCAATACAAAATCACTATACCATTTTTGGGGGTTTTAAAATTTTTAAAATTAAAAAACAATCTTTTTTAAAAAAAAAAATACAAACACCCCTTTTTAAAGCAAAATTTTTTTTAAAAAAAAAAATTTTTTTCCCCTAGGGTAAAAAAATTTTTTACAATAAAATACATTAAAACTTTATCATAAACCCCCTGTAGGCTTTTTATTTTCTTTAATTATTTGGTCACAAAAAAAAAGGGGTTTTTTTTTTCCCCTTACAAAAAAGAAAAAAACAATGTCCCAAAAAAATTGAATTTTAAACCCCCAAATTTAAAAATTTTTTAATGACTTTTTTTTACTATTTTTTTTTTTTTCCCCCAAATATAAAAATTTTTTAAATCATTTTAAGTTTTTTTTTAGTTTTTGATACCAGTTATTTCTTTTTTTGGAAAAATTTTAGTTTTAAACGTAAAAAAAAATTAAAACTATTGTTTAACCTCTCCCTTTAGTGACGGGGGGCCCCATTTTTTTTTAAAATTGGGGTTGAGTCCAGCTAAATTTTTTGGGGGGTTTTCCCAAATACGTCGCAAAAAAAAAAAAATTTTTCTTGTTTAAATCCGCTATGGCCTCGTGGGAAAAAAACCTAAAAGCAAAAATTTTAAAAAAATTTAAAATTTTTTTGCCCTTTTTCGGATCATTTAAATTTAAAAATTTTTTAAATTTAAAGGGTAATTGTCCCCCAAAAGGAAAAAAAAATTTTAATCACCTACCGGGGTCCAATCGTTTGCACACATTATGTTGGGGTTTTTTTAAAAAAAAAAGAAAAAAAAAAAATTTTATAATGTCATTACTTGAAAGGGTTTTTCCCCCATTTGGTAGAAAAACTTTTTTTTAAAAAAAATTTTTCCCCCTACCGGGCCAAAAAACTGTTAAAAAAAGGGGGCCCAAACAAAAAGTTGATTTTCCCCCAAAAGGCTCATACCCTCCAAAAAAAAAGGGGGGAAAGGTTTTAATAAAAATTTTGCTAAGTAAGTGAACGGGGGCGGGGGCCAAAAGAAAAGGGCAAAAAAAAGGGGACAAATTTTTTTGAAAAAGGGGATGCATTTTTGGGTTTTTTGGGGAAAAAATTTTTAAAAAAAAAATTTTAAATGCCCTTTTTTTTTGGCCCCCGGGGGCTCACTGGCTGGTAATAAAAAAAATCAAAGAAAAATAAAATTTTTCCATATGAAAATTTTTTTAAAAGCTTGATGTTGAAGCCCCCGATGTGTCGTCCAATGTAGAACCTTTTGGGGGATGTTTTTTTTTGGGGTTCTGTTTAAAGACCTGGGGGTTTTTTACCATTAAAAAATTTAAAATTTTTGGGGGAAAAAGTTCTACATTTATGGGAAGGTTTTTAAAAAAATTTTTTTGTTGGAAAAGGGGGGGAAAAAACAAATTAAAAAGGGGTTTTTTTTTTAAAAATTTCCCCCACAATATTTCTCGGTGGTTTTTTTGGGGCCATATATTGAAGACCCGTATGATATTGAAAAAAAAAGATATCTTTAAAAAAAACCCGTCAAAACCCAGAAAAAACAATTTAAACTTTATAAATTTTTTAAATTTAAATTGAATTTGCTGTTGAACTTGGATTAAGGATTGACAGTGAAATGAAACATCTTGCATATACTTAGAGTGTGAATTTTTAAAATTTTAAGGGGAAAAGGGAAAAAAAAAAATTTCCCCCAAAATAATTTTTTTTTTTAAATTTTATTTTAAGTCTTTATGAATTTTTTAATGCTTTTAAAATTTTTTAAAAAAAGTCACAAAATTCCTACATTTGGTTTTAATAAAACCCTTTAAAAAAAACAGGTAATCGCTCTTTTTTCTTGATCCTGTTTAAATTTTTTTTTTAAAACCCAAAAAGTTTTTTTATATAGGTCAATTATAGAAAAATGTTCATTAAAATTTCCCAAAAATTTTAAAATATTTACTAAACAAAGTCTTTAAAAAAAAATTTTATTTTTTCCCCCCCAAAAATTTTGTTTTTAAAAAAAGTGAAAAATTTTGTAAAAGGGGGGGAAAAATTTGAAAAGGCGTACAATACTATTATCAGGTAAAAACTTGAAACCCCCAATTTTTTAATTTCTAATATATTGAAAAACAAACTTGTAAAAAGGGTTTTAAAAAATACAACCATGATTGTACACGGTTTTTTTAAAAAAATTTTCGAAAAATAGGGTGTTTTTCTGAAACAAAGCTCCATATTTGAGGGTATTTGATTTTAAACCTTTTAAAATTTAAAATTTTAATGGGGTGCAAAAAAATTTTGGGAAAATTTGGGAAAATTTTTTTTGGTTTTTCCTTTTGAAATTTTTTTCCCATTTTACTTTTTTTTTTTTGTTTTTTGGGGTTTCCCCAAACTTTACAAAAAAAAATTTTTTAAAAATTAGGGGGGGAAAAACTACTAAAAAAAATTTTTTAAAAAGGGTTTAATTTTAACCCTTAACGTACTTTGACTACAGTTCACTTCTTTTCAAAAATTTTTAAAAAGGGGACAAGAAGCGCTCCCCATTTTTTTTTCCTTGCTTATACTATAATGTTTTTAAAACATAAAACTTGGCTTCTTTTAAAAAATTAAAAAATTTCCCCTTTAGTTTTTTTTTTTCCCCTTTTTTGGTGCTTTATTTGTTCCCAATGAAGTTTTTTAAAAGGGGGGGGGGGGGGGGGCCTTTAAATAGTAGTTATTTTTGGAAAAATTTTTCGGGGGCCCCCCCCCCCAGCGTGTAGGTTTTTACCATTTCATAAAAAAAAATTAATTTTTAAAATTCAATGTAAAAACCCCCCCAAAAAAGAATGCTACCCAAAAAATTTAAAATTATAAAAAAAATTTTTTAAAATGAAAAGCTGTGACTGGGGGTGTAAAAACCCCCCAAATTTATAATTATTAAATTATAAAAATTTACCCTTTTTGGGAAATGGGGTTTTACCCCAAAAAAAATAATAGCAAAAAAATTTAAAATTTTCCCTATTATTTGATGATTTAAAATTTCACCTGGGGGAAAAAACCCCTCAAAAAATCAAATTTTTTAGACCCCCCCTTTTTTTTTTTGAATGTGGATCCTTTTATAAAGGGTTTTTTGCCCCAAAAAAATTTTTTTCCCTTTTTAAAAATTTTTTGGGGGGGTTTTTTCAAGCGGGAAGATTGACCCCCCCCCCCCCCCCCCTTTTAAAAAAAACCAACTTTTTGATTTTTTAAAAAACCCTTTTTTTATTTAAAGTTTCCAAAACCCCGACAATTTAACAAAAAAATAAATTTTTAAAAAATTTTTAAATGTTTTTTTGCACGGGGGGGAAAAAACCCCCCCTTTTAAAGTGAAAAAATTTTTTCTCCCCAAAAAACTTTTTAGAATGACCGGTTCCCTTTTTAAATTTAAATTTTAAAGGGGAAAAAAAAATTCTCTCTCTTCGTTAGAGTGTGAACTTCAAATATTGCCTATGGAAAAAGGGGGGACAACCCCCTTTTAAAAATTAAAAAAAAGCCGAAATCTGGGGGAAAAGGCCCTTTCATTTTAAAAATAAAAAGCGCAAACTGTCTATTTCTATGGCCTTTTATTTGGGCATTTAAAGACAATATCTATTTTTTTTACACCACCCCCCCGGGGGCCCCCCCCCCTTTTGGGGGAGGATCTACAAACTTTTGGGGAAAAAAGGGGAAGGGGTATTTTTGATAATATAAAAAAAGGGCTTTAAATCTCCAAAAACCCCCCCCCCTTTTTACAACAAAAAAAATTTTAACCCCCCCTGATTTTTAAAATTTTTTTTAAATGTACATTAAAAAAAACTAATTTTTTTACATTTTGTTTCATTAAAAAATTTAAAAAATGATGTAGCAATAAATTTTTTTGTTTGCAACTATTACAAAAAAAGTTCGTTTTAATTGGGGGAAAAAAACATCTTTTTTAAAACATCTAAAAATTACCTTAAAAACATTTTGGGGAAAGGGGGAAAAACGATTTTGAGTTGCCGCCAAAAAATTTCCCCCCCTTAGGGGGTAATTAATTAAAATTTTGGGGTTAAATTTTTTTTGGGCTTTTTTTTTTTCCATTTTTTAAATTTTTTTAAATTTTAAAAAAAATTTCATTAAAAAATTCCTTATTAATTAATTTTTTTTTTTAAAAGCTACGTTTTTAACGTTTTAAAATTCCATCCCCCTTTTTCCCTTTAAATAATTGTAAAACAAGACGTAATACCTCCACAATGCCCCTATTAAGCGTATTCATTAATTAATCAATGTCCCCCCTACACCAAATACTCAATTTTCCTTTTTTCTATAAATTCAATTGTTTATTGGGAATTTAGCCCCCCCATAGCAATTAAAAAATTTTTTTTGGAGTTTTTTTTTTTGGGAAAAAAAAAACACTAAAAAAAGTGTCAATTTTTTTATTGTGAGAAAGAAAATTTTTTATAAATTAAATTTTTTTTAAAACCCAAAAAGAGTCGGATTTTCGGGGGGGTTTTGCGAAAAAGGGGGGGGCCCCGGGGGGTCCGTGGGAGCGTTTTCGCATTTTCCGGGGACGCGTGGGTCGACGAAATTTTCGCCCCCGGTAAGTCACGAACTTGCATCAATAAGGTATTTTGATTTTCTACAAACCCAAAAATTTTTTCTACACAAAAAATATTTTAAAAAGTATTTATTGAAAAAAAAGTTGTTACCCAAAAATTTTTAAAATTTTTATTGAACATAGTATAAAAAAAAAAAATTTTTTAAAAAAACCCCAAAAAACCCCCCTTTTTTAATTTTTTTTTTTTAAAATTTTTTTTACCCAAAATTAAAAATTTTTTTTTTTTTATTGGGGAAGGAAAAAAAAAAAGGTTATTGCCCGGAAAATTTTACCAAATTTTAAGAAAAGTTAAACCAGATTAATAATTTTAAAAAATACTTTGGGGTTTTTCCCCCAAAAAAATAAAATTAGAAAAAAAATAGACGTATTTTAAAAATTTAAAAAAAGGGGTTCTAAAATAATTAAGTAATTTGGGGTTTTTTTAAAAAAAAAGGGGGGTGCTGTCAGAATGTCTAGAGCTATGTTTTAAATTTTTCCCCCCAAAAAATTTTAAAAAAACAAAAGCTATGCAGAAATTTTTAAAATTTTTTTTAGTCCCCCAAAAAATTTGCATATAATTAAAAAAAAAAATTTTTTTCTGTAAAATTTTTTAAAACCATGACGTTATTAAATTTTTTTTACAATGTTGTTTTTATTTTTATTTTCCATAAGTTGTTACTTCCAAATTTGTTTTTTTGTATTTTACAAAATTTAAATTTTTAAAAAAGTTATTTTTTTAAACAAGGTTTTTCTGTAATAAATTTTCCAGACGTTATTACTTTTTTTAAACAATTTGGTTTTTTATTTTCGTTTCCCAATTTTTTTTTTACTACCCACAAACTGGGTTTTCTATAAATTTTTTTTACCCCTGAGTTGTTACTACCACACAAAAGTTTCCCCTTTTTTAAATTTCCCCCAAAATTTTTACTTACACAAAAATTTATCGTATTTACTTTTTTTCAGTTTTAAAAATATAAAAAAACCCCAAAAATTTTCTGTATTTACCCTTTTTTTTTTGGGTTTTTACTAAAACAGGGCAATGGATCTTAAATTTTTTTTTTCCATTTAGAAGTTAAAAATTTTTCCCGACAATGTTGTCTTTTTTATTTTCATTAAACCCTTTTTAAAAAATTTTTTCTCCTTCACACAATGTTTTTCCCCCATTTCATTACCATTAGTTGTTACTACACACAAAAAAATTTTTTTCTGTATTTTTAAAAATTTCCATAAAAGGGGGTTTCTACCACCCGACAATGTTAAACTGGGATTTTACCCTTAAAACCCTTAAAAAGTTAGTACCGACTTTTTGTGCCCTTTTTTTTATTTTCCCCCAAAACTTTTTTTTAAAACTCCCCAAAAAAATTTTTTTTTTGTATTTACGTTACTATTTGTTTTTTACTACACAAAAAAAAAATTTTTTGTATTTACCTTCCATGACGTTATTACTACAAACCCCGAAATGTTATCTGATTTTTTATCATCATCAAGTTGTTATACAAAAGGTTTAAAATTTTTTTCCCCCATTTTTTTTTTTTATCAAATTTTTAAATAAACATGTACGCAACTAACAGGTGAGAGATTCCCTAAAGTGAATGGTTTTTTTTCTATAAAATTTTTGGGGGAAGGGGGTTTCGCACCCCCTTTTTTTTTAAAAAAATAAAATTTTTCACAAGGTTATTGCAACATTTTTCATTCCTACCTTTTGGCCTCTTTTTTCCCCCATTTGAAGAAGATTAAAAAAAAAAATTTTTTTTTCCAAACAAGATGGGAAAAAACCCCCCCCATTTTTTTCCCCGGTTTTGGGTGGACATGGGCAAAAAAATATCTCTGGGACTTTTGGTTTTTGGTTTTTTTACCGTGCCCGGCGATTTTTTCGTGGACGATAGCCCAACTCAATCCACCGGACTTTTTCCCCCAAATTTTTTTTTTTTTTGATGTGGGGGTTTTTTGAAAGACAAAATGTTTTTTTCCCCAAAACCCCTGCCCCCCATCTTGCTGGGGCTGAGGCAGAAAAAATTTTTAGCCATCCCTTTTTTCCGGGCCCAGCCGACACAAAAACAAAGTGGCGAAGGTTTTTTTTACCCTGTTAAAAAAGGGGGGCACAAAATTGAGGGGGTTTTTTTAAAAAAAAGAAAAAAGCCCCTTTCCCCCGGTTTTTTTTACGACCCCGGGGAAAAAGTTTCCAGCTAACGGGGGGCACCTTTCCTTTAAATTTTTTAAAATTTTTTAAAATGTAAAGAATTTGTGCTCACCTGTATCTTTTTTTTAGCTATTAAGGCCAAAAATTTTATTTTTTAAAATTTTTTTTATTTCGAAACATTTTTTTGAATATATGTTAAAACTGGTATAATGAAAAAATTTTTAAAGTGTGTGTTCCTTTTAAGGGTTTTTTTTTTCCCCCGCACTACTTTTATTTAGTTCTATTTCCCATTTTTTTTATTTTAATAAGTTTTTTTATTATTTTTAATTATGTAGTGGAAAGATAAATATAAAAAATTTTATTATAAATCAGTTTTTATTAGGCCCACTTAAAAAAAATTAAAAAGTCCATTTTTTATTATTAAGGGATTAATGGGTTTTAAAAAAAGGCCCCCGGTCTTAAAAAAAAAGCATAGCGTTACATTTTAAAAATTTTCAAGTTAGGGGCGTTGGACTAAGGTGGTGTAAAAAACTATAATAAAAAAAAGTCAAAACTCAGATCAGTAAAACTTGGGGGAAAAGGGTTTAGGAATGGGCTAAAGTGTGTGAGAAAAGGGCCCCCAAAAAAAAATTTTTAAAAAAAAATTTACGTCCCCCGGGTTTTGTCCAAAAAAAATTAGAATAAGAAAAGTGCTTTACTGATTAATTGGGTATAAAATAAAACCCCCTTTTTTTAGATAAATAAAAAAAAATTTAAATTTGGGGATTTAAGTTGTTTTTAAAAATAGACTTTCGGGAAAAAAGCTAGAAAAGGGAAAAAAAAATTTGGGGGTTTTTTAAAACAAAAAAAATTTTTTTTGAAACAACGAAAATTTTAAATTTTTTCCCCTTTTAAAACAAAGAAACCCTTGTGATTTTAAAAGATTGGAACCACACTTTTTTAAAATGGAGTTAAACACATTAAAAAGAAATGTTTTTTTTCCAAAAAAAATCTAGCACCCCAAATTTATGATTTTTTCCCCTTAAAAAAAATTTTTGGGGGAAAACTAAAGCACAGTCAAAAAATTAAAGTGTTAAAAGGGGAAAAAAAAGCAAGGACGTTGATAAAGTGTCGGGGAAAGGGGAAAAAAATTTTAAAAAAAACCCTTTAAAACCCAAAATTTAAAGTTTTTTGTTTGAGAAATTTTTTTTTTTTAAACCCCATGGGTGTGGAAATAGTTTTTCAAGTTACATAAGTTTAAAAATTTTTCAATGAAAAACCCCCTTTCTATTTTTTGGGCCCAAAAAATTTTTTCAAATGAAAGAGAAAAGAGCCGAGTTTGAATAAAAAAAACGGGGGTTTTTGGTTTTGCTTTTTGGGGGGGTTTTAGGGGGGTTTCGAAACCCCTTTTTTTGGGTTTTTTAAACTTCAAAAAAAAGGGGTTTTTTAAAAAATTTAATTTTTAATGAAAAAATTTTTAAAATTTATGCGTTTTTTTATCGAAATTTTTTAAAGAAAATTTTTCTTTTTAAAATTTCAAGAAAAAAAAATGGGGGCTTCAAAAAAAACCTTATAAATTTCATTTTTTTTCCTTACAAAAACGGGGATTCAAAAATTTTTTAAATATGGAAGCCGTAAATGGGATGGATCGGGAAAGGGGGGGAAGCTTTTTTTTCGTGCAGTTTTTATTAAAAAAACCTTTAAAAAAAACCCTTTTTTTTCTGGGAAAAAATTTTAAAAAAATTTCCAAAACCCAGATAGAATAAGGAGAATGGATTTTTTGGCGGGGGCCACGGGTTTTTATACGATGTTGATACTGGTTTTTGGAGCCCTAGTTGATGGATGTGAATAGGGGTTTAAAAATAGAGAAAGGTTTTTGGGGGGTTTTAATTTTGGGTTTTTTATAAATTTAAATTGGGGGTTGGGGTAGGGTACGAAAAAACTGTTAGCTAATTTTTTTGTCCTGGTAGATAAGATGTGGAGTAAATCTGGGGCCCCCCGTTGATTTTTTCTTTTTTTTCCCTTGTTAAAAGGGAAAAAATTTTGTTTTTTTTTTAGATATGAACTATTTGACAAATTATTATTACCCCCCTTTTTTAAAGGGGAAAGAATTTTTTTTTGGGAAAAACACACGTGGGGGTTGGGGGGTTAAAAAATTTTTTTGGAATGCATTTCCTTTTGAAACCTGAATTTACTTTTTCAAATGTCATACTTTTTTTAAAGAATAATTAATCTTGTTGGGGGTTTAATTATTGTTATGATAAAGTGAGTATGTAACCCACTCAAGATTTTCCCAAAAACCCCCAAAAATTTAAAAAGGGTTTTTTTTTTTTAAAAAAAACCCCCTTTTTAAATTTTTGTCTAATTAAAATATAAAAAAAATTTTTTTTTGTTTTTTGTCCTTAATAATAAAAAAGTTATAGGGTTTTTTGGAAAATTTTTTTTGAATTTTCTTATTTTTAAAAAATTTTTAATTTTTTCTAGATTAAAAAAACTTTTTTTCAATTTTTTTACAAAAGTTCTCCAAAAAATTAAACCCCAAAAAAAATAGTTTTGTTCATAAATACTAAAATATGAGCCCAAAAAATTTTTTTAAAATTTTTTTTTGCTAAAAAATTTTTTTCCTTTTTTTTTTAAAAAAACCCCCTTTTTTTTTAAAACAAGCTTTATCCCCTTTTCACCCCTTTTAAAAAAAATTTTTTTCCCCCCCCAAAAAATATTGTTCTGGTGACGGGGTTTTAAATTTTTTGGTTTTTTTGGGGGCGACAAAAAGGGGGCACCCCTAACACACTGGGTGCCGGACGATGGTGCCCTCGCCATTTAAAAAATTTTGGGAAAAAAAAATTTTTTTCTAAGGGGAAAAATTTTTCCGGGGCCCCCCCGTGGGGAAAAAAGAACAAGAGGGGCACTTAAAAAAAAAAGGTAAAGTATTTGGGCAGTACTCAGTAAATTTTTTCCCATCAAGACAAAAGGGGCCCCCTTGAGAGAACATCGTTTTAAAAAAAACCCCCCTTCCCCGGGGGGAGCCAAAAAAAAACCCCTTTTTTCCCTTTTTTAACTGGTAGCGTCATCATCAGGAACAACTCCCCTTTGGGTTTGGTTTTAAAAATTTTAAGGATCATCCGTTTGATCCAGTTCACCTTCCCCCTTTAGGTCAAAAAAGGTTCTTCCTTCCCGGTTTCGGAGCATTCCCCAAAAACCCGATGTTGACTCAAGAAAAAGTTTCCCACATGAAGAAAAAAATCTGTATTCGGGTGAGAAAAACCCCCCCTTTCCCCTTTTTAAGAAGGCGTGTGAATTTTTAAAAAAGAACAATTGGTAGTCAATCCCTAGGGAGAAAGGGCCCCCTTCAGGGGCACCACCTTTTCCCCCTTTTTGGGGGGTAAAACCTTTTTGGGGGTCACCCCCCCTCCCCAAAGGGGGGGTCAAACCATCTCCAGGGAGTCAGCCTCCTTTTAAAAGGAAAAGCCTCCTCTAGGATCAGGCCCCCCCCAGTCCCGTCAGCCTCCTCTAGTGATTCAGCCCCTCCAGTGAGTCGTCACCTTTAGGAGTCACCCCCCTCCAGTCAGTCAGCCAATTTTTTCCCGGGACAGCCTCCCCCAAGGAATTTAGGCCCCCCTAGTGGGTCCGCCACCTCCCCCCAGTCAGCCTCCTTAGTGGGGTCACCCCCCCCCAGAGAGTCCCCCCCTTCAGGAGGGCAACCACCTCCCCCGAGGGAGTCACCTCCAGCAGCACCCCCCTGTCGTCAGCCCCCCCCCCGGGAGTCGCCTCTCTAAGGGGAAAAAAACCCCCTTAGTGAGTCAGCCACCTCCAGTCAGTCACCTCCTCTAGTGAGTCAGCCCCCCCCAGAGATCAGCCACCTGCAGGTTTTTTGTCCCCTCCAAAAAAAATGCCTCGTCTCCCGGGGAAAACAACCCCCAAAAGAATGGTAGAGACGCTTTGGGGAAGTGTTCATCTGGGTTTTTTGAGGATTTATTCTTTTAAAAACTCACGATGAGCAGTTTCCCCTCACGCTGTAAAAAAATGGTGGGGGAGGTGCCTTCATTTTTCCCCCAAAGGATAGGAGCGTTTAGTTTAAATTTTTAATTTAGATCACCATAAAATTTTTTTTGGAACTTAAATTTTTATATTGTAGGCTCGCCAATTTTTTTAAAAAAATTTTCCCAAAATAGGATTGTTTTTTTAAAAAAAATTTAAACCATCAATCATCAAGAGTAAAATTTAAAAAAGGGGGGAAATCCTAGATTTCTTCCCACTCAATGTAACCACCCTTTTAAAAGGGCCCAAATTTATTAGCCCCCAAAACGAAAATTTCGGGTTTTAAACCCGGCAGGAAACTATTTTTAAATAAAAAAGGGAAAAGTGTCAAAAAAAAATTTTTGAATTGATAAAAAAAAAAAGTCAGGTTACATAAGGAAATTTTTTTAATATCTTAAAAAAATTTAAAAATTTTTTTTAAAAGAATAAATAAGAAAAAAAATATGAATAAAAAAGGGGCACATTTTCGAAAAAATTTTCTTTTTAGTCAAATTTAAATTAAAAATTTTTAGAAATTAAAATCGATAAAAAAAATTTAAAATTTTTCGGGATGAATAAAAAATTTTTTTGGAATATTTTTAAAATTTTAAATAAAAATAAATAAATGGGGTTTGAATTGTTTAAATTTTAAAAAATGAAATTTTGGGGTTTAAAATACGAAACAAGTCAGAAAAAAAAAAAGGAAAACCCCAAAGGAAATAAAAAAAAAAATTTTATTTTGTTTAAAAAAAAATAACGAGGCGGGATAAAAAAAAAAAAGGGTTTAAAAAAAAAAAAAAAAAAATCGAGCAGAAAATTGGGGAAAAAAAAAAATTAAATGATTTTTTAAAAAAATGGGGTTTTTTTTTAAAAAGGATAGAGTTTTAAAAATTAATGCTCATCAAAAAAAATTTTTAAAAAACGACACAAATTAATAAAAAAAAAGCCCCCAATTAAAAAAAGAAAGGAATAAAAATAAAGACGCAAAATAGAAAAAAAAAAAGGGGAAAGGGGCGTGGGAAAACTAGTATAATTTTTTTAAAAAAAAAGGGTTTTTGGAACCCCCCAAAAAAAATTGAGTAAAAAAAAACTAGTTAGAAAAAAAAAAAAACTTTTTTTAAATTTTTAAGGAATGAGTCCCGAAATTTTTGGGAAAAAGGGCAGATTTTTTAAAGGGGAAAGGGGGTTTGGGAAAAATAATTATCAGGCAGAATTTGATAAGAACTTATAAAAAAAGTTTGGGTTTTCGAGTCGAATATTTAAACAACAAATAGGAAAAAAAAAGGGTCAAGTAAATAAAAATCAATATTTTATGAGTCAAATATAAATAGCCCCAACGAAAAAGGGAAAAAATTTTAAAAAAGGGAAAAATTTTTAAAATAAAAAAACGAAACTGGAATAAAAAAAAATTTTGATTGGGGGGGGGGGGGGGGGTTTGAAAATTTAAAAAGGGAAAAAGGCGGAATGAATAGTTAAAAAATTTAGAAAAATAAATAAAAAAATTCACAATAGGCCCAATTTTAAAAAAAAAGAAGGAATGGCTGGAATAAATAAAAAAATTTTTTTTGGGGAAAAAAAATGAAAAAAAATAAAAAGGGTTTTTTGTCGAATTAAAAAAAAGAAACAATTTGGAAAAAAAACTGAGCAAGCGAGGGTGTGGAAAAAAAATTTTTTCCCAAGGGGGGCCATTACTAAAATGTTATACCTTTGGGGCCCTTTTTTTTAATGTTTAAACATATTATTTTTTTTTAAATAATTTTTTTCTAAGGGAGACATCAAAATTTTCCCCGGGGGTTATGATTTCCCCCCGCTTCCCTTTTCCCCAAACCCAAAAAATTTCTATGCCCTTATCGTTTTTTCCCCCTAAAAACACTGACTAGTTTTCCAATTTTAAAAAAAACGTGAAAGATATTTTCAAAATATTTTGATTTTTAAAAAAAAAAACAATCATAAGGCCTATGTAAAATAGGCCTTTGCCATGAACCATTTTTTTTTTAAAGAAAAAAAACCCTTTGTATTCATAATTTTTAAAAAACCCCCTTTTTTTAAAATTTGTTTTAAAACATAGAAATTAAAAAAGTAAAGTCAATTTTGAAATGTAAAAAAGATGGTAAAAAAAACCCTTTAAAATTTAAAATTTTTTTCCCTTTAAAAAAAAAAATACATTATTATTTGCCCCCTTTTAAAATAAACGCAAAATTGTTTTAAAAAAAAAATTGTAAGGATTTTTTTCGGGAATTTCCAATTTTATGATAGTGTTTAAATTTTTAAAAAAACCCTTTTTCTCTAAAAAATGAAATAAAATACAATAAACGGCGGGGAAAGGGATCTCCCCCATTAAATATAAAATCTCAAGATTGTAAAAAAACCGTCAAACCCCTTTTGGTTTTTGGCCCCGGTTTTAAAAACCACATGGGTACAGAAAGAATTTTTAAGTTTTTTCTTTTTGGGGGTTTGGGGAAAATTTTAAATTCAAAATTTGACAAAAATTCTCAAGGTCCATAAAATTAACGATTACAAAATTTTTCTTTTTTTAAGAGAAATTTAAAAAATTTTAAATTTGGGGGAAAGAAAAGGGTATGAAAATTTAAATCCCCAAAAGGGGAAAAAGGGAAAATTTGGGGGGATGAGCGATTAATATAGGGAAAATTTAGCCGTACCCCCCAATTTCCCCCTAATCGAATGTTTTAAAAAATGTTTTCCGGGGTTGTGCTCGTTTCCCCCTTTTTCCAGGCCCCTTTTTTTTAAATTTTTTTAAAATATTTTTTTAAAATTTTTTTAAAAAAGAATAGAAAAGAGTGTTTTAAACAAAGCTATATTTTTTTAAAAAATTAATGATATTTTAAAAAAATTTCACAAAAAGGGGGAATTTTAAAAAAATTTTTGTTGATCAAGCAGTTTTGGGGAAAAAATTTTTGTTCCCCGCTCCAGGGGGGGCATAGGGTTTTAAAATCAGCGTCTTCGTTCCCGGGGGTAAAAAGTAAAAAACTTAAACCCCCCGGGTGAGGGGGATTGGGGGGTTTTTTTTCCCAAAAAGGTTCCCTTTTCTCTCCCCCTAAACAAATCTCTTTTCTTTTTCCCCCTACTTTTTTCCCTTAAAATTTTCCTTAAAAAAAAAACCCAAAAAATTAGTAAACCCCCTAGGGCCCCCCTTCGGTGAAAAAACCGGGTTTTAAAAATTGGCTTTTGGGGTAAAGTTAGCGAATATTCAGAATTTTTCGGGGCCCTTTATGGCCCCCGATAGCTTCTGTAAGTTTTAAAAAAAATTTAAATTTTTTAAAAGGCCCAAAAAACTGGCCCCGGGGGGCGGCCCAGATGAGGAATGGAAATGTTCACCTCCAACCCAAATCCCCAAGAAAACAAAACCTTTTAAACCCCAATCCCATTTTTCGGATTTGAAAAACAACGACATTAAAAATTAAAAACCACAACCCTCACATTTTAAAACACTTTTCCCCCACCCGGGAAAAAAAAATTTAATTTTTTCCAAATACAAGATAACCTCAAACAATCACCCCCCAAAAATTTTCATTTCAAGGTAATGAACTAATACTCTTTAAATTTTCTTTTTTGGGTTTTTTTAAAATTGTTTTTTCAAAAGGATCCCTTTTTCCCATTCACGGGGTTAAGGGGTCACGACAGGGGTTTGGGTACTCAAAAAAAAATCCCCTTTCTTTTGGGATTTCTTGGCGCTTTTTTCAAAGTAGAGACTAAGAGGTGGGGCAAAGCCGACGGCGAAATTTTTATTGTTCCCTTCAAAGTTATTTTTTGGGGAAGAGATTTGTAAAAAGTAGGGTGTTAAAAATTTTTTTTTTTTTCGCCGGGGATTATGTTTTTATGTTTTTGGAATTCTTTTTCGATTTTTTCACCCAATATTTTATTCTACTATATGATTTGTTTAGGGTATCGTTCTTGAAAAAAAAACCCTTTTTGGGGGCCTTTTTTTTTTCTTTGCCCTTTAAAATTTTTGTAATATACATTCAAACTCATTTTTTTTTCTTTGACTTGAAAATAAAAAATATTTTGAACTTTTTTTTTTAAAAATTATTGTTTTCTTTTTTTGTATATTTTTTTTCTTTGTTTTTTATTTTGAAAAAAAGGGGGGCCATTTTTTAAAAATTTTAAATCAAAACAAAATTTTGGGGTTGACTTTGGTTTTCAAAAATTTTTTGCCTATTTTAATTTTTTTCCTGCAAAAAATGGGAAAAAAATAAATCAAAACTTCATATTTTTTTTTTTTTCAGTTTTGGGGGTAAATTTTCCTTTTCAAAAACCCAAAAATTTTATTTTTTTAAAAAAATTTAGGGCCCCCAAAATTTAAAAAAATTTTTAGTTATAATTTCTTGAAAAACCCCAAGTCTTAAAATTTTAAAAAAACAAATAAAAAAAAATTTAAAACAATTTCTTAATGGTGCGGGGTGAATTTAATTTTGGACCTCGATGGGTTTCACTTTAAATAGGGGGACGAATTACGTATGTACTTTTTTCCCAAATTTTTTCCCCGGAAAAACAAACAACGTGGGCCAGTTATCCTGGTTTTTCACAAGATTAATTTTTTGGGGGTTTTTGTTTTTGTCATTTGGGGTCGTTTTCCCAAAATTTCGGGTAAAAAAATTTTGGGGGCCTTTTCTCTGCGTTCACAGAGATTAATCATTTACTGGTTTTAATTTATCATGTGGGGGTAACCGATAAACACTTGGGTTATACAGTTTTTTTCAACAAACCATGTTCTGGGGATCCCACTCATGGACTATAAAAAAATGCGTAGAAAAACGTGGGTTTTTTTTATTAAAAAAAACTCAAAGTAATAATTACTAAGTTGGCCCCCTTTTTAATTTTGGAAAAAAAATTTAAAGGCCCTCAGTGGCAATTTTGAAGAAGAAAACAAATTTTTTTTTAAAAACAAACCCTAGCAGCAACCCCGCGTTATAAAACCCCTTAAAAAGAGATCAAGAGGGGGAAAAAATTTTTTTTTATCTGTTTCCCTTTTTTTTAAAGGAAATGTTATTTTTATTTTTAAAATTTTTTATTTTTTTTTAAATTTTTTTTTTTTTTAAAAAATTTTTCCATTTTTTAAAAATAAATTATTTAACTACAAACCTGAAAATTTGGTACTTCGAGATTGTATAAAAGTTTAATTAGGAAATTTTTTTCTTTTAAAACTAATAATAAATGATTATTGATTGATTATTATTTTTTCTATTACAACGCCACTAACCTTTTTCGGGTTAAAAGGCAAATTTTAATGGAGGGTTTTGGAAAAAAAAATTTTGGAGGCCTACAGTTTACCGTGGGGATCCCAACCAGGGGAGTACTGGCATTCGATACATTCACAATTGTGTTAATACACACTGTCAGGGGGAAGGGGAAAGGGTTTTTTGGTTTAATCAGAAAAATTTTTGGGGCCCGGGACCGAGGAAAAAACCCCGGATCCCCAGCTTTGAAGTGCGCTCCTTCCCCAAAAAACCACCAGACCACCTTCAAAATTTTAAAAAAAAAAAATTTTTTTCCCTTCTGTTAGGTGGCTATGAAAAATCATTTATTCAAAAAAATTTAAAAATTTGTTTATTTTTTTAAAAAATTGTGCTCGGGTTTGTACCAAGAAGTCTCATGTGCATAAAGTGTGTAATAGGGTAAAAGAGGGGGGAAGTTGGAAGGGGGTAAAGGGGTAGTTCTCCCACAAACATGTTAAGAAGAAAAACCTTAAAACACTTGTAACCTTTAAAAAAAAGCAAACAAAAATTTTTGGGGGGTTTTAGGCTAAATTTAAAATTAGTACCGAGAAATTAAGCTTTCTAGTTCGGGATTTTGGGGGAAATTTTTTTGTACGTCGAGTCCCGGAAAAGTGAACGGCTTTGGGGAAAAATTTTAAAAATTTTTTAAATTTTTTAAATTTTAATAATTTATTGGGGTTTTCAAGCCACACTTTTTTTGTTTGACGTGTGCGACTTTTTAAAAAGGGTTTTACAAGGGACAGAGTTGTTCGCCTTTCCCCGAGGGAAACGGTATAAACAGATTTTAGGGGTTTCCCCCAAGGGGGGACGGGGTTTTAATATTTTTTAAAAACCCAAATAAATAGCTCACTATTAACGCCCAAGGGGGGGTTTTTCGGAGTTACAATCTTTCTATTTTTGGTTTTTTAAAAATTTTTTCCCCCGCACCGCGTTTTTCTATACTTTTTGGGGGGCAAAACCCAATTAAATAATACTCTAATTTTTTGAAATTTAATTTTTTTTTTATATTGTAAAAAAATAAATTTGACCTAATTTAAAAAAAACCCTGGGGAAATTAAAACCCGAAAAAAAAAAACAAGAAAATTTTTGGGAATTTTACTAGGAAATTCAGCCCTGAGTTGAACAAGGGTTTTTTTTTCCCCCGGGAAAATTGGGGTAGGTGTGATTTCATAAAAAATTTAATTCAAAATACTTGTACCCCGGCTATAATTAATTCGCTTAGCCATTAATAGGACAAGTGGGGGAAAAAACCTTTCTTTAGTAGAGTTTGGGGGGGTTTTGGAGAAAAAAAAAAAAAAAAATGGGATGAGAGTTCCCTTTTTTCAAGGCAATTTGGAATGGTCCCTTCTATTTTTTTTTAAAATAGATCCCCCCAAAAAAATTTTTGAGTTTCTTCTCCAAAAATTTTTTTTAAAAATACTTGCCCTTTTGGGTTTTTTGGGAAAAATTTCCGCACTGGAGTTTTTAAAAAAATTTAAATCTTTTTAAAATTTTTTTTTGTTAGAGTTTAAAAAAACCTAGTTTTCGGCAAAAAAAGATATGCTTAGCGAAAGCGTAATTAATGTGGAAACCCCCTTTTAAATTGATCCTAAACCATTTAAACCCAAATTTTTTTCCCCCTTAATACCCGTTCTTTCAGACTATACCCCTAACTACTAGCTACGCTAATGAAAAATGAATTTTTATTAAAAGAGATTTTCTTTAATTTAGTTTTGATGTAGCCGCTTTTTTGTGCTTTAGAATAAAAAAACCCTTTGGAAAATTCCCTAAAAAAACCCGCCCCGGATTCAACCCCCCAACCCCCCGTCTTTGGGGAGTGTAAAACCCCGGAGACCGGGCACTTTTAGACCATGGGGTTCTCCTCGCCTTTAGCCACTAATTTGGAGTTTTTTTTCACCAATTTTTGGAAAAAATTTGACTCTTTTTTAAAAATTTAAGTAGTTTTTCCCCCCAAAAATTTTTTTAAAATTTTTAATTTCAAAAGTTTTTGGAGGGGTCCTTCTTCAAGAAATTTTTTAAATTTAGATAATTTTTGGGGAAATTTTTAAAAGTTCTCACACGGTTTTTTTTAAAAAAATAAACCCCCCCTTAAAAAAAAAAATTTGGGTCTTCCATAAATTTTTAAAATTTTTCCTTTTCGACTGAATTTTCCCAAAAAATTTGATGCCCTGAAAGCTATTTGATGGGGTTTTCACTCAGAAAATTTTTAAAAAATTTAAAACTTCCAAAGTACTTTAAAGGGCCTATTCTTGAATTTTTTTTTAAAATGATGCTTCTGAAGATTTTTTAAAGGGGTTTTTTCACCAACCAATTTTGAAAATTTTAAAGCTTTCAGAAACATTTGGAGTGGCTCTCATTGAAAATTCCTTCAATAAAACTCATCGGGGGAAAATTTTAAAATTTTTATTGTTATATTTTTAGTTCAAAAATTTAACTGTTTTTTAGAAAAAAAGGAATAAAATTTTGTACCCCCTCTTTTTCCCCCCTTGGGGGTTTTACGCTTTAGTACAAAAACCCTTTAAAAGGATTGGGAAAATTTTGGGAAAAAGGTTTAAATTTTGGGAAGAAAACCCCGCATTTGCGGGGGAGGGGGGGGAAAACCATTTAAAAAAAAACCCCCCCCAGTTCCCCCCACCGAGATTCGAACCCTTTGATCCCCCCCGGGTTTTCCCCGCGGGCGAGCAAAAAAACGACAAGCGCGTTACCCAATTTAGCCCCCACCCCGGGATTTTATAAAAAAGGATTTTTTTAAAAAATTTTTAAAAAATTTTTAAAAAAAAAATAATTTTGGGGATTTAAAAAAAAGGAAAAAATAAAAAAAAAATTTTAAAAAGCCCTATGGGGGACCTGGTGGTCGGGGGAAAGGGGGTTTTAACCCCTTGCGGGGGCCGGGGGTTTAAAACCCGGGGAAAGGGGGAAAATTTATCTATTCCCAAAACCCCTTTTTTTCCCCCCTGACAAGAAACTTGTGAATGTGGGAATCCCCGGTCCCATGTGGTTCGGATTCCACGTTAAACTGTAGTCCTTCATTTCCCTCTCACAACCCCCAACCCTTTTCCCACATTACGAAGTGCTTTTAACCCGAACGGGTAGTAAGACGCGGTGCAAAAAAAAATTTAAAAATTTTAAAAAAAAAATACCCCCCCCCTATTTCCATTATAAAACACCGTGCTTTTTTTATAAATCAATAGTTTTTTTCCCTTTTCAATGGGAGATAAAAATTTTTAAACCCGGGGAAAGGGGCCAAAGCCGGTCCAAGCCGGTGGGAAAAACACGGGGGGGCGGTACACTATAATTATAGCCGGGGAAAAAAAATTCACCAAATTTTCACCTGAAAAATTTGAAGACGCTGAAATGGACGATGGTAAACAAATTTTGGCCGGGTTTGGGTTTCGGTCATTTTCTCATAAAAAAAGGTAAGATTTTTTTTTCAAATTTTATTTTTTCCGTACTATACTTTACTAATTTTTTTTGGAAAAATTTTCCCCTAAATTTTTCCCCCTACCGGGGAATTTAAAAAACCCCGATTTCCGGGCCCCATCGCAGTCTAGTCTATTGGGGGGTGACCCTTATTTATGTAACACTGAAGCGGGTAAAATAAAATTGTATTAGGGTTTGCTTTTTCCCCATGATAACTTTTTTAATTAAATTATATTTTTAAAAACCCCAAAAAAGGTAACAAAACCAATGGTAACTGAAAAGGAAAAAATTATTTATGGAAATTTTTTCCCCTGTTTTTTATTTTTTTTTCTGTTTCCCCTTTCCCCTTTCCCCCTACCCCCCGCAAGAATGCGCTGAAAGATTAATGGGCTTAGAATTTACATTATAAAAAACAAGAAACAAAAAATTCTCGAAAAACCCTTTGAAAAACCCACCTTTGGGTTTTCCCCAAAAAGGGGAAATTTTTTTCCCCTTGTCAGTCGTCAAAAAAAAACGTTCGGCCACTTATTGGTTTCTTGAAAGTCTGAGATATTTTGGTTTTTTTTTGTAAAAGGGGGGAAAAATTAGTACAAAGAAAAAGCTGCCCATGGTGTTTAATATCCAATTTAAAAATTTTATTTTTTTTAATGGAACATTGAAAATTTTGTTAATCTCGCTAATACTAAAAAAAAAAATTTTGATTATCATTTTCCCCTCCAGGAAAAAACGTTTTTTAAATTTTTCGCTAAGAAGAAACAAAATGAAAAAGGTTGAATACAAAAATACACTTGCAATTTGCGGGACCAGTTAAATTGTAAACAAAATTTCCAATAATTAAAATAATTAAAAAAATTTTTTTAAAAGATAAAAATTTGATGTGTTATTGATCTAAAAAAAAAAATTTTTAAAAAAAAAAAAGCAAAGAAAGGGTCCTACACCCCATAAAAAAAATTTAAAAAAAAACAGTAACAAAAAAAAATTTAATGTTGAAAAATTTTTTTGCCGTGCAGAAAATTTTTTCTATCAAACCCCCATTCGAAGGGGCCCCCTTTCCCATTCCTCCCACCAATGCTTTTTTTTTGCTTAAAAAATTTTTTTAAAACTCTTTTTTTCCAAATTTTTAAATAAACAACAAAAATTTAATTTTTTAAAAAAACATGAAATTTTTTTAAATGCCCCCAAACCCCCAATTTTTTTTTTTTAATTTAAAGGGAATTTTTTTAATTTTTTTCGAGGGTTTATTATGGTTTTAAGAAACTTTTTTTTTTAAATTTCATCAAATTTTTGAGTTTTTGCCCCTGATGGCCCCGTTCCCCAAAGGGTTTTTTTAAAACAAGCATCACGGGGAGAAACTGTGATTACCCCCTTTAAATTTATACTTTTTAAAAACCACAAAAACATTGTTGCAAACAAAAACCCTTTTTGGGGCCTAACTACGCAAGGGGGGTAAATTCATACTTATCTAGTCTGGTTTTTCTGAAAAATGAGGGCAGGGGTTTGTTTTTATCGGGTCTACTGGGAAAATTTTTTTTTTTTTTCAAAATTGGGGGTCCTCTTTCTAAACGCAAAAACAGCAACTAAATTTTTAGCATAAGTTCTTTAAACCCCCCAAATGTGTAAAATGCAACACAGCCCCGAATTTAAATAAGACGAAAAAAAAAATTTTCAAAAAATTTGTAAAATTCGCTGTAGGGTTTTATTGTAACATAATACCCAACCCAAAAAAATAATTTACAGTAGTAATATTACTCCCCGGGGGAAACCCCCCCCTAGCCAAAAAAGGAAAAAAAAAAGCCCCCAAATTTAAAAAATTTTCAAGGGGGTAAATTTTATTTGGTTTTTTCACAACCCCTATGCAAAAATTTTTAATGTAAATCTACTTTGGGTTTGAAAAATAGTTAATAGCGCAAATGGGGGCGCAGATTGGGGTGGGGTTCTTTTGGCCGGGAAAGGGGGCACAAAATGTTTTACGTTCGGTTACGGGAGGGGTGCTACTAACATTTGGCCCCCGCTGGACAACATTAAATTTAGATTGGTGTCAACGAATTTTTGGGAAAAAAAAGGGAAATTTTTTAAAAAGTTATCCTCAGTCCACGATTTTTATTGGGTAAAATATAAACAAAAATAATTTTTTTAAAACCGATTTTTTTTTTATTATTCACAGCAAGGGGCCAGGTGGGGTTTAAAAAAAAGGCTATTTTTTAAAAAAGTCAGAATTTTTTTTCAAGCCACAAAAAAAAATGTATCGTCCTCATAGGCCACCATCCCCCAAAAAAATTTAATGGAAGACAATGTTAAATTGTTGAGGTTTCAAAATGTTTGGATCCCAAAAAAAGGGGGTAATAAACTTGTTATATTTAAAAACAAATTCTTAATCCATATTCTAGAAACAGGGGGCCCAAAAACTACGGGTTTATCTGGTCCCCCAAATGAAAATTTTTTTTTTAAAGAAAAAAAAAAAACAATGACAAATACATAAAGTGGGGTTTCGTGTGTGCTTTAAAAAAAAACTCCATATTTTCCCTTTGATGTGTGCAAACCCTTTTTTGGGAAACAATCTCTAAAAACCACACTGTGATTTTCCCCAGCCCTACATTTTCCCTTAGCAACTTTCAAAAAATGCTTTTGAGCAAGAGGTTGGGGAAAAGGTTTTTTCGGGGTTTGGGGAAAATAGCGATAGTTATATTGACTTAAGGGCCCTTGGGCTACATCAATTCATTTTAGTTATGGTTGAATTTTTTTATCCCAAAATTTTCCTTTTCAATTTGGTTTGCCCAAGTACATTGCAAATTTTTTCCCCTTTAAACCCCCGTAGCATCCTTTTTAGTAAAAATTTTTTTTTAAACAAAAAATAAACATTTTTAAAAAATTTTTTGGTGGGGAGTTTTCCCCTGGTGATATTTAAATTTTTTTTTTCAGAACGGGGGCAGTGCGGGTTTTTTGGGCATCAGGTTTTTTTCCCCTAGAAGGTTTAAAATTTTAAAATTGGGCTTCGAACGGTGTGGGGGGCCCGTTTTTCACTTTTTAAAAAAATTTATTTTGCCCCAAAAAACAAACATTTGAAAAAGTTACGGAGATGAAAGCAAATAAAATCCATTTCTTTGACTCCCCCCCCGTGTGTATACATAAAATAATTAAGGGGGAATGATGTGGGGGGGAGAAGGGGGGAAAGGGGTTTTGGTATTGGCTACTTAATTACAAAAAACCCTTCCCATACTGTTTTTCCCCTAGGGGTCACGTATTTAAATCATTGCTTTGGTTTTTTTCAAAGCCTAAAGAAAAATCAAAATACATAACCCTTAGTTATAAAAAGTCTCACCTTTTAAGGGAGAAAATAGGGTCTGCTTCCCAGGCCAAGAGCCCCGGGTTTTTTTTCTGGGGCTTTGGCAAAAATTTTATCATTTTTGAATGTTTTTTAAAACCATTCACAGTGATAAATTTTTGGCGGGGGGTTGATGTTGTCTTGTCTTTTTTATTAATTTTTGGATTGAAAAGTTTATTAAGTTATGACAGGCCACAGGTGGAAAAAGTAAGGGGTTTGAAATTTTTTTAAAAGAAAATTAGTTTTTATATTAAAGACCCAAAAATTTTATAATTTTTAAAATGCAAAAACTAACAAAAATTTTAAATTTTTAAATTTTCATAATAAAAACCCAAAAATTTATGGAAAAATATTATATATTTATTGATCCCCTTTAAAAGGGAAAAAGGGGCGACAGGGGCCCTTGGGGAAAAAAAGAAATGTTTTAAAACTCGGGAGGATCACCTGAAAACCCTTTTAAAAAGGAAAAAAAAAAATTTTATCAAAGGTCGCCAAAAAACAAATTTTATTCCCCATATTTTTTAAATTTTTAATAATCCCCAAATTTTTATATAAGAACATTTTTTTTACCCCGACAGTTTATTTTTTCACATTTTTTTACTTTTTTATTTTTTTTTTTTTTAATTAATTTTTTTTTTTTTTTAATTTTTAAAATGTACTAAATTTAAAAAAATAGGGGAAAAAATTTGCATAAATTTTTTTTTATAAATTTTTTGCATTAAGTTATATAATAGAGTTTTAAAGGGGAAAAAGGTATTTTAATTGAGGAAAAAAAAACACATTTTGTTTTTTAGTGTTTTTATTCCCAGTTTAAATTTTTGTGAAAAGAATATGCTTTTAAAAAAATTTTGGATTAAGGTTTCAATCTTTTAATTTGCATTTTTATAGGGGGGTGATGACTTGCCCCCCGCCCCTTTTTAACGCTTTTAATCTATCATAAATCAAACTCTGGATACATTTTCAAACCCCCAAGCTTCCCCCAAAAGGGGGGAATTTTAACCCCTTATGTTTTTTGGTGCCCCCTTTCAATGACCACTTATTTTTATTTTCTTGGTACTAAAACAGGTGTTTAAAATCTTCCCTTTTCCCTTTTGGGTTTTGTTTTTTTAGTTTTCTTCTTTTTATAATTTTTGCTGTTGTAATAGTAGCTATTTAACTTGGGGCAAAAAAATTTTTGGGGGAAAAAAAATTTTCAGGTAATCGTTTTACTAGAAACCAAACGGGAAAAATTTGGGAAATGCTAATACAAAATTAGTAATAAAACCACGTCAATGTTGAGGTTAGAATGTGTTGCTACTCAAGATGACAGGGGATATTTAAACTCCCCTTAGTTTTTCAAAAAGAAAATTATCATGTTCCCCAAAAAAATTTTTTTGAAAAAAATTTGTGAAGAAGAAAAAAAAAAATATTGTAAGATGCAATATTGGGTTCTGTTTTTTGTTAGAACATTTAAGTTTTGTTTTGAACAGTGGGATGCAAAAGTAAAAATTTTTTGAGTCTGAAAAATCTTTATCATTGTGGAAAACATTACTTTTAAAGTAAAGGGCTATTTTCACTTTAGTAATTGATGCTCAGAATTTTAAACGGGGAAAAAATTTTGATTCCTCCAAGAAAACTTAAAGGGGCATGGAGGGGAACATAATTTGTTTATGTATTGCGATGCATAGGGGAAAAAGGGGGTGCGCAGGAATAATTTTGTTCAATAATAATCTTCCAAAGCCACCAAAAATTCAATAAACCCAGTTTTTTCTTATTAGAGTTTGCTAAAAAAATTTTAAATGACAGAATGAAAAAAGCTGCTAAAGAAGTAGTTCAGCAAATTTAAAGGAGATTCTGATCTGGGTTTAGCGTTGGGGGAACGTGGCCAAAAGGGGGCCATACGTCTAAAACATGGTGGTTTGGCAAAAAGCTGTTTAAACCGGGAAAGGGGATAGATGTAGAAAACCTTTAAAAAAATTTTCAAAAATGTAAGAAAAAAAGGGGAAACCCTGCAAAAATTTTGCTGTGAATTTTGAGGGAGCCAATGGAAATAGGTAGCAGATGGGAAACTTTGAGAATTTTTTTAAAAAATCTGTCGAATAAAAAGGTGCTCGGGATAAACAGTAAAACGGGGGATGGTATAGTAAGGGTTACTTTAGATTTTTTAGGAAAAAAAAACCACATAGAAATGAATACAAATGGAAAAATCGGGAAAGCCCTAGGGCATGGTCCCGAAGCGGTGGGTTGTCGCCCTTTGGAACTAAAGAAAGGGCTTGGGTTTTGGGTAAATTTACTATGGGAAAAAGGGAAATTTGGGGGTGTTTTAAAAGGGCTAACGACAGTTTTGGGGGAAAAAAAAGTTACAAACTTTCATGGGCAGGCAATTTGAAATAACTTGGGAAAAATTTTCGAACATGAAAAAAGCCGTATGGGGACATTTTTTTTCCCTGTTTTCTAAAAGTGCAAACCTTTACATGGGGGGTTTTCCAAAGGGCCTTTATTCCTGGTGTTTAAATACAAAAAAGAAAAGGAAGCAAATTTTTTACCCCATGGGGTTTTTTATTTGGTTTTAAAAAAGGGAAAAAAAAAACCCATTTTCAAGGGTTTGCTTTAAACCCCGGGGTCCTAAGAAAGTCTTCAGGAAAAAAACCCCAAAAAATTTTAATGAGGCATTCAAAAATGTCCTTTGGTAAGAATTCCAAAAATGTTATTGTTGGTGTTCCCCACTTTTTGATTGGGGCTCTATGAGCCGTTTTTCACTTTTTTTTGAAGGAGCATTTTGGAACTCAAGGTGCTAAAAAAAAGCTAAATACCATCCCGGATACAAAAAACCCCCCCAAAAAATTTTACAGAAATTGATCGCCGGGGCGTGAAAACAGATTTTAAAAGGTAACAAAAAGGGCCCAAAAAAGGGGGGGAAAAAATAAGGGGAAAAGGGAAAGGGGAGCAAGGGGGGACCGGGGGTTTTAAGTTATCAGTTTGGGAAGTTCTAAATTTTCAAGTCCCAAAAGGGAAAAAAAATTTGGCCCAAAAATTTTTCGCGTTTTTCTGGTTTTTTTATTTTCGATATTCCGGGGCTTTTAAATTTTAAAATTTTTTCCCACCCAAAAAAAAAAAGGAAAAATTTTTTTTGTAAATTTTTCCATCAAAGAAAATTAAAAAAAAAGAAGGGGTTTTTGCCAAAATTGATACAACTTTTTAAAAAAAATTTTGTAAAAAAATTTTTTCCCAAAAAAAAAAATTTTTAAAAAAAATTTAAAATTTTAAAAAATTTTTATAAACCCCTTTAACTTTTTAAAATTTTAAAAAAATATTTATATTGAAAAAAAAGGGTTTTTAAAACTTTTCCAAAAAATTTTCTTTTATGTCTGTAAATCTATTTTAGTAATGTTTTTTTCACCCAAACTTCATACATTAACATTTTCGAGAAGAATACCTTCTCACCTAAGAAAATTTAAAGGAAAAATGTCACCCAAAATATATGGATCAAGTGGAATTAAGATGAAAAAAAGTCAGACTTAATTAGGGGAATTTAATTTCATTAAATAAAAAAAAAGGGGGAAAAAAAAAAAGGAAAATTTTTGAATAAATAAAGAAAAAAAAGAGGGAAATAAAGTGTAAAAGCAGATTAAATAAGGAAAAAAATAAAAAAAAATTAAAAAATTTTTTCAATGGTTTTAAATATTGAATCAGAAAAAATTTTAAAATGGGGTAAAAAAAAGGGAAAAATATTAAGTAATAATAATTTAAAAAATTTTGAGGGGCAATTTTATTCCCATTATTTTTGGAAACTTCGAATTTTTTTTTAAACCCTTATTCTAAAAAAATGATTTTTAAGGGGAAAAAAGGGCCCTTTTAAAAACAATTTAGTAAAAATTATCAATTAAAAGAAAATTTTGGGGAAAAAAGTCAATTAAAAAAAAAGGGAAAATAGTTTGGAAAATTAAAAGAGCAAAATATAAAAAAAAAAGAAGGAAAAAAAATATCCCAAAAAAAAAATTTAAAAAACAGAACAAAAAAAAGAAGGGAAAGATTTTGGAATATGTAAGAGAAGAGTAAAAACAAAGGGGCTGTTTTGATTGGGGAAATTTAAAAAAAAAAATCGAAAAAATAAGGTTTGGTTAAAAAATAAAAATTTTTTGGGGAAAAAATATAAAAAAACTATTAGGAAAAAACTGTCCAAATAAAAAGAACTATTTGGGAATTTCATACTGAAATTTAAATTAGAGTGTGGAAATTTTAAATTTCCTGGGGGCCTTTTCAAAAGTTTATTTTTTTTAGCCTAAAAAAAGGGGTTACACTTTAAAATTTTTTAAGATTTTTTACTTGGGGGGGGAACCCAAAAAAAGGGAGTTTTCGGAAACCCTTTTTCCCTTTTTTCCCCCCTTTAGGGGCTTACTATTTTATGTAAAACCACCCAAATTTTTTCCCTTTTAAATAAAAAAATAAACCCATTTTAAATAATTTTAAATTTAAAAAAATAACATCATATGAAAATTTGCACGAAACCCCTTTGGTTTAAAAAAAAAGGGAAAAACATGTTTTCATATTTTAAAAACTCCTCTGAAAAACCCTTACTTTTTAAAAAAAAAATCAAGAAAATTTTGGGGGGAAAATTACTTTTTTAAAAATATGTCTTAGTAAAAAATCCTTAAAAAATTTTTTCCCTTTAAAAAAAGGAATTTCAGATTTATTTTTTATTTAAATTTTCTCTTTCAGACATTATTTCAAACAATTTTTTGAAAAAAAAAAATTTCCAAAATTTTTTTTAAAAAACCGTATTTAATAAAAAAACCCAACATTTAAAAAGGGTAAAATTTAAAAATATAAAAAAGGGGTTTCCCTTTTTAAAGCCTTTGTTTCAAGTTTGTCAAAATTCTTTTTCCCCCTTTTGGGGTTTTTGGCCCCCAAATTTTAAAAAAAGACCAAAGGGGGTACAGGGCAAAATTTTTACAAAGACTTTTTTTGGGTTTTTGAGGTATATAAATAAAAATTAAATAATTTCAAGGTCAAATTTTTTAAAAAATCTTCAATATTTTCTTTTTCCCCTGAGAAAGGGAAAAATTAAATAAGAAGAAGTAAAACCCCCTACAATAATTAAATACCTTTTTTAAGGGGAAAATTTTTTTGGGGGGGAGCGACCCTAACTTTTCAAATGACCCAAAACTATTTTATGGTCAAAATACGAAATACCACCTGGGGGTGGGTTTTGGGGTTTTCCCTTTTTTAAATTTTATCATTTTTCCCCTTTATTCAATTAAAGATGATAGGTTTAAAAAAAAAGTGTTTTGTAAAAAAAAAACTTTTAAAAAAACCCTTTTTTTCTAAAGTAATATTGGGGAAAATACATATTGTAGTAAAATCAACATTGACTTTATTTTTGGGATATTACCCCCCAGTGGAATATGGTCAAGAAAAAAAATCTTTTTTTGCTGGTGATAAAAATTAAAAAGTTTTTAATCCCGCGGGTTTAAATTGAGGTTGGGTTTTTTAAAAACTTTTTGCCATTTTTTCCCCCCAAAAAAAATGCTCGTACATTTATTCTACATTCCTAGATCAATCCCAAAAATTTTAAGCAAAGTGTGCAGAGAAAAGGAAACCAAATTATCGTGAAAAAAGCATGGGGCCTAAAAGGCAGTATTTTTGCTTTTGGGAAAAAGATAGGTGCCCCCCCCGGGTTTTTACATTTTTTTTCAAAAGGGAATTTTAAGAAATCTGTTTAAATTTTGATGGGGGGCAATAATTTTTTTAAAAAACCAATGATAATAGAGAGCCTAGAAACCCAAAAAAGGAAAAAAATTTCTTTTGATATTTCCACTTTTTAAACGGGTAAAAAAATTTTAAAGGGCCCAGCTTTCATTCCCCCCACACTTTGAAGGGCCGGGGGAAAAATTTTTGGGAAATTATCTGGTTTTTTTTGTGTTAGGAAAAAAATTGTGGACAAAGTTTTTGCAGAACCTTTTCCCAAACTTTCATGTTTTTAAATGAGAAAAACGAAGTGTTTAGGACTTTGTTAGTGAGGGAAATACTTACGGGGTCTGGTGTGGAAAAAAAAGTATGGTAAATTTTTGATTTTTTTTAAAGCTTTTTAAAAGACCCTTTCAAATTTGGAAAAGAAGAGAAAAAGGAAAAAAATTTGAAATGGGTGTGATACAGCAGATGGGAAACAAAAAAATAAAAGAATTTGACTAGGGAATGAGAAATAAAGTGAGAAAGAGATTGCCAGAAGGTTTGAAAAAATGTTTTAAAGGGGAAAAAAAATTTTTAAATTTTTTTAAAAGTATAAAAAAGAAAAATGGTTTTTTTTTAAATCATATCAGATAAAAGAAATTTTTTAAATTTGTTTATAAATAAAAAAAGCCAAAAAAGGTTATGGATGAAAGGGACATTGTTTTAGGGGATGAGAAAATTTTTGACCTTTAAAATTATGATTTAAATTTTTGTTTCCCTTATTCAAGAGGGAAGACAAGCAGGGACACACTAAAACCCAGTAGGCTTGATGCGCGGGGTATGGGGGGGGCCCCTGGGGCCCCTGGGGCCAAACTTTTTTTGGGGCTTTGTACACAAGAAAAAAAACAGACTATCACTCTCCGTTTTTGACATTAAAAAATTTTCGGGGGGCCCAGTGCGAGAGGGGGGAAGCCAGTTGGTTTATTTTTTGGTTTTTAAAAGGGGTTTGCTTTAAATCCCCCAGGTTTTTTTTAAAAAAGTTTTATTAGTTCCCCCCAAAAATTTCCCCCTTTTTTGGGGAAGGGGGTTTGGGTTTAAAAAATTTTTTTTTGTTTGACTAATCTTCTGTTTTCGGTTTTTTCCCCTTTTTGGGTTTTCTTGATTTAAAATAAATGTTATCTTTGTTTTTTTTAAAATTTTTAAAATTATTCTTTTTTTTTAAACCCTTTGTAATTTATTTTAGTTTTTTGGGGGTTTTTTTTTTTTAAAAAAAAGGGGGGCTTTTCCAAAAAATTTGATAAAATAAAAATCCCCCAGTAGTTTTTTAAGATTTTAATGAAATTTTCCATATTTTAAATTCCCCAAAAATATAGATTTTTTTAAAAATTTTTTTTTAAAACACATTTGATCATTAAAATTTTTTTGTTTTATTTAATAAGTTAAAATATAAACTCTAAATAGTTTTTGATTTATTTAAATTTCCCTTTTACAGTTATCGAGAAAAAGTAAAAAAAACTTACTTTTTACCCCAAATTTGGGCGACTAATTTTTAAGGGGTTAAATTTTTAAGTATGGGATTAAAATATTCTAGCCAGACATGCATATGGAGTGTAAAAAGAAGTACTTACAAATTTTTTAAAACAAATTATTTTTAAAAATAAAAAATATTTAATTTTGTACAATTACATAATTTTTATTTTAAAACAAGACTTTTCGTTTTATTTCCCCGTTTCTTTGATTTTATACAGATACAAATGTCTTTAAATTTTAAAATTTTTTTTGACTTATTAGGCTAAAATCCAAAAAATTTTTTTTATATTTACGCCCCTTTTTTCAAAATTTAAAAAATAATTTGTTATGGCCTTTTTCCCGAAAACTTTTTGGTTTTTCTGTCCCCACTATAACAAAATTTGCCGACCAAGGAAAAAGGATCGGGGTTTCCCCTTTCCCCAAAAAAATGATCACCTTTTATTGCATTTTTATAATATAATATATAAATTTTTTTAAATTTTATATTTTAAAATTTATATATATATAATAAAAAATAATACTTGAGTGACGAGTTGGACATTTATTTTGTCTCTTTTTCCTTCTTTAGTTTTTTTTTGGGACTTGTAAAATTTTTGTACTTGTTAAATTTTATTCTTCAACTCAAATGTCAAAAGGGAAAAAACATCTCTTTTGGGAAAAAAAAAACGCGTAAATTTAAATTTTAGACCCCATAGTTTATTTTGAAAATTTAAAATTAAATTCATGAATATAAAAATGAGTTTCCCCCTTTTTTTTCTTGTTTAAATTTAACTTTTAAAAAAATTTTTAAAAAAATTTGGGAAAAAAATTAAAAATTTACATGAATACGGGATTTTTTTTTAATTTTTTTCCCAAAAAAAAAAAAAATCTAATTTGTCGTGTTTATTGAAAAATGGCAAATTTTTAACCCCTAAAAATAAAAAGTGCCTCAAAAACCCAAAAAAAAAACAAAAAGGCGAAATCGAACACGAATCGTTAAAAAATTTTTTAAAAAAAATGAAATTTTTGATCTACAATGTTTTCGGTAAGTAAAAGACCGCTTTTGAGGGGGGGGGGAGGGGGGGGTTTCCCAAACCCCCCCCCCAAATTTTTAGGGAAAAACTAAAAAGACTTTTTTTTTTTTAAAAAAACCTAAAAAAAATTAAGAAAAAAGCACAAATTGGGGCCCCCTTTGGAAACCCCAAAAAACACTTTGGATAGATTATTTAGAGGGTGTTTAGATTTGGGAAATTACCCTAGTTTTCCTTTAATTGGGGGGTTATTTAAAAAAAAAAAAACCCCAACTTCTGTAGCTTCTAAAAGTGTTTTTTATTTTGAATAAACCCCCCCTTTTTGGGGGAAAGCTTTTTGGGGGTTTATTTCGCAAAACAAAAAACCATTTTCTGATATTTTCTAGGGGTTTTTTAAAATTATTCAGAATATTTTTTCCCCCTTTTCGGCCTAGGGTTTTTAATACGCAAAAAAACACCCCTTTCCCATTTGGGGTTTCTAGAGGTTTTTTTTTTTTTAATTTTCCCCCTACCCTTTCTCATTGCGGTTTATGTTGCAAAAAAAGAACTTCAGAAGCCCCAAGGGTGTTTAGCTTTTTAAAATTTTTTCTCCTAGTTTAAGTTTTTTCCCAAAAAAAAATTCCCCAGATATTTTCAGAGTTGTTTAAATTTAAATTTTTTTTTCCTCGGGCAGTTGGGAAGGGTTTTTTTGGAAATTTAAAAAAACCCCCTTAACAAAAATATAATTAACTAGGGATTTTTACGCTCAATTTTTCTAGCACAGTTATCCAGGATTCGTCCCTCGCTGATCCCCCTTAAATTTTCCACGCGCACGGGACTAAAAAAAGGTGTACAGTTTAGTCAGGAAAGACTATAACTTAGTAAATATTAGAGTATAAGCCTTTATAAAAGGGGTAAAGCCTTAGAAAACATGATTTGACGTATGTTTAAAAAACCCCCCTTTCTTTTTGTAAAATTTAATGATCTTGCTATCAGTCAAAATTTTTAAAAATTTTAAACTTATCCACAAGAATCTTTTTTTAAATTTTACGCTTCAACTGGGAAACCCATTTTTTTTTTTTTCCCCGGGGGCCCTTTGTTACATGGTTTAAATTTATTCCATTTTTGGGCCCCCCGGAGTTGTTACAAAGGGTTTCCCATAATATTCTATTGTTTTTTCCCCCCGGGCCCCTTTTGCTACGGGGGTTTTTTAAAAATACTCCATTGTTTGATGCCGGAGTTTTGTTACAAATGGTTCAAAATTTTCCTTTTTTTTTTCCCCGGGCCCTTGAAATAGGGGTTTTTTTAAACTCCATTTTATTTTGGATTTTTTCCCCGGGCCCTTTTGTTACCCAAAAAGGGTTTTCATAATATTAAATTGTTTTTTTTTCCCCGGGGCCCTTGCTACAGGGGTTCATAATTTTCCAAATTTTTGTTTTTCCCGGGGGGCCTTGTTACCACTGGTTCATGATATTCATTGTTTTATACCCCGGGGCCCCTTTTTCCCCCACTTTTCACAATCTATTTTTGCTTGTGTGGGGGGGCCCGGGCTCACAAAAAATCAGACTTGTACCAACTGGTTAAACTCATGTTTTACGGCAAAGTGATTCCCGGGACACCTGGGTTTAAAACAAAAAGACCAACTTAAAAAAATTGATACCTTTTAAAGATATTTTTTAAACCCAAAATTAGTGTATAACCGAAGGGTAGAAACGGGGTGCTAAAAAAAAATGGCTTTTTTTTTCCCCCTTTGCTTTTTTCCCCCCCCTTTGAGCTATAGCGAACCCAAAGGGGAAAAGCAAATGACGCTTTTGGGCTTGTGCCCCCAAAAAGTGGGTTTTATTTGAGCTTTAAAATTTGGTTTTAAAAAAAAATATTTCTAGAATTGTTTTTTTTTTCCCTTCAAGATTTTTTTGCAAAAAAGGGGGGTTTTTTCCCAAAAGTATTGATTTGTTGGTCCAAATTTTTTCTTTTAAATCCCAAATTTCGTTTTTTTTATACCCCAAAAGGGGCCTCTCAGTTTAAACAGTTGTAATTTTTTACATGGTCCAAAAAAGTGTCGAACATGACACACTAAAACTTTGAAATTTTGTATTTTTTTTGGTCAACCAGTAAGCATCGATCACCTTTTTTTTTTTATGCATAACTTGTTTGACCAGTTTTCCAAAACTTGAGGCATTTGACCTACGTTGGGTTTCCCAAAATTTTTTTGTTTTCCCCGGCCTTTTTTTAAGGTTCCCCTCATGAGCATGTTAAAATATTATTAAATAAAACGAAAAGTATTACTTTTAAATAACTCTAAAAAAGCTCCGGTGCATATACATCAATGCGTCAAATTTTCGCGTGACTAGAGCGGAAAAAACAGCGATTTTTGGGTTTTATCTTTCGGGTAACAGAGGGTAGTTTTATTAAAAAATTTTTTTCCCCCCACTCTCTTTACGAAAATGCGAGTGAATTCCTCCTTTTAAAATTTAGCTTTTTTAATCCCTAACTAATTAGCGAAATTTTGACTAGGAGTATACCGCGAAGGGGTTTGTATGACTCGGTGCTAAGGAAAAAAAAAATTTTCTTTAAAGCTTTCACCCCCAAATTTTTTAATTAAATGGGCCCATAAAATTTTTTCAAAAAACACTTTTTAAAAATTTGGCCTAATAGTAAACATACAATAAATACTTTTAAAAATTGTAAATTTAAATTAAATATTTAAATTTTTAATATTCTTTTAAAATTTTTGTAGCCGGGTTTTTAAAATCAAGCCAAAAATCCCGGGGACATGCGGAAACCCATTCTTTTTAAAAAATTTTAGGGGAAAAAAAAAGGTAGTGTTTATGAAAAAACACTTTTGGGAAAAACAAAGAGCTGGCAACCCCACTTACTTTCCCACCCCAAAATTGCCATCCCCTCTTCAAAAACACAACCCCCCCTTAAACCATTTTAAAAAAAATTCCCCCTGTCAAAAATGTTATAGCCTATTCTTTTTGGAAGTTGTTGAACGAACCCCCTTTTTTTAATTTTTTCTTGTTGAAAATTTTCCTTTTAAAAAGAAAATTGCATTTTTAGGGTTTCCCCCAACATGGTTTAATCAACTTTTCTTTTTGGGAAAAAAATTTTGGGTATGGGATGGGAAACCAATTTGGGGGTTTTTTTCCTTTTGGGGGCTTAAAATTATTTTACATGACCACATAAATTTTTTTTTAAAAATTTTCGGGGTCACCTTTTTAAAATTTTTTTTTTTCAATTTTTTCGAAAAAATTATTATTTTTAAAAAATATTAAAGAAAATTTAAATTTGTTCAAAAAATTTCTTAATGGTGTCCCAGCCTAAATTCTTTTTGGGATCTCAGGGGGATCCATTAAAAATTTATTTTAAATAAAAATTGGGGTTTCCCCAAAAAACACCTTGCAAAGTTTTCTCATAAAAAAAACTACCAAAAAAAATTTTGGGGCCCCAAATTTTCCAGATTTTTTACAAAAAAAAAAATTTTTTAAAAAAACCCCCAAAAAAAATTTTATTTTTTTTTTTTTACAGGGTTTTAACATGTTTAAGTTTTTAATAAAAAATTTTGTATTTTATATAATATATAATACCCAAACCCACCCACCCACAACAAATAAGATTAAAAACATTAATATACTAAAACAATAACTCGTTATATTCCCGGGTGAAATTTAAATAAATTAATATTTAATTTTATTTCAAAGCTTTAAATTTGGGCAAATTTTTATTTCCCCCGTTGGGCATTTGGGGGTATTGGTTCCCTTTGTTTAACATTTTTAAAAAAAAAGGGGGAAAAGTTTTTCTGGTCTTGGGGGGAAAACAAATAACGAAAACAGGTCGGGGAAAAGTGAGCAATTTTAGATTGGGCTCCTTCAAAAGTTTTTTGATAAAAGGCACAAAAAATGTAGATTTTGTCCCCGGAAATAGGTTTTGTAAAAAGGGGAAACGTTTCTTAATAACTTATATTTGAAAAAATTTTGTTCTTTTTTTTGTAAATTAAAAGAAAAAAATTTTTGATGCGGGTTTTTTGATTGGCCCAATAAGTTTTTTTAAAAAGTATGTCATGATTTGATCGTCTATGTTTTTTAAATGTCTCAAACCCATTGACAACAGATCCTTTTTTTTAAAATGCAATATCCAAAAAAAATTTTGTTCTTCCATTTTTCCCTTCTCATTTTTTTTTATTCGTTTCGGGGGGAAAGAATTTATACTCTTTTGGGGTAAATTTGGGGAAAAATCACATAATTTTAGCTAGGACGTGATTTGTCTCATCTAATATATTTTTTTTAAAAATCTCCACATTTTTTAATGTTCAGTTTGATGTATTGACGATACAAACAAAATGTGTACTACTTCCTCCAACGGGGCAAAAAATTTTTTGGGCGAAGATTCCTTTTTAAAACCCCCAAAATTTTCTGGGGAAAAATTTTTTTTTTTAAAAAAAAATATATATTTTGTTTATTTTTCCCATAATATTAATTTTTTTTTTTTTTTTTGAAAAGGGTTTAAAAATTTTAAAACACCTTTTTTTTAAAGACATAAAAATTTTTATTGCCTTCATAAGTTTTCTTATTTCATAACATTTTTAAAAATATTTTAAAAATTTTTGAGAGATTAATTTTCCTTTTAAAGACCAGGGTCTTTTTTGGGGAAAAAAGTCGAGATTTAAATTTCCCCTCACTTTACTTTTTACTAAAGGGGTTTTTTTTTTTGTCGAAAAAATAAAAAGGGCAAGTTGAATTTTAGAATTTAAAACAGAAAAAATTTTTAAAATTTGTATAAATGGAAAAAGATGAAAAAAATAAAAAAAGTCCCAAATTTTCCAATCGGGAAGAAACCCTTTTCATTTATAAAAAGAAAGAAGGGGTTGAAAAAAAATTTTTGGGTTTTAAAAAAGGGAAAGGGTTAAAGTGAAAAAGGAATAAAATTTTTAAAAAAAAGGGTTATAGTTGGCATAATAATAAAAAAAAATTTTTCAGAAAACATAAGATATTTCTGAATAAATAAGGCCAAAATGGAAGGGGGTACAAGTGTTTAAAGATTTGGAATAAATAATGAATGAGTAAAAATGTAATAAAAAAACTTTTTTAAAACCGAAAATATTGGGAAATTTTTATAAAAAAAAAAAAGAACGATAGGATTTTAAAAAAAGGGATCTTTTTTAAAAATAAAAAAAAAGTCTTTAAAAAGATTAAGAAAAATTTAAGATTTTAAAATTTGAAAAAAATCAGAAAAAATAAAAAAATAAAAGGTTGGCTAGAGAAAGGAAAAGTTACAAAAGGCTAGGGATCGAGTGGAATAAAAAATTTTTTTAAAAATTTTAAAAAAAAATTGGGGGGAAAAAATCAAAACAAAATTAAAGGGAACCCAAATTTAAAAAAAATTAGGACGAGTCAATTAAACTTTGCAACAAGTCGAAAAAATTAAAAAAACCCCGGGCACAACAACCCAACAAGTTCCCCCCAAAAAAATTAGGGTACGAGTCAATTCAAACTAGCAACAAGTCGGGAAAAAAATTAGAAACGGTCACAACAACTAGCAACAAGTCAAATAAATTAAAAGGGGGGAGTCACAAAAGCTTTAAAAAAAACAAAAAAAATTTTTAACGATCCAAAAACAGAAAACAAGTCAAAATAAATGGGTTTCAGTCAAATCAAATTTCAAAAAAATCGAAATAAATTAAAACGATCAAAAACAACTAGCAACAAGTCGAAATAAATTAGGAACGGGCACAACAACTAGAAAAAATCAAAATAAATTAGGAAAAGAGTCACAAAAAAAAATAGAACAAGTCGAAAAAAATTTGGACGGTCACAACAAGCTTTTTGAACAAGCGAAAAAAAATTAGAAAAAGGTTTACAAAGGGTTTTAAGAAATTGGAAAAAAAATGCCAGAAAGTTTCAAAATTTAAATTTAAAAGGGGAAAAAATTTAGAAAAAAAAATTTATTAGTTTTGGGGAAAAAAGGGTTTTTAATGTGTCAAAAAATATGAAATTTTAAAAAATAAAGAAGAAGATTAAATTAACAGGAAAAAGTCCCGGGATGAATAGGGTTTAATAGAAATTAATGAAAAAACCCCAAAAAAAGGAAAGAAAAACCCCGGAATTTACACAAGAAACAATAAGGAATGAGTCGGTTTATGAAAAAAGGAAAATAAAAAAAATTTAAATCAAAAACCCAAAACCGCAACGAAAAATAAAAAAAGACAAAATTTCCCTGGATACAAAAGGGGAAAGTTTTGGGGAAAAATAAGGAAGAACATTTTTGAAAGAACCCTGGGGAATAAACAAAAAAAAAAATTTTGTTTAAAAAAGAATAAAAAAAAAGGAAAATTATAAAAGGAAAAGGATTTCTGGTAAAAAAAGGGGGATCCAAAAAGAATAAAAAAAAAGAAAAATAAAAATTTGGAAAAAAAAACAAGTATTTTTTTGAAAAAAATAAGGAAAAAAAGTAGAATGATTAAAAAAAATTTTGGGATTAATTTTATTTTAGAAATCTTTTCTTATGACTTTTTTGGGTTAGATTTTTCCCCTATTATTAATTCCCGCAATATTTTGGGGTTTTATTTTGGGGTTTAAAATTTATCCAATGGGTTTTGGCCAGCATTTGTGGTGAAAAAAACACCTTAAATTACACCTACACCGTATTAAACCTCGTTTCCCCCTTTTTGGGGGTTTTTTTTGTTTTCCCATCTTATAGGCTTATCCCAAAACTTACACTGAAGGGAGTCAAAAAATTGAATTAGCTACCAATAAAGTTAAAATTTCGTGATGTTTTTAAAATTTTAATATTTAAAAAAAAAAATTTTTTTCGTAAGTAGGTGTGTTTAAAAAAAATGGGGGGGGCAGGGGGAAACCTACATATATAAGCCAAAAAAATTTTATTTACTCTGCCAATTTATTTTGTTTATTCCTCCGTAATATTTTTTTCAAAATGATGAAAAAAAAAGTTTGTTTCCTTTTTTTAAAACCCCTTATAAAGCTTTTTCCCAAAAACATCCTTTTTTTTTTCCCCCAAAACAAAATGAATGTGGGGAAAAATTTTTTAAATACAATTTTAAAAGGGGGCTAATTTTTACATGGGAAAGGGTTTAACGGGGGTTTTCATTTTTTATGGTGAATTTTTTTATTAACAGTTATTGGTTGAGACAATAAAAAAGTTGCAAAATCAAAACTATACCACAAAGTTTTTTTATGTAATAGTCCCCCCTCTCACTTTTTTAAACAAAGAGTTTTTTAAAGTAATTTAAAAAAAAAAAAAAGTTTCCCCTTTTTAAAATTTTATAAAAATTTTAAAATTTGTTCCCCTTTTAAAATTTTTAACTTCAAAAAAGGGTTTTTTTTCATTCATACGTCCCCCCTCGATCCCACTAAAAACAAGAAAATCAAAACAACAAATAATAATTTAATGTTTTGGGTTTTTTTTGAAATACAGAGTTTTAGACTATTTTTTAAAGCATTTTTAATCAATTTTTTCCCAAAACCTTGGGGGGTTTTTAAGATTATTACTTAGAGGCAGAAAGAAAGTTTTATTTTGAAAATTAAAAGGTTTTGGTGTGCTGGGGGTCAAAAAGGGGTTAAAAAAGCTGAAAAACCCGGGGGGAACATTTTTGAAAACGTGCTACTTTTTTAAAGCCCAAAAACCCCCTCCCAATACAAAAATTAGGGGGTCATAAAAGAGCCCCCCATATTTTTGGGGACAGCTTTTCCCCTTAAAACCCAGTTCATAAATAGGCGTTAAAAAAGAATTAAAATTTTTTACCCCCACGATTTAACCCCCGTCTTTGGGTAAATTTTGGGGGGTTTTATAAAAAAAAGGGTTTTAAGGGGGGAATGTTTGCAAAAATTTAAAAAAAGGAAACAAAAAAAAAGTAAAAAAACCCCCCGGAAAGGGAATGCGCCATTTTGGGATGCAACGTTTATCGTACATTGTTTTACTTTTTCCCCAAAAAATTTATGTGGGTGTTGCATAAAAAAAAAATGGAAAACATTTTTTTGCAAAACCAAAAAAAGTTCACTTGGTTTGCGTTTTTTGTATGAGACTTTCCCAAAAAAAAAAAGGGGAAAAATTTTTCATGGCCCTCGTTTTTGGAACACATTCTCGGGGGGCCCCCAAAAGTGATGGACCGGAACATAAAAAGTGAAAAAAACCCAAAAATTTTCCTTAGGAAAATTAATTTTTAAATAAGTCCTCCCCCTTTTTTTTCATTTTTTTAAGAATGGGGGAAAGGGGGGAAAAATGTTGTTCCCCTTTTGGGGGGTAGAAATTTCATATTTGGACGAAAAACATTCTACAATTTTAAATCGCTAAAAAAAGTCATGACTGCAGAAAAATTTAAACCCAACCCCAAATTTTTTATCAAACAAGAATAAAACGGGTTTATAACATTACAAAATTTTCAGAAGACCCTTTGGTTTATGGTCTGGGTACTCTTTACTGGGCCCCAAAATTTTCTGGATCCCGATTTTACAAGGGTTTTGCAACACAAGGAAAGTTTAAAAACCCTTTTTTAAAAATGTCTAATAATGCAGCATATGAGAATTTTTTGCCCCCTTTTTGGAATTATGGATCTTTAAAAAGAAATTTTTCACTGGGGCCGAGCAATATCTTTTTTTCCTGTTTTGGACAATGTTTTTTTCATTCGTAAGCGGGGTAAAATCTATTAAAATAAAATTTTTTTTCCCCAAAAAAAAACCACTATTAAAGAAAAAACAAAGCTTTGGGGCCCACTTAAAATCCTCCGTTAAAAACTTTTGGGATTCATAAAAAGTTTTAAAAAGGGGCCCAATGCTGTGTTTCCCGTTTTTGGGGAAAAAACAAATCACTAAATTCACCAAGGTTTTTAACCGCTTAAAACACGGATTGTGTTTATGTAATGGGAAATTTTAAAGGGGTTCATTTTTTTAAAAAAAATTAGTACCCTAAAAACCTTTTAAAGAAACTACGGGGGCCAAAGAAATAAAGGGAAGGGGGACGCACCCCAGGTTGACAGCAAATTAAAAGCGATGTTTTGAAGGGGCAACAGAAAGGGGTTTGGGACATTACGCATCTTATGATCTTGAAAGGGGTGAAAAAAGTAGAAGTTTATACGAGGGGAAATAGGGGGAAAGAAGTTCCTCACTCATGAGTGACAAGCGGCTAGCACCCAAAAGGGCATTTTTTTATGCGCTGGGGGGTTTTTTGGGGGGGGGGGCCCGGGGCCCCATGGGCCCTAAACTTTTAATGAGGGGTTTTTTGCAAAAAAAAAGAGCTATTACTCCTAAATTGCCCCAAAAATTTGGGAAAGATTTTTTTTTTGGGAGGGGGGTGTAAATTTTATATCCCTTGGTTTTGGGGGTTTTTTGGCCACCCCTATTCAAAATTTTACAGGGCAAAGAGTCCCCCGGGGCCCCTGTTGGGTTTTGTGTGCGAAAATAAAAAGCTATTTTCCTTTTTTTTAAAAGGGGGTTTTAAAAAAAATTCCCCAAAACCCCTTTTTTATGAAATTACCTATTTTTTTTTTTTTTAAAACCCCCATGTTTGGGCCCTTTAAAAGATAAAAAGGGGGCAAAATAAGTTTTGTTATTTAAACTCAGAAAAAATTTAACCCCCTACTTTTTAAAAAATTTACATCAGTTAAAACTGAGACACACTTATTTTTTTCCCCTTTCCCTTATGTAAACCAAAAATTTTCATTTTAGCCCCTTTTAATATGGGGCCCGTCCGCCATTGTAAAGGGAGTAACTCCAAGTTACAATAACAATTTTTTACCGTTGTTTTTTTTTAACCAAACTCAATATAAAAAAAAAGGGGGAAAAGGGGTTTTTTTTCCCGTGATACATTTCTCCCTTTTTTGATCGTTAAATGAAAAACCCGCAAAAAAATTGAGGGGACAACCTTAGGGCTCGGGCCCCTTTTTTCAGGGTTTATATCAAGCCGACACAAAAATTCAGTTTTGTGTTTTTTTAAAAACCAAAATTAGGGACCCAAGCTTTTTGGGTCGGACTTTTTAAAAAGGGGTTTAAAAAAATGTGATTGCCGCCCCCAAACACCCTTTTTTAAGTGTTTTTCAAATGAAATATGATGTTTTTGGCGGGGAGAAAACCCCTGGGGAAAAATTTTGGGAAAGGGGGGTTTTTTTTGACTTAAAAAAAACAAAGTTTTTTTTAAGGGACTTTGACTACTTTTTTTTTTAAAGAAAATTATTGTTTTTTTTTTCCCTTTTGGGGTTTTAATTTTTAAAAATTAAAATTTAAAAATCAAATATTTAGTTCCGTATGTAACCCCAACCTAAAAAAAAGGGGGTTTTTTCCCAAAACATAAATAAAAAAAAACCCCACAGTTTTTAAAAAAAAATAAAAAAAAAATAAAGGGGAGCGCGTAAAAATGAATATCCTAAAATTGTGTTTTTAAAAAGTGCGGACATTTTAAAAGTCCCCATTTGCACGCACTCACCCCTTTTGATTTAACGGGAAATAGGGGCCACCTTTACCGGTGCAAAAAAAATTTTTAAAATAAAAAGGTCGAAGCCCAAAAAAAGGGGGGTTTTTGGGGACATTGGTTTTTTTTGACATGGGGGAAAATTTATGGCTTTAACATCTATATAATAATTTCAAGTTTTTTAAAAACTTTTAGTTTTTTATTTAGCCAAAAATTTTTAAATAACAAGAAATATGATATGAAGACATTCAAAGTTCTTTTTATATATAATATCGTGAGTGAAAAGGGCATTACAACATAAAAAAATTTTACTATCCAAAAAAAACATGTTCCAAAAAAAATTTAAAAACTTTTCCCCCAATCAAAAACGTTATTTTTTTTAAATATCCCAAAAAAAAATTTTAAAATTCAAAAAATATTGATGTAAAACCCTTAATAGACTTGAATAGAAAATATTTAATACGTTGATGATCTCTCCTAACAAAACATTTTTTTCCGTTGAAAAAAAGCAACATTTTAAATTTTAAAATTTTTTATTTTCCTTTAAAAATATCCAAAAAATCACTACCTTTTAAAAATGCCAAAACAACCCCACTTGCAGAACTCAAAAAAAATTTTCAAAAGTCAAAAACCCAAGACAATAGTAAAAATTTTAAATATAAAGGGGAATTTTCCCCAACTTTAACCCTTTTTTTAATTTTTTCCTTTTCTTTTTTGACTCAAAAGATATTAACAACGCTATCATAAAAGTTCAATCGGGGAAAAATAGTTAAAAAAAAAAAAATTAAATTGATATATTTCAATACTACATTCTACTAAAAAATGAAAAAACCGGATCATATTTTTTAAAAAACTTCTCCCCCCTTAAAAATTTTCCCCAAACCCCAAAAAGCAAAAAACATTTGCAATTTTGGGCGAAAAAAAAAAGTTAATTTTTTAAATGTAGACTTTTAAGAAATTTTTGGATAATTTGAAATTTTTGATCTAAACAAAACCCTTTTTAATATCACCCAAAATACTGCAGAGAAAAAAAAAAAAATTAAAATTTTTTAAGTAAAATTCGCGCATAATCCCAATATCAATTTAAAAAAAAGAAAATTTTGGACTTAAAAGATCTCTCTTTTTTTAAATAAAAAAAAACCCAAGGTTTAGCAAGTAATTTATAATTTTAAATTTTTTTAAAAAAAAATCTAAAAAATTTTTATTTTTTTTTCCCAAAAATTTTCATTTTTAAAAAACCCCCAAAAAAAAATGTATTCTTACAATTTTTTTAATATGTCCTTACGCTGGGGGCTTAGTCCTTTTCCCTGGGGCCCACCCCCTCCCCAAAATGAGTCTTTTCCCCGGGCGGATGGTTTTTATTTTGGCAACCAAATCATCGAACAAAAAGGGCACGGGTAAGGGGGCGCGCTTTGAAGAACAAATTTTTTTTATTCTGCCAAAGGGTGGCAGTTACCAAATCCTTTCGCTTTTATTTCTTTAATTGGGTGGTTTTTTCTGGTTTTGTGGTTTGGGGGTTCTTAGCGGTGAATGCGGCACTAACTCAATGTTTTTGGGGGTTCTTGCGTTTTGGTTTTTTTTGGTTTGGATGTTTTTTGCCGAAGGTTAGCCAGGGCGGGGATATTGGGGGGGTGGTGGGGTTTTGCTTGACTGGCCCCATTTTGTTAAATTTTTTTCAAAATTGCTACAGTCATTTTTTCCACTTTTTTTATCTAAAAAAATTTTTTCTTTTTGATTTTATCTTTTTTAACCCAAACTAGCCTTTTTTTGGAAATTGAGATCAAAATTATTTTTTTTTTTGAAACTATCCTTTGAAATTTTATATAAAACAGATGGGTTTCCCCAAATTATAATTTTTTATCGATTTAGTAAAATTAACATCTTTTGGGAAAATTTTCCCCCCCTTTTTTTATTGTAGTTTCCTGTAAAGATTATTGTAAAAATAAAAACCCTTTTGGGGAGTATTAAATTTTTAAAATGTTTTCCTTTTTAAATTTTAACAAAAGTTTGTAAATATTGGGTTTTTTTAAATTTTTTTCGGGGTTTCCTAAAATTCTAAAATTCGTTTACGGGTTTTTTGCTAATGATTTTTTTAAATTTTTATTTTATTTTTTTCTGGAATTTAGGGACTATACAAATTAAAAAAATTTTTAGGGGTTTTTCCTTTAAAAAACTTTTTTTTGTTTATGTCACCATAAAAACTGAGGTTTTTATTTAGCTCTTTAGGTATTTTCTTCTTTTTTTTTTAAAATTTTTAATCTATTACAAAATAAAGAATTTTTAAATTTTTTCTCTTTTTAAAATTTTTGGGGCCCTTTTTTGAAAGTAAAAAAACCCCTTTTTTCCCCTATTTTTTTTCACGTTAATACTCATTTTTTGGGGCGGGTTTTAAAAGTCCCCTTTTAAAAATTTTGGATTTTTAAAGGGATTTTTTGGGCCTGGGGGCAAAAAAAAAAAATTCCCCGAAAACTTTTAACCATATCAGGGCCATTTTTTGTCCCCATTGTTTAAACCCTTTTTTAATATTTTTTTTAGCAGTTACAAATTACTTTTTTCTACAAAAGATAAAAATACATCTAATTGGTTATCTAAAATTTTGGAATATTTTGAGAATAAATTAAAAAAGAAAATAAAAAGGTTCTAAAAATATTTAAATTTTTAAAAAGGGAAAATCATTTTCCCCCAAAAATGGCGTTCTAGGGATTTGAATGGGGGGTAAATGGGAGGTTTGTTTAAAAAATTTCGCCGCTTCCTCCCTTTCTCTTTTTTCACTACAAGGCCTTTATTAAGTTAATATCATTTTAAAAAAAATCCAGATTAGTTTTAAATTTTTTTTATCTTAAAAAAGCAAAGATCATTTTAAAACCCAAAAATTTTAATTGGGGGGAAAAAAACAAAAAAGGTTCTTATAGAATAAATTAAACTTTAAAAAAAATTTTTAAAAAAAAGGTTGCTGTACCAAAAAATAACACAAATTATAATTTAACTTTCAAAACAATTTTTAAGGTGTTCATTGTAAAAAAACATTTAAAAATTTGGGGCCCCCCGGAAAATGAATCGAAAAATTTTTTTGATAAAATTTTAAAACCCTTTTTAATTGTTTATAAATTAAAAAAAATTCAACCAACAAAAGTCTTTTAAAATTAAATTACAATACAATTTTGATAGATTTAATTTTATTTTTAAAAAAAATTACAATTGCCAAAACCCAAAATTTTTTATAATTTATTATTTTTAAAATTTTAAAAAAAAAAAAAAAATTTTAAATTAAAAGGGTAAATTTTTTTTCTTATAGGATTTTAAAGTTAAAAAACCCCCCCCCCCCGGGGTTTAAAATTTGGTACCGATAATTAAATCTTTTTTAAAAAAGAAACTTCTGGAAATCTTCCCCCGATATGTTAAAAAAAAATTAGCCAAAAAATTTTTTACCTCTTGTACTCATCCCCCCACAAGAAACAATAAAATTTCTTTCAGTGCATATACGGAAAAAACCCCAAAAAGGAAAGTTTTTTCTTCACAGCCGGAAAAATTTTATTTTTGGGGACCCAACATTTTTTAAAAATTTAAAATTTCCCCCCTTTAAAAACAGATTTTTTTTTAAAAAAAAATTTTAAACCCACGTCTTCATTTTTTGAGCATAAATTTTGTTTTTTGAAATGTTGTTGTTTAAGGAAAGCCAGTCAATTTTTTAAAAAAGAAAAATACAATTTTTGTAAATTTCCCTTTTATTATTCTTTTAAAGAAACACCCAAAAAATATTTCCTTTTTTTAAAATTTTTTTAAAAAGTGATTTTGCGCCCCTTTATCTCTAGAAAAAAACAAAATGAGTTAAAAAAAGTGGCTCTCTAGGGATCAGAAAAAGTTAAGGCAAAAATTTTTTCTGCTTTTCCTTTTTATCAGACCCTTTGGGACCGCAATTTAAAAGGGTAAATTAGGAAACTGTGGGTTTTTAATCAAATAAAAATTTTTCCCCCCGGTACAATTAAAAATTTTTTTATTGTGGGGCTCCCTTAAAAAAAAAGTTTTGAGGCTACATTCCCGAAAAGGATACAATTCGGGTTTTGTGGGCATTTGAAAATTTAACAAACAGGGCTTTTTATTTTAAGCAAATTTTAAAAACATGTCTAAAGGCTACCATTCAAAAGGGGAAAATTCGGATTTGTGGTTTTCAATGCAAATAATTCAGTGGTACAATCAGGATTTTTGTTTTTAAATTGTTTATTTTTAAATGCTGAATGGCTACCATTCGGGAAGGACCCATTCAATTTTGGGGGGTTATTTTGGAATTTAATACAAATCAGACTTTTTTTTGTGGTTTTTTGGGGTTTTAAAAAATTTTTTGAATGGGGACCTTTTAAGGGTTTCTTTCCCCCCCCCTTCTTTTTAAACTCAAAAATACATAAAAAGGGGGGTTTTTTTCAATAATTTTCAATTTAACATTTTTTCTTTCTTATTAGGTGTTTTTTTTTAGTTTCAGTAAAAATAAAAAATGGCTTTAAATTTAGATTTTTTTGGGGTGAATTTAAAAAGGGGGCCCACCCCAGAGGTCAGTTTTTTACCATCTAAAAATTCAAATAACTCTTATATCAAAGGGGGTGAAACCATTAGAATTTACAAATTTTTTTAAAATTAAAAAAAAAATTTTTTTAGTAAAATTTTTTTGGACGGGGGGGTAAAAAAAACCCCCCAAAAAATTATAATTATTCCATAAAAAAAATTATTTTTAAAATTTTTTTCACCCCAAACAATTTTATCAAATAAACCCCTTTTTTCCATCTTTTTTTTTTTTTTTTTTGGGGTAATTGCCCCGGGGGACAAAGCCCCCAAAAATAAAAATTTTCTTAGACCCACTTTTATATTAAAAGGGGTTTTTCCAAAACAAAATTTTGTTTTTAGCAAAGAAACCCTACCCTTCATTTTGGGTTTGGTTTTAGAGCGAGAAGAAAAAAACCCCCCCAAAACCCCCCCCCAAAAATTTTTAGTTTTTTCTAAAAAATTTTTAATTTGATGTTTTTCCCCCAAAACCAAAAAATTTTAAACTAAAAATCTTTCCCTTCATAATTTTTAAATATTTTGTGCCCGGGGGTAAAAGGGGCCCCCCTTTTTAAAGGGGAAAGAATTTATCTCAAAAAACACATTTCAGAATGACGTTTTCCCCTATTTAATTAAAAACGGGGGGAAAAAAATCTTCTATCTCTTCGATAGATTTTGTGAATTTAAAGGGAAAATTTTCCGTAGGAGAAAGGGGGAAAAACCCCCCTTAAAAAAAATTTTTTTTCATCCCGAGAATTTTAGGGGATTGTCCTACTTAATAAAGCCCCCAAACTGACTATTTATAGGGGGCCTTTTTTTTGGGGGCAGTTTTAGACAATATCTTTTTTTTTTCCCCAATCCGCTTTTTTTTTATTACTATTAGTATTCTTACCTTTTTTAAAAAATAATATTATTTTAAATTTGGGTTTTTTTTTGTATTTCTTTTTTTTTTAACTTTTTTGGGGTGTTAGTAATGGCCCCCCTTTGGGAAACAATTCGTTTTTAGTTTTCTGTTAAAACCCCGGGATATTAACTATTTAAGGGGGGTTTCCCCGGTAGCTTTAAATTTTGAAAAAGAAAAAAAAAATTTTGGGAATTTATAATTACAAAAAAAAGGGCTTATTTTTATTCTTACTAAATTTATAAAAAGTCCAATTTTAAAATCGTTTAATTTTTTTATTTATTATTTCTTTTCCCCTTTGGGGGTCCATCTTGATTGTTTAATAGTTCGAAATTTCCCCCCCCACGAGGTTTTTCTAAGTGGACATGTCCGCCCATTTCGAGGTAGAATGAAAAAGGGAAAATGAATGTTTTTTAATTTATTATTTTTTCTGCGATACTTTTTTTGTCATGGGGGGGGCAAAATTTTTTTTAATTTTTTTGGGGAATCAAAGTTTGTTATTTTTAATTTTTTAAACTTTTCCCCCCCCAAAGTTGTATTTTGGTTTTTAAAAGGCTGTTTGGGGTTTTGGGGTTTTTTTTTTACGAGTTTTTTTACCCCCCTTTTTTGGGGAACCCTTTTTGGGTTTAAATTTGGGGGAAAACGGTAAAAAAAAAAGGGCCTAGGCGGGAGGAAATTCCCCGGGAGAGGGGCAGGGTTTTTTAAGTGATGGAGGGGGAGGTTTTGTGTTTTTGAGTCCCATCGCCAACCCAAAGGGGGGATTAACAATTACAAACATTATTGCCTGTTAAAAGGTGCAGACCAAGAAGCTGGGAAAAAAAAAGGGTTTTTTTTGATGTTTTTTTTTTGGTTTTTTCACATTTGCCAAAAATAATAAAAAATTTTTTTTTACTTGGGGGAAGCGTGGTTTGGATACCTTTTTGGGGAACGACAGACTACAACAAAAAACTTAAATGGTGGGCTTGGTCCCCTTTTAAGGATAGACTTAATTTTTTTTTTTTTTTTTACTTGTAACCCGTAAATTTTCCCCTTAATTTGTTAAAGGGAAAAATCCGGGTCACCAGGGAAAATAAGTGTAGTTGGTGCCCAAAGCCAGGGTTAAACTAAAGGGTTTTCAAAACCCAAACCCCTAAGCTGCTCCCAAGGGGGTATGACACGTCCATTTTAAAAGTAAATACCACTTTTTAATTTTTTTCTCTTTTTTTTGCCCCAAATTTTGTACTTTTTTTGTAATTTTGTAAAAAAATAAAAAAGTTTTGTACCCGGGCCCCCTTTGGGAGTAAAAGACCATAACAAAGGGGACTCCCAAAGTTTTACCCCCTTTTAATTTTGAAAATTTTTTTATGCCCCAAAAAATTTTTTTGTGAAAAATGTATTTTTGTACAGGATGTTTTTTCGTGCTTCCAAAAGCAACTGTGGGAGTATTTAAAAAATTTTTAATTTTTTTTTATTTTTGTAAAGTTCCATAAAATTTTGGGGGCAAAATGGGGTGGTGGGATGGGGGAAATTTAAATGTACATTGGGCTTTAAATTTATGGCCCTACCAAATTCCTTTTCAAATGTACCCCCCCAAGTTTCCCCAAAAAAATTAGAAAATTAATTTTTTTGTCATAAGGTAATTTTTCTCAAGTCATATTCCTTATAGAGGCGACCTTTAGGTTAGTGACAAAATTGTTAAACCACCTTTGGTCACGATCTACAACTCGGGAAGAAAGGGGAAGGGATATTCTTTAAATAAATAATATTCGACTTTTTTAGCTTTTTATGACTAAAAAAAATTCCTTATATAATTATTTATTCAAAAAGCATAAGATTAACGGTAAAATTCAATTTTTTCTCCATATTAAATAATTGAAGCTTACGAATACCCCCACAATGCCTATGTGGGGATTCATTTCTTTATCTGTCATTCACCCAAAATACTGAGATTTCTTTTTTTCTAAAAATTTAATTTTTATTAAATTTTAGCCGCGCATAGCAAATTTTAAAAAATCTTAGGGTGTCTTTTCGGGGCACCATTAAAGATGTCAATTTTTGATTGTGAAAAAAATTCAGATAAATTAATTACAAAACCAAAAATGACAACGGATTTCGGTGGATTTTGGGAGGCTAGGCAGGTGTCCGGAGCGTTTGCTACCCGGGGGCACGCCTTGTTCCCCGAAATTTACCCCAGGGAAGTCACAAACTTGACCCATAATATTTAATTGTCTACATAAAAAATTGTTGCTAAACTTTAAAAATTTAAATCTGATTTATTGAACATCAAGTTGTTTACAAATTCAATGTTTTTTAAACATAGTAAATAAAAAATATTTAAACAGACACAATTATTTCTTTTTTATTTTTTTTTTATTTATTGTACAATTTAAATTTTATTTGTTTTTTGAAGAAAATGCAAATTTTTTTGTAGAAGATTTCACCACTAAGAAAAGTTTGCCAGATTAAGGGTAAAGAGAAAATTTTTTTATCTCAAATTTTAAATAATTAAATAAAATAGAGTATAAACCTTAAATGTGGCATCTCAAATAATTAAAGAAATTTTTTTTTTTAAGCAGACACGTTCCGATATGTTAAAGTAATTACTTATACGAAAATTTATGAAATGTACAACATGCTATGCAAGAAAGTGTATAAAATTTTAAATCACTCGATAGCATAAAAAACACAAACAATGGTCGTATTTACAAACCATGAGTTAAATTTTTTCATACAAAATTTTTTTGTATTTACATTCCATAAGTTTTTACTACACAAAGTGTTGTCTTTATTTTCATTGCCATAAGTAGTTAAACTCAAACAATGTTATCTGAAAAAACATTTAAAACTTTTTTATACTAAAAAATGTTTTTGTATTTTCGTTACCATTGTTGTTATACACACCCAAAAAATGTTGTCTATATTTATATTACCATAAGTGTTTCTACAAAAAAAACAAAAGTTTTTCTGTATTTTTTCCATCAAAATTGTTACTACTACAAAAATTTTGTCTGTATTTACATTTTCCCGATTACTACTACTCAAAAAATTTTTTTTGTATTTCTTTAAATTAGATGTTACTACACACAAAAAAGGGTTTTCTGTATTTTTCATTAACATCATTTTTTATACAAAATAAACAATGCTGTCTTTATTTACATTGCCATAAGTTTATTTCAAAACAATGGTTTTCTGTTTTACATTTCCATAGTTGTTACTAAACAGACAAGTTATCTTTATTTTGATTACCATAGTTGTCACTACCCAACAATGTAGTCTGATTTTTCATTTCCATCAAATTTTTACTACACGACAATTTTCTGTATTTACTTCCCATCAAGTTTTTAATACAAAAATGTTGCCTTTATTTACTTCCATAAATTGTTACTACCCCGACAATGTTTACTGTATTACATTCCAAAATTGTTACACTCAAAAATTGTGTCTGATTTACATTTTCCATCAATTTTTTTAATTTTACATACAATGTGACTTTATTTACATTACCATAAATTAACTATCCGACAATATTGACTGATTTAC
>JBCFYV010000115.1:0-2500 GCA_039000515.1 Timema cristinae
TTAACACCAATTAATTGATCAAATCGGAAAATTAAATTCAGAAACACCTTGGTTTTCTGTCCTGATCCTTTAAATTGGGGAGAAGGTGTTGGTGGATGTGGAGCTGTCTGAGCTATGTCGGGTTTTTTGGTTTGGAAAGAACAGTTTAGAAATACAAATTTTTGGGCAGTAAACATTGATAACATTTTTACCTACTATTTTTGTTATTTAATAATATTGATTTATCTATAAAAAACATTGATGATGCCTTTTTAAAGGCTGGAATGAAAGTGACTTGCAGAATGCATTACATTTTTTGAATGTGGAAACAGACGAATGGATTTCGTGTAAATTTTTCCAAAACTAAGGTGATAGTTTTTGATGAAAATGGATCAAAAAAAGACTGTCTTTTATGTCCGGGGAATTAGCACCCATCGGCGAATAATTCTTAGAATTTTTTTTCCCTGGGATTGTTTTTTTTGCTTCCTTAACAACATTTAAAAGTCCTGACTGACCGAATTTGTAAGTCCACCATTTTGGGAAAAGGGAGAGAAAGGAGTACCTTTTTTGGGGTTTTCAAAATTTTTGGGGAAACTTTTAAATCTTAGGTATAAAATGAAAAAAGACCTAATAAAAGAGCATAAAACTTACTAAAAGAAGAAAATTCTATTTTTTTGGTGTCTTTTAAATTGTCAAGGGGAAAAAATTGTTGGTTTTTGTTTAAATTTTACCCAGAACGAAAATTTTTTAATGGGGTATTGGTTTAATTTGTAAGTTAATAATCACATTATTTTTCTGTTTATGTTATAAGGGAATGCAATTTTGCTAGGAAAGCCATGGAGAGGTGGGGGTAAATCCCCCCCCTCTCACGAAATGAAGAAGAAAATAGCGATTTCATTCGCTGCGTATACATTAAAAACCCATTGATTTGTGCTCAATTCTTCCGAAAAAAATCTTCTGACTTTACTCATAGATAAGCCATTTCCCATACCATCTTTTACCCAATCGGTGTTAAAGGAATATCTTCTGATTGAGAAGGTAGGGTCGCGGCCAATAGACTTAATCCACCAACTAGGACTGAATTCATTACAAATAACCCCTATTAAACATGTACATTTACATTTTACACTAAAAAATAAAATAATAATACTAATAATAATAATGAGTAACAGTGTGTACTTTATACAATTTTACAATTTGAAAAATTGAAAAAGTTGAATACGGTTTTACTGTCTAATCACAATCACCTTCGTTGATTTTTTCCATGTTCAAATTCTTCTACGATTGGTTCGGAGTAATAATTACTGCATCACATTGCACTGCAAAAATTAATAAGTCCCCGGTCCTCAGGAGTTAATTACTTTATTGACACCAAACAGATCTACAGCTTTATAAACAATTGCAGTCTGCTCTGGCTTGGGTAAGGTTATTGTTGGGTCGCCAATGAGGGTGTCGGCATCTTCTGCGGCTTGCAGGACCCTGAACGAGCTATTTTTAAATTCCTCTTTAATATATAATATATATACACAACATCTGGAATTATTTCTTCTCATTCGCTGGAAAGATTTCCTGACTAAGGGTACGGCCAGACTGAGCGCGCGAGCGACTAAAATATAAAATAGAACACATTGGTTGTAATGGGAGGTTGCCACACTGGAGCGACTGAGCGCGCGCGCTTGAAAGATAGAACTGGTTCTATTTACAAGCACGCGCGCTTGATCCGGTACAGTCTAGTTTACAGGCGCTAGGCAATATTATTGTATGTTGGTTCTATTGAGTGCTAGGGAAACTTCTCATTTTGACATGATATTTGACTTTTTTCTATCAGTGATAGGTTTAACAAACTTGCTATTAATGGCCTAATGGCTACGTACGATGAGAGGGGTTCCCCCATTAAAAACATTGTCAGCACACTTTTTAAGGTCCTACCGATGAACTCTTTCCCAACTTTTTATTCTTGAAATTTTTTCGTCGTTGCCATCAAACACAATAATGGAACTCGGATCGTAATGTTTTTTGAAACTTACTTAATGAATGAATATCAACACACAGGCTGCCAACACTTTGTGAATATCGTATTTAATTGTAGAACCCTTATATGTAATACTAAGCACTAGTATTTATTAATCTGCTTCGGTGGCCACATGAGCTAAGGTGTTACTCTCGCAATAGAGACCAAACTGATGTTGAGAGGGAGATCCTGGTTTTAATCTTAGTCAGGTGTAATTAGGGTGGCTTCCCTAAATTGTTTTATACTTTCTTTCCATGAAAATGTTGATACACTTCCTCCAAATTAAAGCTTCCTAATTCCAAACTCACTATCATAATTAGTACATATGCATATAATCTGAAAAGATAGTCAAACGTGGTGCTAAAAAGAAAAGAAGCCTATGTGTTAACAAACACTTGTAAATAAAAACTACCTACAAGTTAATTTATCACTCATCCTGGTAAAAAATATTCCGTCTGAAAAAAACCCACCACATAATAAAACTCTACAGATGCATCGTACATTTAAAAC
>JBCFYV010000115.1:7500-117588 GCA_039000515.1 Timema cristinae
TGAACGCGGGCTTAGACATAATGAGCGAATGCTCAGTTATAATGCCTCCCACTTGGTTTATACTTGTACAATAAAAATGGCATAAGGGTGTAAGCAAACCATTTCAATTTGTATGCCCCATTGCAAGTTTTTGGTAGCTTTTTTTTTACCGTTATCGTTGGTAAGATGCTAGAAGTGATTCTCTTTTCTTCTTTACCTCATCAACTCGACACTTCATAATGTTTCTAATGGCTTTCCAGACATATTATATTATTGAATAAGTTTTGTAGGGTCCCAAATACATCTATTCTCTTTATAAAATTCTATGAGTTGTAGGCACAAATCATTATTTTAACCCATGTTTCCTCCGTCTGAAATTACTACTTAGCAGGTAGGCAAACTTGTAGCTACTTGAACCGAACGAAATAATCCTTTGATAAAACCGCGGTGACCTGGCGGTCTAGGGGTAAGGTGTCAGACTTCTATGCTGGCGGCCGGGGTTCAATCTTCGGTCCCGGCAAATATTTATCTGATTACCAAACCCTTCCTTCACCTCTGACAAGACATCTTGTGAATGTGGGGAATGCCAGGCCTCCACCGTGGTTCGGATTCCACGTTAAACTGTAGGTCCTCCATTTCATCTCACAATCACCCTACCATTACACATTAGCGTAAGTGCGTATAACCCGAATGGGTAGTAAGACGCGGTGCTGATAATATATAATAATAATAATAATAATAATAATAAAACCGCTTAGTTGATCGAGCGCGTTTGAACCCGAAAGATTGCGCCAAGCAACTGTTCGCGTGCTCTTTCGTCGTTTAGACCAACTGAGCGAGCATTCTCAGAACCTTCATTATCAATTTGGGCGAACGTAACCGAGCACCGAAAGAATGCTCGCTACACGTTTGCACCAAGAGAATTTAGTCGTAATGGGGGAAGAATGAGCGTTCGCTCGGTTGGTCTAAACGCACCTTTCCATTACATTGTTCTGTTACAGGGAAGTACTCTTGGTACACTTCATGTTATATATCCAGTAAGAATAGTTTATTTACGCAATCACGGTATTAAAGGGTTTATTCACATAATAATGGTAAAACAGGCAAATACCGTAAATGTAAAAAAAAAAAGATGGAACGCTTGAATCCTCGTCTCTCTCGAATCCTATTGTGTTCAAGATTCGTAAAAACCTCATAATTATAACTCGAATACAAATATGAAGGCCTTTACTTGAAATTACAAAAACGGGTCAGCAAGAAGACATATCTTTTTTTTTTAAGACATAAGATATATTACAAACAAAATAGCGTTTGTAAATGGTACCAAATCTTTAACAACATTTTCAAAATTCAGTTTTTAAATATTTGGACTACACGAGAATAATGGATTTTTAAATATTCAAGGACTCGAATTTAAATTAGAGATTCAAAAGAAAATTTAAGATTGTGATTCGATAGATATAGGATTCTATCCATCTCTAAAAAAAAGCTTTACAAAATTGGAATATTCCTGAATATATGACATTAACTGAAAACGTTAAATAATAGATATTTGCTTAGAATATAAAATGTTCTGAAGAGCTAAGCATGCTGGTCCGAAAATATCTCTTATCTCCGTAACGATTGAATATATTATCTCATTAAGTCAAATCAACTTGTTCTAAATAAAGAGTACATAACCTCACAATAGTACAATTTATGAAAAATTAAACTCTATACTTTTACTCGCTTGCGTGTCTGGAACAAATGAGAATTACTTGGAAATCTGGAAAATATTGGTAACCCTGCGTACAGGTTAGGCTTATAGTATTGAGGTATAGCATGTCTGGTCTATAGAAGACCGTGTAAACCCAACGTTAATAACGCATCAAAACCACCAAGCGCTGTGGTTGATACGTTAGTGTGAGAAGAGAACTGGAAATCCTATTAACCTACTTGGAAATATTATTTGCAGAATTTGTTTGGAAACTGTTTCTAAAAATGTTTCCTTTTGCTCACAACCATTGGTAAAGATTACGCAAACATGGGAAACAGAGCCACTTACACTCTTCGAAACAGTTAAACAAAAATGGTTTCACGTCCAGACTTTAACAATTAAATATTGTTTCGCGTCTATTTTTTTTTATCGATTTCAAATTTAAAAAATCATGTGCTCTACGAAAAGTCACACGAATAGATTTAACACCTATTTCAAAGTCATTACATATTTGAGAACTTGTCACCGATTTAATTAAAAAATTACCCGCCTCAGTGGTGTAGTTGGCTAACGCGCTTGTCGTGTTGAGCTCGACTGCTGAGGACGGGGAGATCGAGGTTCGAATCTCGGTCGGGTGAACTGGGGGTGGTTTCTCCTAAATGGTTTTCCACTCTCCCCTCACGCAAATGCGGGTTCACTTCCTCTAATTCAACCATCCCAATTCCTAAATCCATTAACGTAATTAGTACTTAAAGCATATAACCCGAACGGGTAATAATACGCATTGCTAAATATTATTATTATTAATTTAAAATATTCAGTTTGTTGACTATTGTTTGTCGTCTTCAGATGTCACATCCCACAACAATGTATTGGTAAGTAATATTTCTATCAACTCAAGAGTTCTTTCAGTTTCAATTGTCCACAATATGATAAACTAATTGCCAACAATGTTTGCAAACACTTCCAGACAGGAAGTTTCATGTAGTCCATTTGACATGGATGACAAGAAACATTGTTTCCTCTTTGGGCCAAACGGAAAGTAAACACGGAAACTTGTTTGAAAATAGTAATCAAACATAAACCAAACCTTTTCCCGAAAAATACCAAAAAACATGTTGGCAACAAGAGCAACATCATTTGTATATGTTTGTAAACAACATTTTCGGAAATATGTTTCCAAGTGTATACCAAAGATTTGGATCAGTTATACTGAGATGGAAAATTTGAAACAAAATTCAAATATTCCCAAAACACAAAGTTATCCGTGGAAAAAAATCCTTTTAAAATCTCTTGACTGGACCAACAAAGAAACTGAATGCCTGTTTGTGGCTTTGTCAATCTCACATACTCTGGAATTGTAAAATGAATGCTCGTTTAGTTACTATTCTGTTCCCAGACCCGCCTTTGTTGGCCAACAAACAACTTTTCTCCCGGGAAAGGGAGAGTTCAGTAAATTAGTTGTGGGAAACTTTATACTATTGGTTTTTAATGATGTAAGCAAAGTCGGACCGACGTTGTTTTAGGTAAAGGCCCACATTATACGTAGGAGTACTGCATTTCAAATTTATTAACCTACAATGGTGGCCGTAAAACTAATGACATCAGTTATTTCTTGTCAACAATGAGCTAAGTGTTCGAAACCCGGCCGGGAGTACAGAGATGTTTTTCCTTCGATGTTTTACTACTTTTGCTTCACTCGAATCTAGGTACACGTCCTCAAAATTCTACCTTTCTTGTACGTGACTCAACAATGTAAATCAATGCTTCGGTGCAGGCTAGAAGTTATTGCGCAATAAAGTATTTTACACTTTTTACTGGACATTATAAGTTCTATAGAATGAGCCCTCCCTCGACTCTCTGGGTCAAAGTTCATTCATGAAAAGCTATAAACTTTGGAGCGCTTTTGACCTTTTGGAGTTAATCTTCAAGCAAAATGTTTGTTTACTCTTTCAAAACGGTGGTGAGATCTTTAAAATGAGCTCTCTTTTAGCACTTTAGCTCGTTCCCTATTCTTAACATATTTTTGGGGGTGGATCAGATTATTTAATTAATTTGTAATTAGTTATTTAAATGCCCTTATCTTAAGTGACCTATTTCTATGTGTTAATAATTTTGTTAAAATTTTTTTGTACCATCTAAAAGGATCTATGTCCATATTCTAATGTAATTTTCACACCCTGTTAGTTGAATATTCATTTTCTAATATTATTGCTACTTTCAGAAATATGTATATCCAATTATCCATATTATAATGTTATTGCCACGTCCAGAAATATGTATATCCATGTTTTAATGTTAATGCTACTTTCAGAGCTGTATATCATTCCTATAATGTTATTATTACTTCCAGAAATATGTATATCCATGTTCTAATGTTATTGCTACTTCCAGAAATACGCATATCCATGATCTAATGTTATTACTACTTCCAGAAATATGAATATCCATGTTATAATGTTTGCTACTTCAAGAAAGCTAGATCTCCATATTCTAATATCCTTATTACTTCCAGAAAACTACAGCTCCATGTTTTAATTTAAAACCATTGTTAATTCCAGAGATCCGTCTCTTCATGTTCTAAATCTCTTGTTGATTCCAAAAAGCTGTATATACATGTTTTAATGTCATTGTTAGTTACCGAAAGCTAACTCTACAAGTTCAAAATCAGTTTCTACATCCAGAAAGCTGTATGTTCATTTTATGTAATTGTATCTCAATGTTATGTCTTTGTCACATACATAGAGTGGTATCTCCATGTTATGTAATTATTACACACCGAAAGCGCTATCTCCATGTTATAATGGCATTGTTACATCCACAAAGTGGTATATATATATATTTAATAAAGTCATTGTTACTTACATAAAGCTGTATATCCATGTTATACTGCAATTGGAGTAGTATATCCATGGAATCTCCATGTTATATTGGTATTGTTACATTAAGAAAGACGTATCTTCATATTCGATCACTGTTACATTTCTTGCTTATTTTTTACAGGTCTGCTTCCAACCGATGTTTCCAAACCCACATTGCTCCTGCCATTAGACTACAATAATTGACCCAATATAATAATGTAAGTATATATTTAAAACAATTTAAAATAATGTAGTTTAGAAAAAATATCGTCCTTATTTAATTAGATACCGTTTTGAATACAGCTCTTCGTAACATACTATTTAATTTTTTATTACTTTTCTCAAAGACTATGCTAGAATAAGCTTAGGCTTTATTAATTTTTCGAATTAAAATTTATTTAAAACATATATTTTACATTTTCAATAATTTCTTGACAAAATAAGTTCTATTTAATGAAAGTATTATAGGATAAATATTCTTATCGGTCAACTCTTACATTGCTTGGATCGTATTTTAACCTAAATCTTTCAAACCTTCCCCTTGGGATGGGGAACGTTAGTAAAGATAACACTAATTCATACTTACACTATATGGGCTCATTGATTTGCTTTCCGCTTAGCTAAGCCTTTGTTTTGTATAGACATCAAAGTTAAGTTATTTTTTATCTTATTTGTTTATCTTCAAACAATACCAATACCCGATGTAGACAGATTGCTAAATATTATTAAGCATTTTCAAATTGCATTAACAAAAATTCACTTTTTTTTGGTAAGTTAAACACAGATTTTAAAATAGATCTAATTTTTTTTTTTAGAATACCCCTAGTTAATTTGGGCTGGAAAGGGTTTACACAGCCTACACTAAGTCAGTGTAATTGTTGTCAAAATGCCTAGATCCACATTAAATATGGGCAGATAATATCCATGTTGACCTTTTTGTAAACAGTGGTGTCACTGAACCTTTTTAAACGCCTATTCAGCGTACAACCCGAACGGGTGGTAAGACTCAATGCAATATCTCCTTCAAGAAGGTTTAGCATAGGCGTTTATTACTGTTTCAAACATATTTCAAAACTTATTCATTGAATCACTAGCTGATCGTTTGATATCTCGATCTTTCTCTTCGCAACAACAAGTTCGTTTGATATTTTGATCTTTCTATTAGCAACAACAAGGTCGTTTAATATTTCGATCTTTCTCATAGCAACAACAAGGTTTACTGATATTTTATCTTTCTCTTAGCAACAACAAGGTAGTTTGATATTTCGATCTTTTTCTTAGCAACAACAAGATCGTTTGATATTTTGATCTTTCTCTTAGCAACAAGGTCGTTTGATATTTCGATCTTACTCTTAGCAACAACAAGATCGTTTGATATTTCGATCTTTCTCTTAACAACAAGGTCATTTGATATTTCAATCTTTCTCTTAACAACAAGATCGTTTGATATTTAGATCTTACGCTTAGCAACAACAAGATATTTTGATCTGTCTCTTAGCAACAAGGTCGTTTGATATTTCGATCTTTCTCTTAGCAACAACAAGGTCGTTGCACCTACGACGATGAGTCCGCAACACAACAACAACATATCCGATCAAAACTGTGACGCGTAATGAACTGACCGAGCCAACCCAAGTTCGGACGGTGACCGCTAGAGGTCGTGGAGTAGTGGAACATTCCAAAGTGTTTGAGAAGTGCAGTGATTCTAGTTCTAGTCCCTCGGAGAATGCTCTTGAACAATTGAGTTAGTTCTCAGAGCTATGGTTGTCATGCGTATCCCTCCCTCGTGACCCAATTATGTTCCTCCCACCTTGTACCTCGCCTTCCCCTTTCTCTGAGGTTAAGCGTATTTAATACCGATATATCGCCATTATCGGCACTCTTGGACTTGACTCTGGGTAGAGGAGTACGTAGCCTTGGCTGCGCGTATTTAAAATATAAGGAAAATTTAACGTTCGCCTTATTTTAATAATGTAACTTTTTAAAAATTCTTCTTTCGACGTATTAGTTTTTTTTTTTTTTTGTAATTTAATATACTCTTGTAGCGGAGATTAGATTTAAATTTGAATATGGTTAATGCTATGAGATTGTTCAAAGACTATTATATTGGACATATAAATTATGACTGAGCTCAATATATATCGAAAATTGAATATTGCTATACGAATTCTTTCTGGTTTGGAAGATAGATGAAATAATTTTCTGTAGTATGATCTAATAATTCATTTTGTTTAATAATATTATTTTTTATGAATATGAACTTATATTTATCTATTATGGCAGGTATTAACTTAATATTGAAAATAGCATTGCGAGCAATCTAGTTTTTCCTTTATTATTTATTCGTTGATGGTGTTTTGTCGTCTTGAAAGAGAAATTAATTAAGTCTATCTTTTGGTAATGACTAATGATAAATGCCTCAATATCTTTTGCTCTTATTAAGAATCCTTTCGGATTCATTTTATATTTGTATATATTTGCGATACTTTGGAATACCCTAATAATTTTGTAAATAGAGGTGTGTTCTTGGAGAAGAGGAGTATAATTATTTTAATCTGTATAGTATTATTTTGTGAGTAGGTTACATGAGAACCTTGGACTTATTAAATTTATTAAATTTCTAAAGTAAATTTACTAATGTTAAGGAAGATAGTAATTTTGAAATGATCTTTTATATTAACCTTTCATACACACAATTAACTTTAAATATATTCTCAAATTAAGTCTATCGTATTTTTTTTTTATACCATCATTCATGGTTTAATATCTTTTGATATATATATATGTTTATTTAGGATATATATATATATATCCTAAATAAACATCTAAAATTGATTCACCCCCCCCCCCTTAATGTTATGGTAAATTGATTTCACGTCTTAAGAGTACCCTTAGGTTATTTATTTATTTATGTTTTGAGTTGCTATGAGATTTATGAGATGAGGGTGTGAGGAAGACCGTCTGGTAACTGTTTCCGCAACCGGGTGAGTTGCGTACGCTGAGTAACAGTTGTCTGTTCTCAGACGATTCTGAGTTCACTCAAACGACTCACTTTGATTGTTTAATTTTTCTGCTTCTATTTGGGCCTTCTGTTTAGTTGGATAGTTAAGGAGGTTTCAATAAGACGCATTACTAAATTATTATTATTATCATTATTATTATTTAGCATTGCCCTTTACTACCCATTAGGGTTATACGCTTGTGTACTAATTACGCTAATGGGTTAAGAATGAGGAAGGTTGAATTTCAGAAGAAGTGTATCAGCATCTGCGTGGAGAGAGTGGAAAACCACTAAGGAAAAAAATCCTCAGTTCACCCGACCAGGATCGAACCCTGATATCTCTGTCATTGGCAGTCCAGTCTATTGCGAGAGTAGCGCCCTGGCTCAGACCATGAGGCAGTTCCTCTTTTTTAAATACAAAATTTCCGACTTTTTCCAAGTTTTCCGGAAGAAACTTTTACGCTTTAGTTCAGTGGTTCCCGAAGTGTGGTACGCATCCCACCAGTGGTACGTACAATTATTCCCGGTGGTACGCCGTGAGAAATCAAACAAATCAAGTAAATTAAAGTTGTAGAAAAATAAGGCTTCGTAAAATCTTATAAATAAATTCAGAACAATCCTATCCAAAAAGTAAAACATATCTAACCAGTAGGTGTAGGTGTGGCAACACTGATTCAAGCTCAGAGCTGAATCAGCGGTGCAACGCGTGTTATTAGGTTTATATCTCTAGGCAACATTAAAAATGTACAGAAATAGTAGATATTCAGATTTATCTCGATGGTCCTCTAATTTACAGACATGATAAGTAAAATTGACGCGTGTAAGTCTTGCCACGGGTTTTTAAAACATACATATTTGATCTTGCTGGAGAAATCGCCTCTAGGTGAGTGGATAATTAGATATGTGCTCAAATCAGCATGTTTACTTTTTCACTTCCTATTCTATCATAAGGACCTACTGTTTCAAGCTTGCAGTATAATGTTCCAAATTGTTTTATATTCCAGTAGGCCTAATTGTTTGTAAAATTACCTGCATTTCCCCAGTTTTTCTCATATACAAAAAAAAAAAAATCCTGGTCATTGGTCCGTGGCCGCTACAAAAATAATAGGTATGTGATAAAATATAATACACTTTTAAGATAGTCTTATTTTTTTGAAAGCCCCCTAAAGATGTAATTCTAACGCCACCGCTGTGCTAACCAATTTGTCCGCTGCGAGCAGCTGTTTTATAAGACAGCACAGCGTGAAATCCGAGCAGGAAGTCTCGGCGAGCCAACATCCTGAAAGAGACTAGCGTCTAACTGTACCGCGCGCGCGCACACAACACACACACACACACACACAAACACACACACACACACACACACTGCCTTCTTCTACTTCCGCCTTCCTCGTCTTGAACACACGCATGCGCAGTTACATCTGCACCACATACACATACGCATACAGCGGGTATATTAAGTACTTCCTCTTTAATCATCCACTATTACAAGATAAATGAATTTAAAGAAACGTTTAAAAAAGACAAACACAAACTTTGTTGCTGTCAACATTGATAAGACTTTATTATATTATTAGTGTTATATTTATAGGTATTGATAATATCTACAGTAGCCCCATGACTTCTTTGGTACTGACTGACAGTTCACAGCTGACTTATGACAGTCAACATTTAGGTATATACCTAAATTTTGACTGTCAGAAGTGACAGCTGCTAAACACATGGTTTTTGCACATCATATGGTTCAGCGCAGGTATACATAATTTGGTCTGGTAACTTTTCAAAGCCGTCAGAAGTCAGCTGTGAGCTGTCAGTCAGCACCAAAGAAGCCATGGGGCTACTGTATCAAGAGAAAACAACTGCGGATCGCATGAACAAACGCATGAACTCGATCTATTAACTATTTTCTAACTGCTAGATTGTCCATTAGTAAGAAAATTGGGTTATAAGTACATTCCAATTTTTATAAGACAGCTAGAACAATGTTACTAGATGTACTTTAACGTACTCATACGCCAAGTCTTATTATCTGCAGTTGTTACTATTTATATATATTATCAACAACTATACACTAAAAATAGTTTAGTGGCGTGGGGTTTCATAACTGCGGTGGCTCAGGATAAACCCTTTCAAAAATTATACATGGCAAAGAATTTGTTTAAAACATGAATCCCTATTAAAGTAAAACTTTGTTTTAAAACTTAATTGGGGTTGTATTTTCTGTCGGGCTTATAATACTTCAATCAGTTACTAGATTAGGCATTAAGGAGGAGTAACAAATAAAATATTAATACTACTTCGGGGCTGAATACCGTTAACACCCTCTCGACACGAACTTAACCTGCGCAAAATGATGTTAATACACCAAGACAACTTGAATGTGTTGATAGATAACATAACTCACTTCTAGTGATGGACATCATTCCATGCTCATGACTGATCACTGGAAATACTCCGGTATATTATAATATAGCGGTTCTCAAACTGACACCTTTCAGGGAGTACGCGAGCAGCTCCCAAGGGAAAGTTGGCAAAATAACAAAAGGACTTATGGAAAACACTAAATTGTTGGATTATACCGTTATCAGGTTATTTCCACCCATCTTTTCCCCCTATTTGCTCTCGGTTGGAGACCGATTTCTGAGAATTTTCAACCCTCTACTTGACACCTTCTACGTTAGCAGTTATCTTGCTTATATTTAGAGTAATTTGAGCATATTTCCTATACAGTCACGACTAGGTACCATACTCTTTCTCTCTCAACGATACTACTCAAACTCGCAACGCAGATGTAGATATATATTGCGGTGATGTTTATATATTAATAAGTTCCCATCTATTTGTGTTTATGTAGGCCTATTCATGACAATGTTACTCAAATATATAAGGTGTGTTAAGGTGGCTTTACAAACGAAATTATCTTGGTCGTTTGTATGAAATAAGACAATAAGTTATGGTTTTCCTCTCTGACAGCAAGTTTAGTGGCCGATTTACAAATGAGCAGTGATTGTTCAGGCTAGATTTCATGGCTGACGTATTTCAGCAAGTGAATGAGCTGAATAATGGTCTGCAGGGTAAACACACAGCACCCTTCATGGTTCATAACAAAATAAAAGCTTAAATAAACTTCAATTTTCAACGAAATAAGTTGTGAAGGGACAACTCTAATTCCTTCCGTCTTTAGAAAATGTCGTAGAAGAAAATCATCTTGAGCTTCATGATTCTGATGTCAACGACATTAGAGATTGTCTGGGTTTGATTGACAATGTTGGCGAATATTTTTCTGAGAATTTAGGGAGCTAGTTCTGGATGCGCGACCCTTTTTTCTACCGTGTAAAACTCCAGTCTACCAAACTTCTTTTCATTGAAAAAAATTATTGAACTGTCCTGTGATGAAACCCTCAAACCCAGTCTCCAGAAAACTTCTTTGTCAAACTTTTGGTTGCAAAGGCTAAATGAGTTTCCTCACATCGCTGACCATACCATCATGTTTATGATGAACTTTCTCAACAAAATATCTCTGTGAGAGTGGTTTTTCATCCATGATGTACCTAAAAATTAATTAGCGCAATAGGCTAAATTTGGACCAGGCATCAAAAAATTGTACCTAGCCATGCAGACATACCCCTCTACTGAAAAACTTTGGGATTCATACTATATAAGCTCCAGAATTACAATTAAAAATTTTTTATTTGAAAATATCGTGTTTAGGTCTACTTTTTTTTCTTAATTTTTGAATGAAGTTGTTAAGAAAATGTATAAAACTTTTCCACATATATTTTACAGTAAACTTATGCTTTTTTAAACTTATCATTACGATTCTCAATAAGAGATAATGTTAAGGCTATACCAGTAGGATTCTCTCTAAATAGCTTTGTCACAGTTGAAATATTTTTATTACATCTATTTTTTACCAACAGATTAAATATATCAATAATATACTATGTGGTGATAATCTTGGTAAACTTGTAAGTTGGAATATTTTTTTATCTCGGGGTTATATTAAACTTTTAGTCATGGCCAAAGGGTACAATCTAAAAACAGTTTGAGAACCATTGTTATAATATAATATATTATATATCCTGTCCCTTGTACTATTATCGTGACACTGGGGTTAGTCTTATTATATGTTAGGTCATCCACACATTTTTATTAGTGGGGTAGGATTAAGAGGAACAATTTAGAATAAATATATCTGCATTTGTGTGGGGAAAGTAAATCCTGCTTAGGTTTTGAACCCGAACTTACCGTCATTGCCAAAACATACTAGACGAGATCGGCACCTTTGTCCTCCTCACCACCGGTGGAGGTTCCACTTGAATAATATTGGGTGTCGCTTTGACTTTTGCCAACACTAATTTGATAATCGGCTTGATATTAAAATGGTTTTTAGTAAGTTTACAACCTGTCAGGAAAGGCAAAAGTTACGATGAACAATTTTTTGTGTGTTTGATGCAAATGCTCTCACTGTCAACTATCACCGACAACAATTTACTAAAACAAACGTGCACTGAAAGTAATAACATTTAGCCAATTTTTTTTAACGCTGCTGCTACACAACCATCCAAGAAGGTTTTTTACATTATTATTATTATTATTATTAGCACCGCGTCTTACTACCCGTTCGGGTTATACGCACTTACGCTAATGTGTAATGGTAGGGTGATTGTGAGATGAAATGTAGGACCTACAGTTTAACGTGGAATCCGAACCACGGTGGAGACCTGGCATTCCTCACATTCACAAGATGTCTTGTCAGAGGTGAAGGAAGGGTTTGGTAATCAGATAAATCTTTGCCGGGACCGAGGATTGAACCCCGGCCGCCAGCATAGAAGTCTGACACCTTACCCCTAGACCACCAAGTCACCAGTTTTTTTACAAAACCTAAAACAAAGTGAACACGCGCTTTCCTTGGAGGTGCGTATTAAGGGAAATGGTTTTTTCATATTTGTCTCACAAATGGTGTGAGACGCGAAGTTTTGATTCTTTTGATCTAAATACAATAACTATAGTCATGAATATGTGTATTTAATTAGTCAACATGCGTATAGCCTTAGCAAGTTTTGAGATGCGGCCCTAATAATAATAATAATAATAATAATAATAATAATACATCGCTGAGAACCTTGTTTTTATTTACATGGCCAAAACGATCCCAACAAGTTGTGTTACATGGTTTTGGGGTGAAGTGCTCATCTCAGGACCCGATGACCGTGGCTTCAAACCCAGCCGGGGTCGAACGATTTTTCTTGGACGATAATTTTTAACTTCCTTCAGAATGCAACTAAAGCCTTCAGTACCACGTTGATTGTGGAATGTAAAATAACTCTTAAAAGGAATGTGAAAATACCTTTCCCGGCAAAATTGTTAGGCTCTTTCACTCTCGGTCATATAAATTCTTATGTAGATATAATCAGTCGATTCAGAAAGTGCATGGTAAACCTCAACTAAATAAAAATAATACATAACCAACACAAGATGTTGGCCGACTAGGGAAGTTCTGCTCATGCGCTATCGACCTGAGTCAGTCTCTAGTCTTAGCGACGCACGTGTTTTGTTTTCAAATTAGTTTAACATCTTGGTCTACATAGTTTTGTAGTTATGGAGTGGAACAAAGCGAATACAATTTTTATTATTATTTAACTAATTGAGTTGCAACAAAAGTATTCTATTCTTTGGAACGTAACCTCAGCTGATTACAAGAGTTAAAATAATCGAAGGGATGCACTTAATGAAATAGCTAAGGTTTTTGAAACCACCACAGTTTTTTACGTTTTGGTTTTTTCTGCAAGGGTACACTCCCTGCCAATACAATACATGAATACACGGCAAGTAATAAGTCATTATCCATGTCCAGAGGTGTGTAGACTGATTAAAAACTAGCGGAGGGCCCAGGATGTTGGCTAAACGACGTTGGACTTGGCGATCTCAAAGCTATTTTGCGAAGCGGGTTGCATCATAACTTGACGCACCTAAGCAGTCTAAAGTACTATCACACTTAGACAATGTACAAAATAGAAAGAGTGGGAAGAAAATAATAAGTTCAGCCTGAGAGGGCTCTTGCCTATGTGACGAGTTCACACAGACACGTTAATATTTGCGCCTTGAAAACATTGACTTCGTTTTTAATTTTACATTTTTGTTTCCTATTCTAGATAGAAATATGCTACCATGGACATTTTTAATCTAAATCCGGGCAGGGTATTTCCTATAGGCCATTTTCGTGACGAAGCCAAATAGCATAAGTTGTAATGGATTTATAAAAAAAATACGTCTAAAAATTACTTATATATAAAAATGATAATTTTGTAACACTTGTAAGACTATTTTAGCATTATTAAAGAATTTATGATTTTTTATTTCAAATATTATCTTCAAAACTCGCTAAGTGAAACTTAAATTAATTAACATGGGAAATCCTATCTTGACCGGCCGTGACGTCACAGGTAGGGGACGTACTTAACAAGTTGGCATAAACACGGCTTAGTTTTCATCATCATATTAATATGTGGGATCCAACTTGTTACATAATAAACAAAACTTTAGAAATATTTTTTATCAAAAACTTATCGAATATCCAATTAACAAATCGATGTGTTGAAGGGAAACTTTATATTATGTTTGAAAGTCATGTGATGCTTCTTACTATCCTTCCGGTCATTCCTTTATTCACACCTAAAAGGTAGGACTGGGGAAGTTAGAATCTACGGGTTGTTTATAAGACTAAGCGGAGAAGGAGAGGGGAAAACCGTTTCAGAAACAAGTCCACGTCTCAGACCTATCCGAGATTGAAAGCAGGTCTCCGCGTCATCGACAGATCACATAGTGGGGCCCAATCCCGAAAATCTAGCCAAAAGTCGAAAAATAAAAGGTTTTTTTTAGAGTATTTAAAGTGTAGGGTTGGATAGAATGATATTTGAAGTGTCTAATAGCACAGTTAGGAGGGGTTGATCATGTAAACCGGGTGGTTAAAATTTAGTTTCAAGGTGACCTTCACACGAGTAGCATCTGAACCGCACAAGAGAGATAAATAACGTTATGTTCAGAAACTAGACGAAATTCGTACTGTTCATCAATTTTAATTCTGTAAAATGAACTTTTTTGTTGAAAGTAGGTTGAATATTATCATATATTACACAAACAATAATAATAATATATAAATAAATAGTCAACAAATATTTTTAATGAAAAATAATATGCGAACGTTTTAAAAGATTTAGAGAAAAAGTTACAAGTTCTACAGAGTTTTGCAACGAAACTTGTTCTAAATTGCAGTTTATACTAATGTTTAGTAAAATATATAAAAACCAGTGGCCATTAGCTGCCATTGTGGCTTAAGTGTAGGTTTTTATAAAAATAATTACAAATACGCGTTAATAAAGCATGTTATAAGACGTTTACATATTCCATTCGCCAAGGAAAAAACATTTAAAATATTTAAAAAATATAATTAACACAATATTTAACAAATTATAACAGTAACAAATTTTCTATATGAATAATGTTAGCCGCTACGCATAAACGAATGACAATCTACAATCTACGATCAGTTCCGTGGTCGAGTGGACTAGGTGCTGGTCCTGTAAGTTTTTGTTCCCCGTTCGATCAACGCAGGCATGATTTTTTTAAATCTACATAATAATTATTTAATAAATTGTCGGGTCACTTAAATTGAGACTAAAATTTTTATAAAGTAATTTTTAAACAAAACATTGCAAGTTTTTAATTTGGACTTAAAATGATTTATTTTTAAATGTTACCGTTTTGATTATAAGAAGAATGAAATATTACAAAAAATTTAATAGTTTCCAAATCATTTCTAAATCTATTTTATTATTTAAATAAAATGTAAACTTTTGTAAAAAAAATAATAATTAAAAGCTAAAATTAATATTATTACTATGTTAACTTTGCCCCAATCTCCACTATTCACGAAGTTTTTCCTTTAATTGATTTTTCTCGGTTTCATAGGTTACAGAATTATTTAATTTAAAAGGTAATGGCTTTTCTTGATTAAATATATTTTTTTAAATAATAATTTCAACCGGTTTCGTACGTTATTATATTATTTGGTTGGAGTAAAAGCTTATGGTTTTTTATAATTCTAGTGTATAATTTCAATAAACAATAGGTTTTTTCCCGGTTTCATGGGCTAGTGGGTTATAGGCTTTAAATGTTATGGTTTCAATATGTAAACGTTTCATGTCCTTCTAGTAAATCTTTTATTTTGCTACATATTACATTTTCCCTGGTTAATAAGGTGTATTTTATGTTATTTTGACTACATTTTATGCGTTTAAACATTTATGTTCACCATATTGGATCCATCATTTTATTTTATTATTTTGCAGTTTTGACTTCGGTTTGGTAATCAGCGACCTCGAAAACCCCTAGGTACCAAGTTCCGTACAAAATTAATAACACTTTCATAATTTAGCCAGCTTTTATGAATTTAGAACTGCCATAATAGGTCCGCCATTTTTTTTTTCAATTCTGACTTTGGATTCGTAATCAGCGAACTTGAAATCTCCTATGTACTAAATTTCATACAAATTGAATAAAGTTTTCGTATTTTGGCCAGCTTTCGGGATTTGGCCCTACTGTGGATCAGTGCGATTAACGCCTGAGCCCGCATGACCACTGGTGGGGGTTAATTTATTACCTACTAAACACAACCTTATTGGTTTTTTATTCGATCTCTTAAAACAATATTATGCCGGTTTAAATATCTGTTTTAAAATCTAGCTACGAAACACACCCATTATAATTTTAAATTAACTTCCATTGGGTTATTTAGAAGATAGGTAAATAATTGCGAGACATTTATTCAGATTCCTCTATACTAGGGCGGTCCTTACAAAAGCTGAACACACATTTAAATATATTTGTAATATTTTATCTTTAAATACGTGCTTAATCATATAAGCTCCAACTTCACATTTAATTTGAACAAAAATTAATTCTAAATGTATTTTAAAAATTGATAACGAACATTAATAGTACAGTATAATTCTGTTCATAACAAGAATTTCAAATAGAGCGCCAAGCTTTTTAAAATGCGAGTATATATATTACTGAGGTCAAAATGCTTCTTTATAAACTTTACTCTCGGTATTCCCTTTTTATTATAACCAGTCCATTTTGTTTACATTTTATAGCTATTCATATAAAGGTAACACCGTTACCAACAATCCTGTATAGTCATCTTCAATTATTTCTCTGTACAGTTCTGTACATTTAAAACCATATTTTGAAAACTATTTAAAATTACACTTTGACGCTGAAATGGTCCAATATAAAATATCAATAGAATATAAAGAATACAAGCAAAGGGTTGAAAAGATAATCATAATTCATCAACATTTCTTCGAAATTTATTATACTAATTTTCGAATTTGTTATTATTTATTTTTAATTTGATAACATTATTATTATTATTATTATTATTATTATTATTATTATTATTATTATTATTATTAATAGTTGCGTGGTTTTATCTTGAATATTTGTAAAAGAATAATAAAATTACATATTGATATAGTTTAATATTCTCTGATCTTTTCTTTTCCATAATCTTTCTTTCATTTTCGAATGTTATGTTTCTTTTTCGTTTCTTCTGTCCTTTTATCTTCACTAAGTGCCGGCGGTCGTTCGGATCCACTTTTAAAAACCCATTCCCACACACTTTTCCCCACAGATTCCTCTTTAGATTCCTCCTTTTTTTCCATAAACTATATCCCAACTGCTCACGCCATCATTGGCTGACAGATCGATTCAAAGCACGAAATATTAGGAGTAGGTAGGTTTGAACATTTCTAAATGTTCAACTGAAACTGCTTCTCTTCTCAAATACTGTCCTAATGCAAACAAAATGTTATATTCAACTGGAACTGCCTTCTATCTCAAATACTGTCCATCATTAAAACAAGGTTTAATAAACGTTCAGATAGAACTTCTTCTAATCTCAAATACTGTCCATAATAGAAACAAGGTTTAATAAACGTTCAGATAGAACTTCTTCTAATCTCAAATACTGTCCATAATAGAAACAAGGTTTAATAAACGTTCAGATAGAACTTCTTCTAATCTCAAATACTGTCCATCATAAAAACAAGGTTTAATAAACGTTCAGATAGAACTTCTTCTAATCTCAAATACTGTCCATCATAGAAACAAGGTTTAATAAACGTTCAGATAGAACTTATTTAAATCTCAAATACTGTCCACAATAGAAACAAGATGTTATAAATGTTTAATTGGATTTGCTTCTCATATCAAATACTGTCCATAAGAAAAACAAGGTTTCATAAATTTTAGACTGGAACTGATTCTTATCTCAAATACTATACAATATACTTAATAGAAATAAGGGTTTCTAAGGCTTTCTAGATGCTCAACTAGAAATTCAAATAGGGTCCATCGTAGAACTTGGGCTATAACTCTTATAACACGCTTAAAACATGAAGATTGTATACTTAAGAGGACTCTTAACTATTTAGAATAACACAGGAAGTTTCGATATAAAGGATTGTTATAGGTGTCCATTGGCCAGATCTCTCAAGAGAGCTTGCGGGAGGGCTTAGGTCGCTGGCAAGGTAGTTGTGTGGGCTCGAAATAATACCAATTTTAGTTTAAAAGAAGTACTAAGAGATATTACAAAATGTGATGTTAAATGAAGTATAAAAGGAATATAAAAGATTGTACGCTCGCGCACGTGGAATAAACTGACTTACTCATAAAGACTTAAGGTGGCCATTAATAATCGTTCCACTCCATTCACTCCACGCCAAATGGAACGCGTCACTCCAAAACTGACCGTGAGTGTAAAACCTCAAGTGGATTTTGCTGGAGATTGACAGATTTTCGTCCTTCCTGAAATCCATCGCACCGCGCCAACACTCAATCCCTCCAACTCACCGTGAATGTGAAAACCCGACGTGATATAATGATCACGTGGCGCGACGGAGCTCTCGTGATTGCAGAATCTAACTTGACCGAGGACCAGTGTGTTCTGAACTTCGGCCGAGAGAGGAAGTGGACTTGTATGGGGAATTATCACCCCCAAACGTTGGGAAGATATTGCAGTGACGTATTTAAGTTCTCCATAGCTCATCCTGACGCCAAGAAATGAAGGGTTGCAGCTAACCTTTTCATGGCCACGGGTGCTCTGCTGCATATTTGTGTTTTCCTTTTTTTTTTCAGTGGTGCTACCATTTGCAGAAGTGTGAAATAGGTGTCTTTATTTATCTTCATATAGTTTCTTCAATTGGATGGTTCGAGGGTTAACTCATTCATCAGAACGTGCGAGAGGGTCGTCATGTACGTAGCAATTTTTTTACCCATAGTTTTCTGGGCTTCCGGCTCTTCACATACAGGCAAACAGACACAGACATAAGTAGGAATTCGTCTTCCGTGTCTAAACTCGTGATGAATAAGCACTCGAAGCAAGAGACAAAGTGCAGGACACTTTCCACTGGCACGAGGAACATGAAACGAAGTGATTATGAATGACCCCCTTCAATTTTTCATCACTCCAATCGCTCCTATCACACCACTCTGTCTCCACTCACCCACATTCGGAACGATCATGAATCGCCACCTTTAGATTGATAGAATGACTGACACGGCTCGCGATCCCCTACAGAACTCGGTCTCGGGACCCTGGTCTCGACGGCTGCCCTTTAAGTACAAGTGCTACTGATGACCCGAAGATAAAGAGTCTGGTCAGGCAACGGGCAGCGTAACTACCCCCGAAATTGTTGATAAAGTGTCAGCCCCAATGACCACAAATAAAGATTTTAGCTCGATCTGGCCCCTATACTCCCCAACTAGAGCAACAGGTTGTGAGTAGTCAGCATTTCTCTTTAATATTAACTAATTCGTTACATCATATTCACTAAGATGGCGCTTTCAGTTACGTACGTCCAAGAAAGTTATGTAAATCAAAACAAACATCCCAGAATTGCTCAGGGTTGGGACATTGTGATATTAAACTCGATACCCTCCATTCTTACTGGTATTTAGAATCGATCTTAATATTAAAATTATCGATACTTCGATTCTTATCCCTCACTGAAAGTACTGGTAACCAAGCAAAACAGCAAAATTCAAAATGGATAATGATAGCTCGTGATTCTTAATTGATCACACATTTGTAGCTGACGATTTCTGAACGACCATCACAGACTCTGCCTTACAATGTGAGTAGAGAATGAACCCGGGCCGGGAGATTCCTGGATAGCTCAGTGGTTAGAGTATTGGCGTACTCAGCCAAAGGTCCCGGACTCGATTCCCGTGTTCAAGCGTATTTTTCAATTAAAAATAATATGATATTTAGATGCAGTTATAACCGTAAGTACGAGGGGGGTATAAAAAAACTTCAAGAGTAGTTATGTAAAATTAAAACAGTGGGGCATGAGGATGCGTGCGTGGTGTGACGATCTGTGACCTTCATTTGTCAGTAGGACAAGTGGCATCATTCTGTGTGGATCGGTGGCTGTTTTACTCACATCTATTTGATGACGTGATGGGTGCATTTGCGATTATATTATGGACCGTAAGCTCGAGTAGAGAGCGAACATCAAACTCTACGTCTTACTCAGAAAATTGGAATGGAGACCTTCCAAATGATGCAGAAGTCTTGCAATGAAGTTATGAGCCGTCCGGTGTGTTTAGAGTGGCACTCGTGCTTCAGGAGAGGTATAACGTCCCCGAAAGACGAAGAGGGGTCAGGTCGATCTTCCACGAGCACAAAACAGGAAATTAGATATTGAAGATTTGGGGCTCTTCACTGCGAATATTGTTGTTTGGTCTCCGGGTCGTAACCATAGATCCACCTCTCGTATCAGTGATGAACCTCGACATGAAGGCTGAGTCATCCATGGCATGTTGACGGAGTTCCTGACAGACTTGGCCACGGTGTTCCTTCTGCTTGGGGGTCAGAAGCTTGGGTACAAACTTGGCGGCAATGTGGTGCATGTTAAATATGGACGTGAGGATTGTCCGCACTGATCCGTATGACACATTCACGATGTCAGAAATGTTCTTATTGGTCTTCCGGCGATCCTCACGCACAAGTTTCTTAACTTTGGCCACAATCTCCAGGTTTGTTCTCGTGGAAGGTTGCCCTGACCTGACCTCTCTTGTCTTTCAGTGACGTTCTGCCTCTTTTGAAGCACGAGTGTCACTCAAAACACACCGAGCGGTTCGTAGCTTCATTGCCGTAAGCTTGCTACACAATTTGGAAGGTCTCCATTCCAGATTTTCTGAGTAAGACGTAGAGTTTGATGTTCGCTCTCTACTCGAGCTTACGGTCCATAATAAAACTGCAAATGCACCCGTGCACGTCATCAAATAAACGTGAGTAGCACAGCCACTGGTCTACACAGAATGATGCCACTAGTCATACTGACAATGAAGGTCACAGATCGTCACACCAGTGCACGCATCCTCATAATCCACTCCGTTTTCATTTTACAGAACCAGTCTTGAAACCTTTTTATACTCCCTCGTATAATAGCTTGGTTATTTAATCCATCAAAATTATTATTGTTCCATGTATCAATAGTGTTTTAAAATTGAATCTTTCAGAGTTTATATTAAATTTTATCTAATGAGTGTGGATCGAATAACTAAGCAAATAAATGAATGTAGAGTGTGTGGATCAAAATAAAGAGGTAAGCCATGTAAGATGTGGCTAAATGTGGCAGATGAATGTGTGAAAAAGAGAAACATTAAATGCTTTAAGAATAAAAGAGCATGTATGAATTGGTGTATGGATGTTGTTGAAGGGAGTATGCAATAATAGGGTAGTGAGGAGAAAGCTAGTGAAGATGTATTAAGTACAGTTTTTTTGTCTACCCTTTAAGGGAACGGCACGGCGTCATTATGCAAAGTATGTATGCATATAATATTTAAACAAAATTGTCAAGATTTAATCTTGAAAAATTAATTTGTTGATTTGTAAAAATCGTTTGTGATTATTTATTGAATACAAATTGAAAGGGAATTATAGTTATAAGTGACAATTTTACGACCTTATTTGTTAATTTTCTTAAATAAGAGTTCAACATCTTGTCTACTTGTATACTATAAATGAAAAAAGGTTAAGTAGGCCTATATAATTGTAAACATTTTACATGATCTAAAGTAGAAGACAAGTATACAAATACTATAAGCTAATATATATTTACTCTTTTACATCCTATGTTTTAAAATTAGGTGATGTCTGCAATTATCTTGTTTGCTTATTTGTTACCAGTGTAAGTGTACTTTCCGTGTCTTTAATTAAAATCAGCGAACTTTCATTTACCTAAGCTATATTATATTTTATTTCAATTAACGACCCTATTTTGTAAATTTAATAGGCTTGTGTTTTTGATAATTATCTATTCTACTTAAAAAACATTATAAATGTTTGTGACACAGCGAGGCTTTATTTGTAGGTAAGAATACATAATTTTGTAAATCCTAATTATTCTAATAATTATGATTTAATACTTGTTAAAATGGATCTTTTTCTTTGTTAAAATTAAAAATGGAATTGTTTTTAATACTGATTTTTTTTAAAAGTTTTTGATATATTTATGAAGTGAATAAATTATTTTTATATTAAGTTTGACGACTTGAAAAATAATGAAATAAGAAATGTCCCGGAATCAAAATCGAGAATTAAATAAAATTTAGATTGAATTTCAGAATCTGAAACAAGAATCGGAATTGAAAAAAAAAAGTATCGTGACATCTCTAGAATGTTATTATTTATTTGAAAAACCGCACATGCTCAAGAATAAAACAGACGATTCTCAATAGTTTATACATAAAAATGTCAGGCATTGGTATGTTTGTTACGTTGTCAAAACATATACAACTTGTTATTGTTTCAAAACGGGATGATTTTGTCGTTTTTAAACATCAATATACCTTGTATATTTTTATTTTTTAAGATCCAAGTTGTGTGTTTCTTTGTAGAATCTACTTTTTGTTCACAAGCTGCAAGAGTGTTTGTTATAAATTCCATGGTTTTGTGAAGTAATTATAGACCTGTAACAATGTTGAACAACTAATATAACTTGAGTAAAATAAAGGAATAAAGCAATAAAAAGTTACGAAAGGAACGTGTTTGAAAAGTTTTCCTTCCTTCCCTCTTGTTCTCAGTAATGCTCAAAAACTTTAAAAAAAAACCCATAACTGTGTTATTAAATCTTTTATCTGTATACTTGAGGGTTGCGACAGTTTGTATTGGTCCATTCATCCTCGGCTGTATCGATGTTAGAGATGTGGGATAAATTATTATTATTATTATTATTATTATTATTATTATTATTATTATTATTATTATTATTATTATTATTATTGTGACGTTGTCACAGACATAATGCAAACATGGACGATCTAGCTCACTGATCTGGTCCCCTTTGACTGGGCTGGAACTCGACTTCATGAAACAGCACACTCTACTCCACTCAACATCACGCGGCTTACTGACCACCCGTGGCTCGAGGCCGATTAGAGCAAGACTCGGACAATAGAACATCGAGATGCGCTAACCCGTATGCGCTGACGGTTGTGCTCGAGTGAAACAAGACTCATCCACCGGCGCGTGATTTGAAATTATCACGAGAATCGTCGAGACTTCTCCCGAAGCGACGTACACCCCTCTCCTTCCCCCCAGTGTGTTCCCGCCGTTTGTGAACACGTGATTGACTTTGTACTGTATATAACGGCTGGACTGTGGAGTGATGTGACTCATTTCTCTGCACTCGATTAGGTGAGACACTTGTCTTAGATTTAGACGTAGGTTGCTGTTCGACGTATTCTAAATTATGTTTGGGTTAAATTGTTCAAAATTTAAGTTTCGACTTTAAATATAAATCATGATTACTAATAGCTATATTTCTCTGAGACTGCAGGATTTGCCTGTCAGCCATTATGGTTTATGCTCTAGCTTTTTCTTGGTACTTAACGTTGTGTCCGCCTCACGGACGGGTTGGAAACTTTGGCATGGCGCCATCTTAGGGCGCTAATGGAACTTTAGCTTGTCGCCATCTTGGGGCGCTAATAATTTCTGTTTAACGTGTAACTTACTTAAAATAATTATTCTGCTTGCTAAAGGTTAAAGGTTTGTTACGATTGTAATTGTTATTCAACTCGGGGGGCGCGAGCCCGTGCACCCAGCACATTGGTCATTATAATAATAATAATTTAGATTGAACTAATTTGATTAGGAACTATTGTAACAGGTTAGGTTTAGGTTAATCATTTTCTCTGTCGCGCCTTATAATGGCGGCCTATTATAAAACTTTATACTTTTGTCAATGTAGTGTTACCATCACCAGGTCGTGTAGACATATATATATATTAAATTGTATTTAACTTTCCTGCTAGGTTAGTCGCCTTCTGCGAGGGTCAATGTAATTATGACTACGTTGGTATTAATTGTTCTGTTTTCTCTTAACGACTTGGGGTCTTGCCCCTTTATTTATTGTTTATTTCGGCCCTTATCGGCCAGTCACTCGACTTTCCTAGAGTGCCTCGCTCTTGTATGTCTGCGAGTTGTTTGTAGAATAAAATAAACTCTCTTGTAACTAACCTACCTTTTATTTATTGTAATATGAACCTATCTGATCATATGAAGGGGGGGTTACAAGAGAGAAGCTGCGCCACTCTGCTCTCGCAGAGTTGAGTGGGGCACTTAATAGGGTATTAGGTATAGTTAGGAGAGAAAATAGGGTCCGCCTGTCTGCAGTGTTGTTGGATGATTGATATTGTATTGATTCTTGTTTGTTTATGTTTCATGACTCCGTGACCATGGAGACCACTCCTGCAACTGCCATGTCCACTTTGACCACATCTAAGACTGCTGTCTACCGCCTGAGCCGGGACGAGTTGACAGCTGAGCTGACTTCAAGGGGGGTCTCCTTCTCTCCCAATGCTACTGTGGGTGAGCTCAGATCTAAGCTATGTGGGGAGATTAGCGGGACTGGGGAGGCTGAGACTGACTCGGGTATGGACAAGATTGAGGATGGGAATCCACCCCCTTTAGCGCCAACCGCTCCTCCTCCACCCCTTCACTAGTTAAATGTCAGAACAAAGTACTTATGGAGATTTTGAATCGGACCCCTGTTTGCGACGGTCAAGATCACGCTACTCTGTTTAAATTTATGGTTGAGATCAACAGAGCATATTGTCTAAAGTTAGCGAGTGATAGTGAATTTTTGATTCTGTGTTTGGCCAAAACTTCTGGTTTTTTAACCCAGCTGTTCTCCGTGGGATTCAAAATGGTTTATCTTGGAGATCACTTACTGACCTCATTTTAGAAGCGCTGTTACCCAGTAGGGCTAGAGAAAGGTTATGTAAGGAAGTTATTCACAGATTTCAATATCCCCACGAATCGTTGAGAGATTTTATTTTATCTATCACAGAGGCAGCTCAAGTTCTCAATAGTGGTCTGGGGGAAAGTCAGATCGTTGATATATTCTTGAGAATGTGTCGCCCCTCACCCGGCGACATTTTGTATTTACATGTAAGCCTGTACGGTACTTGAACTTTTCTCTCTAGCATCTTCGATTGAAAACACCCTGCTCGCCGAACAGGAGTATTTAAGTGCGCATGCGCCAGTGGCATTAAACCGCAGACGCACGGGTTCAACTCCCGAACCTATGAATACGGCCTTGTCATTAGCGCCTGTACTACCGGGCGATCGCGATGCTAAACACTCCTAGGGACAACTTCAGGCCTTCGGGTTCTGACGACCGTGCGCCCCGCGACCTCTCGCGCATGAGATGTTTTCGGTGTAGAAGACTGGGTCACGTACAGAGACAGTGTAGATCGGGAAACTTATAGGGCGCGCTCGTAGTCGTGGTCCGGTCGTGCCCACTTGTATTAAACCACGTGCTCCTACTCCTGTAGTTCAGATCCAGGTAGCCCAAAACGATTGTGTTGCTCTTTTAGATACAGGAGCCAGTCACTCATTTATATGCCGTGAGTTTTTGCGCCAGTTAGAGGGTAAAACAAAAATCGATTATAGGTCGATAGGTCCTAAGATTTACGCCGTGGCTAATGGGCAGATTTATCTTGGTCGATTGTAAAGTAGTGCTCTCTATTAAGATAGAAAGATTTGCCTGGAAACGCCCATTCTTTGTTATGCCAGAACTTCCCTTTGATGTTATTCTAGGGACTGACTTCATGTTCGAGACTGGAGTCAAACTTGACCTGAGACGCTTAGGAATATCTTTTAGTTTTGAACCTAGTTTGTTTATTCCGTTTTGTGTTGGGCACCATCCTCGCAGGTTGTTCCCCATTGTCGAGGAACGTGAAGCGATAGATCGTTTGATAGCTCGATTCCCTGACGTCATCACTGACAGATGGGGCAAGTGCGACATTTTGCCGTACGACATTGTGGCGCAGGACCACATTCCTGTTAGATCTGGTCCTACTCCTGTGCACCCCCCAAACTCGAGATATTTAGAAATCTTATCATGGACCTGGAACAAAAGGAGGTTATTCGTCCCTCCAAAATCCCCATACGCAAGTCCTGCGTTCATTATTCCCAGGAAAGGTCATGGGCATCGCTTGATTGTCGATTATAGAAAGCTTAATAAAAAAATTGTGTTCGACCCATACCCCATGCCTAGCATAGAGTCCGCCTTCCAACATCTTGGCGGAGCCAAATATTACAGCTTGATTGACCTTAATGCGAGCTTTCTGCAATGTGCTCTCTCAGAGTCGTCTAAGAAATTCACCGCGTTTATCACCCCTGGCAAGTTACGAATTCAAACCGAGTGCCGTTAGGGATAAGTTGCGGGGGGCAAGCGTTGAGTAGAGTCTTAGACCATATTTTGGCGGACCTGAAATACAAATTCGTGTTTAACTACCTTGATGATATCTGCGTTTACAGCAAATCTTTTGATGACCATTTGCGTCATGTTGAGGTAGTGTTGAGGCGCCTGCGCGAGGCTGGGTTGACTGTAAACCCGGGAGAAAGTCACATGGGCGAAGAGATCTATCCCATATCTTGGCTATATCATTTCTGAGGGTAACCTGCTCGTTGACCCGGATCGGGTTAAGCCTATCTGGGATTTTCCCGCCCAAAAAACATAAAAGGGGTATTAAGGTTTCTTGGTATGTGCGCCTACTACGCTAGGTTCATCCCGAACTTCTCTGACTTAGCCAAACCCCCTTAACTCCTTGAAGAAAAAGGGTGCCACCTTTATTTGGGGTTCTGCCCAACAGCAGGCTTTTGTTGCGCTTAAGCGCCACCTAGTGTCGCCAGCCGTGCTACGCATGCCTGACTTTTCTCTGCCTTTCCAACTACATGTTGATGCCTCCTCTGTAGCGCTAGGAGCGGTTCTCTCTCAAAACGACTTCCGAGGGAAGTAGACCTGTAGCTTTCGCCAGCAGAACTTTGAGCCCTGCCGAAAAGAAAGTATAGTATATATGAAAGGAAAAGTCTCAGCTGTATCTTCGGCATCGACAAGTTCGCTGACTATCTAGAGCTTCGCCAGTTTGAGTTGTACACTGACAACATGGCCCTCAGCTGGATGTGGAATCACCCGAAACAACTAGGGAAAATTGGACGGTGGGTTTGGAAGCTATCCAGGTTCAAGTTTACGACCCATCACGTTGCTGGGAAGCTTAATGTTGTCGCTGACGCTTTGTCTAGGATGTGTGAGGATAAGGAACCCGTAGGAGAATGTAAGGAGGATGGCTCGTTATTTGTTATCCATACGATTCCCGAATCCTTTATCTCAATCAAAGACCATCAGTTGATGGATCCGTGTTGTAGACAGATCGTTGACAGGATCAAGCGTGGAGAGAGGATTGGGAACTACGAGATCTTTAAAGACCTTTAGTAGTTCGTGTCAAGGGTAGGATAAGATATTTTGTGCCAGAGAAACTTAGGCCTATGTTACTTAAATATTTCCACGACTCCCTTTTTGGCGGCCATTGCGGTGTCCTTAAGACCGAACGCAAGATTTCTAAGGAATTTTTTTGGCCCTTAATGCCTAGAGACGTTAGAGATTGGGTGCGCAAATGTGAGCCGTGTCAATTGGCCAAACCGGCGCGTAATTCTAAAATAGGGTTTCACTCCGCGGATGTTGCTAAGCAACCGTGGGAGAAAGTTTTTTGTTGATTTCGTCGGCCCCCTTACCCGCTCTACCCAAGGGAACACCTCTATACTCGTTGCCATGGACGCCTTCTCTAAATTCGTATACTCATCCCCTAAGGAACATGAAGGCAAGGACGACTGTTAATGCTCTGTGCAGGCGTGTTTGGGCGATTTTAGGGACCCCAAGGGTCATTAGTAAGTGATAATGGACCGTGTTTCCGTTCTAAAGCTTTCGGAGATATGTGTTTTTCGTGGGGGATAAGACACGTTACCACTAGCCCGTACAACCCATCGCCGAACCATGTAGAAAGGTTTAATCGTAACCTAAACGTTGCCTTGACGATCTTTCACCACCTGGATCACACCCACTGGGACCAGGACTTAGACGTTTTGAAAATTGCTTTTAACGCCGCTTTCCATGAGTCAGTCAAAGCCACTCCTTCCTCTATCCTCCTCAATAGGGACCTGAACCACCCGTTATTGTTTAACTGGGATATTGACCCGTCCTTAATGATGCAGGTGATTGTTCTTATGAAAAAGAAATGTGAGGTAGCTTTTTTCAACCTCCTGAAGTCCCAAAGGAAGGTTGCCGCCACCTATAACCGAGGGCGTATCCCTGTCCCATTTAAACTTGGGGACGTTGTTGTGTGCAAGTGTTTTCCTCTTAGCTCAGCTGCTGACAAGTCTTCGGCGAAGATGGCGTAATAAGTGGAGTGGTCCCTGGTCAATTGAAAGATTTCTTTACACCTGTTTCGGTATTGTTAAAAAGAAGTATCCGACCCATCTTTGACACGTAGAGCAATGTCAGCCACCTAAAGGCTTGCAGGGGGAAATGAGTCAATTGACCCCGTGCTGTGTGTCGTCTGTTTGCTTAAGTGTACCTTTGTGATTTAATTTTGCGTTCTAAGTGCATGTTTCTAAGTATTCTATATTGTTGTATATATAATTTATATAAGGGAAGGGGTACCACCCCTGGTATTGTTAGGAAAAATTTGTAGTACTGTAGGGCCTAGGTATGGACTTTGAGCAGAAAATTGTGTTGGACTATTTATAATAAAGCGTGGTGTCGGGTCCAAAAGTACATGGTGCAGAACGTTCGCCCCACCGACCGGACTACCTCTAAGTGCGTGTGAAGCGGCAAACCCACCTTTCCTCATTCATGGAAAGTCGTCGCTAAACAGAGTTGTGGGTATCTCTGTGACTCGTGCTGGTAGACAATGTTAGTGCTACGAAACTGCACAGTAACTTTCAAGGATGGCTGCGCTAACTGATAAACTTTACAATTGGATGTGGTGTTCAGTTGTAAACTTTTGTTTCTCAGAGACTTCACCTATTCGGCCTTCCGTCCCCCCCTTTTTCTGCCCTGCCTTTCCTTCCCCTCCTTTGTTCCTGTACAATCATCGGCAGTCAATGATCGCCCAGCTGGGCGTGGCGATGAAGCTTTCCTGGTGGTTAATGCGGGCCACCTTAAGAGCATATGCTGTCTCCCTGTCAACCCGGGATGACGGTGTGTTGGATGTGAGCGTGGTGAAGCAGAGGTTACCCCCAGAGTCCAGTTATTCGTCATCTCCCGAACCTGCATTCTGGCCACCTGACATGGCCTCGGAGGGTACCGGAGCCGCCACCCACCCTCTAGTCAGCGGTGAACATCGGGGAAGGCGCCTCCCGTGTCTTCACCAAAGGCTAAGGAGTCTTTCTTCTCCGTCCAAGGGGGGGCATTGTGACGTTGTCACAGAATAATGCAAACATGGACGATCTAGCTCACCTGATCTGGTCCCTTTGACTGGGCTGGAACTCGACTTCATGAAACACGCACACTCTACTCCACTCAACATCACGCGGCTTACTGACCACCCGTGGCTCGAGGCCCGATTAGAGCAAGACTCGGACAATAGAACATCGAGATGCGCTAACCCGTATGCGCTGACGGTTGTGCTCGAGTGAAACAAGACTCATCCACCGGCGCGTGATTTGAAATTATCACGAGAATCGTCGAGACTTCTCCCGAAGCGACGTACACCCCTCTCCCTTCACCCCAGTGTGTTCCCGCCGTTTGTGAACACGTGATTGACTTTGTACTGTATATAACGGCTGGACTGTGGGGGATGATGTGACTCATTTCTCTGCACTCGATTAGGTGAGACACTTGTCTTAGATTTAGACGTTTGGTTGCTGTTCGACGTATTCTAAATTATTTTTTGGGTTAAATTGTTCAAAATTTAAGTTTCGACTTTAAATATAAATCATGATTACTAATAGCTATATTTCTCTGAGACTGCAGGATTTGCCTGTCAGCCATTATGGTTTATGCTCTAGCTTTTTCTTGGTTACTTAACGTTGTGTCCGCCTCACGGCGGTTGGAACTTTGGCATGGCGCCATCTTAGGGGCGCTAATGGAACTTTAGCTTGTCGCCATCTTGGGGCGCTAATAATTCTGTTTAAACGTGTAACTTACTTAAAATAATTATTCTGCTTGCTAAAGGTTAAAGGTTTGTTACGATTGTAATTGTTATTCAACCGGGGGGCGCGAGCCTGACCCAGCACATTGGTCTTTTATTAATAATAATAATTTGATTGAACTAATTTATTAGGAACTATTGTAACAGGTTAGGTTTAGGTTAATCATTTTCTCTGTCGCGCCTTATAATGGGCGGCCTATTATAAAATTAAATTATTTTTGGGTCAATGTAGTGTTACCTCACCAGTCGTGTGGGACAATAATATATATTACTTGTATTTAACTTTCCTGTGGGGTTTAGTCGCCTTCTGGGAGGGTCATGAAAATTATGCTACGTTGGTATTAATTTTCTGTTTTTTTCTTAACGATTTGGGGGGTCTTGCCCCTTTTTTTTTTGTTTATTTCGGCCCTTATCGGCCAGTCATCGACTTTCCAGAGTGCCTCGCTCTTGTATGTCTGCGAGTTTTTGTAGAATAAAATAAACTCTCTTGTAAAAAACCTACCTTTTATTTATTGTAATATGAACCATATGATTTTTTGAGGGGGGGTTACAATTATTATTATTATTATTATTATTATTTTTAAATATTTTATTATTTTATTTTTATTATTATTTAGCCCGCGTCTTACTTACCCTTTGGGGTTATAGCACATACGCTAATGTGTAAGGGTTTAGGGTGATTGTGAGATGAATGAAGGACCTACAGTTTAAGTGGATTCCCGAACCCGGTGGTGGCCTGGCATTCCAACATTCACAAGAGTCTTGTCAGAGGTTGTAGGGGGAAGGGTTTGGAAATCAGATAAATCTGTGCGGGACCGAGGATTGAACCCCGGCCCGCCAGCACAGAAGTCTGACCCCTTTAAACCCCTAGCCCCAAAACCCCCCAGGTCACCACATGTGGGATAAAATGTTTTATTTGTACATAGCACTTTCATCCAATCATTACTGACTGACTTCGATTGTTTAGTGATGTATTCAAGTTGACAAACTTCTTTTGTTTTATATTGATCCAGTGAGTAATAGTTGATAACTTATCTTGGTTTATATTGATTCAGTGATTTAATTTAAATTGAAACTTTCGTTGTTTCATAAAGATTTTTGTTTAGTCGAGTTGACAATTTCTCTTTTTCTTCCCTATTGATTAGTGCTGTAGTCGAGTGGTAACTTTCTTTGATTTTATTGATTGAGTGATGTCCCCAAGTTGACAACTTCCTTTTGCTTCACCATGATTTGTAATGTAATCGAGATGGTAACTTCCTTTTTGCTTCACATTGTTGAGTAATATAGTTTAGATGGTAATTCTTTCTTCACATTGATTGAGTAATGTATTCGATATGGTTAACTTCCTTTTTGCTTCACATTGATTGAGTAAAATAAATATAGTGGTAACTTCTTTGTTCACATTTTAATTGGTAATGTAGTTAAATGTTAAACTCCCTTTTGCTTCACATTGTTAGTAATATAGTCAAGGTGTAACTTCCTCTTTGCTTCCCCTTGATTGAGTAATGTATTCGATTATTGGTAACTTCCTTTTTGCTTTCACATTGATTGAGTATATAGTATAGATGGTAATTCTTTCTTCACATTTATTGGTAAAGTAGTCTAATGTTAACTTCCTTCTTGCTTTTTACATTGATTGAGTAATATAGTAAGATAGTAACTTCCTTTGCCTTCCCCTTGATTGAGTAATGTAGTCGTTATGGTAACTTCCTTTTTGCTTCACATTGATTGAGTAATATAGTATAGATGGTAACTTCTTTGCTTCACATTGATTGGTAATTTTTGTATAGTGGTAAAATTCTTTTGTTCAATTGATTGGAAATATAGTATAGATGGTTAACTCCTTTTGCTTCACTTGATCCAGTGCTGCAGACGAGTTGATGACTCCTCATGAATTATCTTAATTGGTAATGTTGATAATTTCTTTTGGCTTATATGATTTTATTTTCTATGTTTATATTATAACCGTCAATACTCCTAACAAATTAATAGCTAACAAGTATAATTTTCATGCTTGATTTATTCCACTTTGGCTGCATATAACAGGTTTATTTATATACTAATATTAAGCAGGGATAATAATTAAATCTATTTTATTTTGGCCAACTTTCGTCTTTACTACACGTTTGGGTTATACTCGTGTATACTAATGTTTTTAGGATTTAGGATGGTTTTATTTAAAATAAATGTTACCTAATTTGGGATGGAAGGAGAGTCGAAAACCCCCTTTGGTAAAAACCACCCTTGTAAAACCCACCAGGATGGAACCCGATCCCCCCCTCCCCGTATTCGGCAAGCTAGGTTATTTTCGACATCCACTTTAATATGGGGGTCACAGAAGTGGGTGTTACTTTTTTAATTAAAAAAATTAGCTTAGGTTACTTACTACCTATCCAGAGTAGTCAATTGATTATTTTCCCCAAAAACAACCTATCATGAGAGTTTCTATTTTAGGCGAATTAAACATAAAAAACCCCGTTTGGGTTGTGTTTTACAAATACTAATCAACCAAAGTTACTATATTAAAGTTAACTTTTAAACCCCTATAAAACTGGTTAATTGATTAAAGATTCAAACCCGCGCTCAGAAAGTAATCTTTCTTTACAAACGCTCTCCGCTTTTTTAAAATTGTTTATTTATAGCGACCAAGTGGGTATTTGGCCTCCACTCTGCTCCCCGATCTTTCCACTCTACTGCAGTACGGATTTAACAAACACTTTGTTCTAGTGGTGTAATTAATGAGATTTCAAGCGGATCTTTTTGCAGTTATTTCTTAATAGTCCTTAAAATTAATTATAAATTAGGAAATAAATTTAAGTGATTTTTTTTCTTTGGGGTTCATTCCACCGGCTATCTGTTTTTAAATTTTCTTTTCTTTGAGGTAGGTTTTAAAAGGTTTAAATTTAGAAAAAAATGTGACTGTATTTGTGTGAAGGGTGAATGGGGAAAACAAATTAGGAAATAAACCACCCCCGGGGGTTCGGAATTGACCTGCGCCTTGCCAGAAAATCAGATAGTTAAAACTTGACTTTTTTAGTCGGTTTCACCGAAAAAATGCGAATTAAAACATTAAAGTTTAATATAAATAGTAATCATCATTATTTTCTTTTTTTGTTCTATTAAAACAAATAAAGTGACCCATGTTTTATTAAAACATGACTGTGCTATTTTTGGTTAATTTCCCCCAGCAAAAAATTGCCAGTGTAAGTGTAGCTCAAAAGGATTTTCTTCTTTGAAAGTAAAAATCAAATGATTACGATTTGATGTTATAGATTAACCCAAAAAAGTGTTTTAATAATGTTAGACCTGTTCAGTGGCTACAAAGTCTAAGGCTTCCCTATGTGTTAGATTAGACTGCCGATTATAGGCAGTTTGGGCTTTGATTACTGGTCGCATGTTTGAGGGTGGTTTTTCAAAATGGTTAAACTTCCTTCCACGCAAATACGAGTACTTTTTTATCTAAAATTTTTCCCTACCTTATCGCTAATCATTACAGTAAATAGTGGTCATACATCCCTCGTATAACCTTAAAAATAAAAAACGTGGTGCAAAAAAAAATTTTTGCAAGAAAATATGAAGTCTATTTTATTAGAAGAAACAACGTTTTCATCAAAATCTTTTGAAAAATTACTATTTTTCTACATTCTTCCTTTTAGCCCCAAAGCACGGATAAACAATAGGCCTTACTTGAAGTTTGATTCGAACCTAAACAAATTCAAATTAAATAAAGACTTTTATTGTTTGATATGCCACATAACGTATATTTATAATATTGTAATTATTATTTACTAATTATGGGGAAATTTGTATTGTATTTGGAAGAAGATACAGGGAAGTAGAATAGAAACATAGAAAAGGAAATGAACACAATATAGATTTTTACAATGGAAAGAACCAGTTTACACGTCTTTCCAGGCCCTCCACCGTGGTTCGGATTCTCGTTTTAAAGTAGGTCCTTTTATTTATCTCACAACACCCTACCATTACACATTAGCGTAGTGCGTATAACCCGAATGGGTAGTAAGACGTGGTGTAATAATAATAATTTAAAAAATTAATAATAATAATAATAATAAATAATAATAATAATAAAATAATAATAAAATAATAATAATAATACACGTCTTTATACTGAACCACTGGCCAAGAGGTAATGGTGCCTATTGGGAAGATCAATTGTTAGCGCCCCCCAAACCCCCGACCAAAAGGGTTTCCCTTCTATCGGAACTAATCAGGGGGAGGAGTGTGAAACGCGCTTCTCAACTTCGGAAAAAAAAAAAAGGAAAAGGTAAAAATGAAATTTAAAAAATGATAGGAAACTTTGATAGGAACAAGGGTGACGGTGTTAGGGGTAAGGTGTCAACTTCGTCGGCGCGGGGTTCAATTCCTCGGTCCCGGGACAGATTTATCTGAAAATTTCCAAACCCTTCCTTCACCTCTGACAAGACTCTTGTGAAAGTGTGGAATGCCAGGCCACCACCATGGTTCGGATTCTACGTTAAAACTGTGGTCCTTCATTTCATCTCAAAATCACCCCACCACTACCATTAGCGTTAAGTGCGTATAACCCGAACGGGTGTAAGGACGCGGTGCTAATTTAAAAATAATAATAATAAAATAAATAATAAAAATAAAAGATAGGAACTGTTGGAACATGCCCGCATGTCCTTTTTTTCAAAATATAATACAATTATCATAAAGTGAAAAGGGTTTTTAACCGTCAAGCTCACAATTTAATGGATTGTTGCTGTGAGTTCGAGATTTGGATCTCGATTGAACACACGGGTTTCCATAAATGATTAAACACTGTGTTTTCAATCCTCTCTCCACATTAAAGCGGTGCTCTCTTTCTAAACAACCATTATATTCTTACCTTTAGATTAATCCGTTTTAAAAACCCTTGTATACTGAATATATAAGTAAATCATCTAAAAACCCAACTTTATTAATATTGTTCAGTATTTTGTCACATAAATTAAGGATTTACAATATTTTTTTTAAAATCTAAACTTTTATTTTAATCTTCGTTCCGTTTAAAAAACGACAGAGAAATGTATATTTTTCATAAAATGGACCATGGTAGACCAAACCATAGCACAACATACTATGGCAAGGACTATGCTATATCATAACTAGGTCTGACTTTGCCATATTGTCTTTTTTATTCACCACCGTGTTGACCCAATGGTCTTGGGGGAAAGGGTTTTTCCTCAGGATATGATGCTCGGGGTTCAAATTAAACCCGGAGTCGACAAAGTTTATTTGAACGATAAAAAATCCGTAGCAAAATTCCTTCGGAGGGGAAGAAAAGCCGTCGGTCTCATGCGATTGTGGCATGTAAAAGAACCTGGAAGGTATGTGAAAATCCTTTTCCTGGCAAATTGGTAGGCCCTTTCGCTCTAGCTGTAAAAATTCTCGTGAGTTGATATAATCAGTCGGTTCAAAAAAGTGTGCGCAAACACCTCAAATAAATTAAAAAATTTTAAAATTTACCGCGCATTCACTATCTAGGTTTGTACCATTTATATTAATCACGATTGTAGGGTATTATTTGAAGTCTGAATCGCGTAGAGGGAAAAAATTATTAGCCATTTAGGAAAAAAAAAACCTCAGTGCCATCGCCTGGATTCAAATACCGATCTCTCCGACACTGGCAAACCGGGGCTACGTGAGATTGACTTTTTAAAAAGCGTGATGATGGATGAGGGGAGTTTTAAAAATGTATTTTTTGGAAATTTAAAGGGGGGGGGGGAAACCTCGCTCAATATATTATATATATATATATAAAATTATATATATTATATAAAATAAAATATTTTTTTTTAAACGATACTAAGGTAGTACATAATGTCACATACGTTCGCTTCGGCCCCTGAGTGTTCTCATACACCAATTACGTCCTTTTAGTTAGAAACTCGGGGCTGAGAGCAAGTGAAACACCCTGTACATCTGTTAGTCAAAAGGGGTTCCCTAGGGATTTTTAGGAAACTGGTCTCTCAACATCAAATCATTGTCAGTTTATTAAATAAGGTGTGTCTGCGCCCAGCCTTTTTAAGGGAAGATTTTCTTTTATAAATAAATATTTTGTTGAAAAACTTTAAAAAATCAAGTCAAATTACCGGAAAATAAGCGTCATACTCGATTAATTTGAATTTATTTTTTTTTCCCCCTATATTTAGTGAAAAACTCTTTACCTTTTATAGCTGTGGAGCTATCATAAAGTGGGCTCTTGGGACTTTGTGTTGTGAGTGGGGGTCGGAGAGAGGGGTAAGGGGCATGGTTCTCGATTTAGCTCCCGTGTATTGAAAAATAGAGGGAAGAAACTTATCTCATTTTACGAGGTTTTTTATCATGGGACGTCGTGGTCTTACAGAGGAGTATTTATGTAGTTACATTTAGCTCGTTGAATTATTTAAAAAAATAAAATAGACCTACAAGATAAAACTCATGTAAGTCCATATTTTAATACCAACATTATAAATAATAAAACCCCCTAATAATTGTTTTTAAAGAAAGTCGATCAAGAGATTTTGAAACATAAAAAGACCTCAAATTTTTATTGGTCATAGTATTTCTGAACACAAATATCTAAAAATATTTTTTAGTTTCATGAATTTAATTGTTTTTAAAAACCCCATCTTTCAACTTAAAGACTAGTCCTTATTTGGATTTTCCAATTTTTTCTGTTTTGGTGTACTCAACAAACTTAACGCAACACTTTCAAACTTAGTTTTGTATTCGCCTAGTACCGAACGCTTTGAAGTAGCTAAATCGATATTTTAATTTTTAATTTAAACTATCAACTTTTATGACAAAATCTTTTTCTATCGATATTGTGCCTATGTTTTAAAGTAAATGTTTACGTTCTGCTATTAGTACAATGTTTGTTTTTTCTATGTTTATTTACGTTTAAAAATTTTAACTTATAATTGAAACTGTATTAATGCGGTGTATTACCCTAATAGAATATGCTAGAATATGAAAATTGAACGGCTTTAAACCCACACCGGGGAGATCTTTTTCAATCCTTGTTTTAAAAAAATTATTATGCCTTGTATTTGTTTGAATTTCATATTGTAATGCAAATTTAAAACAATATACCATTTGTTAAAAAGTATGCAACTTTAGTTATCAACATTTCCATCAACGATTCTTATAAATAACCAAATTTTTCTTTCCTTTTTTACATCGCGTTTACTACCCATTTTTGGGGTTTTATGTTTATGTATAATTTGCCAATGGTTTTAGGAATAAGAGGGTTTTATTAAGAGGAATTTACCCGCATTTGGTGGAGGGAGAATAAAAAAATAATTTTGGAAAAAACTCCCTTATACATCCCACCGGGATTTGAACCTTGATCTCCTCGTCATCATAGTCTTGTTGTCGAAATGGACGCCTTAGACATTGTCCACCAAAGTGGTAATTATATTTGTTAGAATATTAAAACTAACCTAGTGCATGCAAGTGATACCATTAAAGCTGACTAGAATACATGTCTGAGGGCAAACTAATTAAATATCTTTTTCTTACATTGTTATTTATGTAACTCCCCCGGGGAAAAGAAATATTAAAAAAGCCATTTTCACTTCCTATCTTAGCTTTGCAATAATGTTTATGTTGTGTAAAATAATGTTATTTGTTGGTTAGTGTCTTATTGCCTTGCCATCAAAAGAGTAACGTTGCTAAATAGTGAAGGAAGTCAAAAGTCACTGATAAAAATCAATTTGACTTTCAGCTACACCATTAAATTTACAGTGATTCAAAAAAAAAACGAATTTGGTTTTCAAACAAAGTAAAGCTGCATGGGTGATCACATGGTTCAATTTTTTTTCGCAATGAGCTGCATTGAAGTCTAAACTAGGTTTTTTTATACCTCGGGCTGCATTTGGGACATTGTTTTCGCCAGGTAGTGAAATAATTTTAATAATTACATTTGAATATGGCACCATGGGTTGGTTTACGTTTGGTACTTAAAAAAAACCCACCGCTACCTCACTCTGAAAACTGTTTCATGCTCCGATACATGGAAGATATGCCCTTTATACTATACTTTATCTATGATTTTATCCATACAACTAATAGATGGTGCATTTATAGCTTTTTTATATGTTTACCTTATACTTTTACCAAATACTCAGCCCAATTTTTTAAATATAAATACAAATATAATTTGAATTAAATTAAAAATTTTTTTTTTTAATTTTTCCTAGAGTATAATAAAATTCATTAATAGCTACGATGTTTATTAGTTTTAAAATTAAAATATTATATTTTCAACTATTATTGTTATTTTTACTAAATTAATGTTTTTTTTAGCCGGTCTTACTACCTGTTCAAGTTATATGTAAACATTATATGTATTTATATGTATGTTATATGTATAACGCATATGTACTTATTACCTAGTAAGTTAGGGATGAGAAAGGTTGAATTTAAGGAAGTGTGCCAGATTCACGTGAGGGAGGGTGAAAGACATTTGGGAATACCACTCTCAAACATCCACCGGGATTTTGACTTCGATCTCCCTGTCTCCAGCAGTCTAGTCGCCAAAATGAGATTAAATTAATGTTTTTTTTATTTCTCTATAAGTATTTTAAAACTTTGTCAAACTTTTAAAAAACGTTTCTTTTCATACAAGAGGCTAAGGTAGTTTTTTAAAATCATGTTTAAAAAAATTCTATCTATGTTAATTAATTGAGTTAGCTAAAACATAAAGATCACATGAAATGTTCTCATGTATGTTTATGTATCAATTATTAAGTGGGTGACCTGGTGGTCTAGGGGTAAGGTATCGGTCTTCTGTGCTGGGTCCGGGGTTTCAATCCTCGGTCCCGGCCCCAGATTTATCTGATTACCAAACCCTTCCTTCACCTCTGAAAAGGGACGTGTATTAATCACAACTTGTGAATGTGGGGAATGCCAGCCTCCACCGTGGTTCGGTTTGCACGTAAACTGTAGATCCTCCATTTAATCTCACAATCACCCTACCATTACACATTAGCGTAAGTGCGTATAAGCTGAACGGGTAGTAAGACGTGGTAATAAAAATTTAATAATAATAATAATAATAATAATAATAATAATAATTATTATTATTATTATTTTTAAATTATTATTATTATTATTATTATTAATTATTATTATTATATTATTACAAAGGGCGAGCTCGTGAATTGTCAGTAGTCATCTTTAAATAGCTAAAAATTTTACACTAATATCTATTTATTTTAAAAAGTGAAATGGAGTTGTTGTCCGCCCAACCTGTAACAATATTACACCCATTCTTAACAGTTTTCTACCTTGGTGATTTTTCTCATTACAAACCTTTATATCCATTTGTGAGAAACTTTTTTTTTTTTTATTGCTTCCAGAGTTTCAGAATGGTGTTTGTCGTTGGAAAGCAATTTTCTTTGGAATAATATTGTTATCATGAAGTAAAGGAGAAAAGAAGATTACATTAAAAATTGTAATTTTTGAAGAGTTGGCTTTACGAAGTTTTATAGTAAAATAATTTTTTTACAAATATTATTCTACATGAAGATACAAGAGAAAACATCGAACCAGATTTATTTTACATAATCATTGAAAAGTACAAAGATTATTTTAAAATAATTTGAACTTAATTTAATCATCAACCTAAGTTATAAAAATTTTTTAGAAATTCTTTATCCTCTTTTCAATGACCATCCCTTTTACGTCTTTGGTGATAGTCGGGACTACACCAGTAGTCTAGTAAAGCCCTAACCTGTGATTTGGGTCCTCCTCCTTCTCTCCCTGATGCCCTCTTTCCAAAAAATGTATTGTTATTCCCGTATGTGTTTTATCCTGTCGCATTGGTTTTTTTATACATCCATTGGTTTATTATGTGTGCCATTGGATCATATATCTGGGGAGGATGAGACCGTTGGAGTTTTTTTTGGGAGCTTATTTATTTAGTGGTGTGGGGCTTTTTTTATTTATTGTGAGGGAACGTGCTGTCCATGACGTCGGGCACTCCTCTCGCGACGTCCATAAAATGTTGGCAGGCATCGTTAGTGAGCGCGGGAGCATCCTCTCTGGCCAGCCGTTTAGCGTAGAGTGTGAACAATGGTTCCTTACCCCAATACTCTGGATATGAGTGAATACTAATCACTCTCCACGCTTTAAAACGGATTCATTCCTTGTCCTTACCCCTATCAGTAATTTTCCGGGTTTTAAAATAAAAGTAATTATTTGTTACCAAAAACCCCATGCAATATAATCATTTTGAGCTGGAGATGGCCAAAGAGGTTGACAGCCGTGGACCAGGATTCGAACCTCTCAGTTTTTGTTTATTGCGGAGAGTGCTGTCTTAGACCCCCATGGGTCGCAATTAATTATTCTAGAGTAATTAAGTGAGACACCTAGAGGCACTGATTTTGAAATCCACTGTCTAGAAACCTCCCAAGACCACTGATTCACCACTTGGCGTGGCGAAAATAAAATTTAACCGGATAAATTCCCTGGTTTCAACTGCTGACAATCGAACCTAAGACATTTTTTTTCCGTAAAAGACTCACTACGATTGATCTTGGCATCATATGTAATTAGGGTCAAGAAACCGTCTAATAATAAATTAATAATATTTAGCACCGCGTCTTACTACCCGTTCGGGTTAAAAAAGATTTAAGTACTAATCACTCTAATGGATTAGGAATTAGGAATTGAATTAGGGAAGTGAACCCGCTTTGCGGGGGAGGGAGAGTGGAAAACCATTTAGGAAAAACCACCCCCAGTTCACCCGACCGAGATTCGAACCTCGATCTCCCCGTCCTCAGCAGTCGAGCTCAACACGACAAGCGCGTTACCAACTACGCCACATACAGTCTAGCCGTTCGGCTGTTGCCCGACAAAGAACATCTGATTGACAGTTTGCCACGCCAGGTTGTCTATGAAAGGGCTGATTTGTTGTTTGAGTACCGAGTCATTGTCATATTCTTAAAACCTCGCAAAATGAAACTTATTTACCTGATGAAATGGAACAGATAAAATGAGCCTGCAGAATACTACAGGTGGGTGGGATTTTGTAGCCCGACGCAGGACATTTCTACCTTGACTCTGATGCCAAGCTAGGCCCCCTGTAAAAGGGCTAATTTGTGTTCGAGTATGGAGTCACTATCGTGACTCCTGGCCCTTGAATAAATTAATACCTTGTACAAAAAATTGTATAATTATTTACACGTGAGTGAAATTTTTATAGTGAACGATTGCGCTGGGGTCTCGGGGTTTTGGAAGGTTTTCTTTTTTTGGGGTTGTGGGAAGGTGTTGATAAGGTATGATGATGATATAGTTGTAGTTTCGTGAGTCATTTCGGGGGGGAGGATCGAAGGTTTAACTTGATGTAGGGAATAGTTGACGCGGATGGTTACATATCCATTCCCCTTCTGGGCCGTCAGTGGCGCCACGTTATTCTCTGGCTAGAAGTTTGGACCTAGGGGTTATCCCTTGGAGTCCGGCGGTTTGAAAAAAGATTATAAAGATTGCTTGGTGGAGGATTTTTTCTTTCTTGGGATTGGGAGTGGGGTGAATACATTTTCTTTCCCATCGGGCCCGCCCCGGCGCCGTTTTTATCCTCTGGCTAGAAAGACAACCTAGGCGGTTATCCCAGTGGCGCCCGGCCGGACTAAGGTTGTGATGGCATGAAATGACGACTTTGAAGGCAGGTGTGGGGTTGGACAAGGATGGGATAGGTGGGGGGGGGTTGTCGTCGACCCCGTGGTCTGGCGTAGTCGATTGTCAATTTGGTTAATTACTACTCTAATTTTTTTTTTCTGAACTAGGTTTCGGGATTTTGTATTTTTTTAATTTTTTATTTTATGTTTTTTTTTCCCCCAAATTATAATAACACTTAGTTAGTCATAATAATGCTCCCCTACGCCAGCCGTGGTCTCTTGTAGGGTCTGTTCTCACGGGTCGTAACGTCCAGTTCCCGTACTATGTCTTTTGTGTGTGTGTCTGCCTGTTCGTAGATTTTTTTTTTCCTTTCCTGTATTGTCTGGAGCTGTCTGCAGTTAGTCATTTCATGTAGGTGTTGTTCATTTCGCCGGGGTGCTCCAGTGAGGTTTGAGTATCTTGTTTTGTGGATTTGTAGTCTATCTGTGAGGTGTTTGGCTCTGTAGCTCCATCTGCGCATTGTACATATAATCGGCGTATCATGGATTTGTATAGACGTTTTTGTGTGATGTTTAGTTCCCTTCCTTTGAATAGAGCGTACATTGTACATACTCCCAGTGGCTTTTTTTCTCGTGTCCTTATGTGACTTTCCAGGTTATTTGAGTCTATTGTAGTGCCTAAAAATTTTTATCTTTTTTAACAGGTATTTCTGTGTCGAATAAATGAGTGGTGCTGGGAGTTGTTTGCGTCCTCGGCAATAATCAAAGCTGCGATTTTGTGGGGTTAACTTTTATCCTCCAAGTCGTGACCCATATTTGTATTTTACTAAGTACTCTGCATTTTTAAACTGGCAAAATTTATGTTTTATATATGGTGTAGGCCATGGGGTCGTCCGCAAAGGTCGTACTTTTACTGTGGATTGGTAGGAATGTCGAAATATATCTATAAAAGGTGTGGTGCTATGCAAATCCCTGGGCACCCCCGCCCTTATTCATGTACTGGTGATTTTTTTTCCGTCCATACTACCTGGAAAATTCCCTTCGAGAAAGGTAACTGGGGATAATGTGGATGACCATTGTGGGTAGTTGAATTTAATTAGTTTTTTAATTAGTCCTATGTGCCGACTCTTCGAATGCTTTTTTCAACCTAAAATATTCTACTGTTTTTTTTTCTTCATGGGGTTTTGTGCGTCCTCAATTAAATTTATACGGGGTGAATAGTCGAGTGATTTTTTCCCGAAACCGAATTGGATTTTTGGGATACCATTTTTTTCGCAAATTTGTCTATCCTTTTTAGAACTGTTTTTCAAATAGTTTGCTCATAGTGGGGAGGAGACTAAATCGGCCTTCGTTCGAGAGAACATTGGATCCTTTCCTGTTTAGGAAGATTATTACTGTCGCCAGTTTCCATACGTCTGGAATGACAGAGTGTAAGTAGAGCGTTTTGGGAAAATTGCAGTACGTGAGTATTGCCATCGGTGGGAGTTTCGAGTGTTTCATTTGATAGTCTGTCGTGGCCCGGCGCTTTATTTTTTTTGGGGGTTGTTTCATTGTTAGTTTTAGTTCATCTAGTGTTATTAGGTCCACCCCTGCACTATTGGTCTAAAAAAGGTTTCCTGGACTGATCTCTGTGCGTCCCTGACGAATCTGCGCTCTCGGGTTTTGGTTTGGTGTAAATGTTTCCCAGATCACGGCTATGGGCCCCCGCTTTCTCTGAACTTGTATAACCATACCGGCTCCCCCGGTTTTAGCCGGTATCGATCGTTTGTTTTCCTGTTGATTTTAGCTGTTTTGTGACTTTCCAGACTTTACTGGGGTCCATGGCAGCGTCAGATGTATGTTTCCCAGTTGTTGTATTTAATATTTTAAAAATGTACGTCTTACTTGTGCAGTGAGTCTATTTTAGGCTGTTTGTGTTGTAGTGTTTGTAAAGTTTGCCAGTCTCTCCTCGCCTCTCGTTTCTGGGGGATCAGAAAGTTGAGGGCTGGGTGTTTGGGGTCTCAAGTCGTGTTTTTCTTGTTCTATTGCGGTTTGGTCCTGTATGCTTCTTGTACTGTGCTTGAAAGAGTTTGGGGTGTATGTCTGCTTCTTCGGTGGTCGGAATTTTTTATGTTTTTCGGGGACTGTTTCGTCTAGTGTTCTTTGAATCCTTCCCAGTTAGTATAGTTTTTAGTTTTTTAATGTTGTTTACTCTATTTCTGTGTTTGTTGTGATCTCGACAGTATAGGGTTTGGTCTGATCAAGTTCTTTGAAAAACAGTGTCGTTTCCCGGTGTCACCCCTATATTCTCAAGACCACGCCCTATTATGTCTGGCCTCTGTAGGGGGGTTTGAGGGGTAAAAGTTGGGTTCGCCAGCCCGACTACCGTGTAACCCTTAGTGTCCGCGTGGTCGTTTGGTATGCGTCCTTTCCCTATTGGTCAGTCGGCTATTCCAGTTAAAGGTGTTTACTATTATGTCCCTGCTAAAAATCTTGTCGAATTTGTAAGTTCATCTGGGTCGCTCTGTAGTAATTTCTTGGTCGGTGGTTTATATATGGCCGCGATCAGGAACCCTCCGCTCTTTGTATTTAGTTTTACTGCTTTTTGTTCTATATTCTGTAAAGGGTTTGAAATGATGCTGGTAGTGGGGAATATTGTCTTTGATAAAATTGCGGTTCCCCCGCCGCTTCTGCCGGTCTATCTGTTCTGTATAGATGGTAGCCAAAAATTTTAACCTCTTTTTTTGGGGTTAGATGTGTTTCGTTGATTATTTCCTATTCTATTGCATATTTTTTAAAAAAGTCTTCTAGTTCATGAGCCGCGTCAGTATCCCGTTCGCTTTCCCATATAAAAACGCGTAGAGTGTCCTTGGCCCCGCGTCTTGTCTTGTCTAGCCCACCCTGGTTTAAAAAGTAGTGTCACTCCCTCTATCATTATAAACATTTTCTCTGTTGAGTTTGTTGTTTGCTGAGTCATTGAGATAAGTTTGAAAGTGTAATGATTTTCATTATGTTTAAGTCTTTGAGTAACCTAATTAAGTATTTTATATCAAAACCCGGGTTTGAACCGGCTTCTTGTTGTGGGGAACTTGAGTCTGTTTTCCCTGCACTGCCTGGGCGAGGATCGGTGGATCTGGGCCCGCCTCGGGGAGGGGGGGGTTTGCAACGGTCTCTGCTGCATTGGTGGTACTCTGTGTGTTGGAGGGGGGGGGGCATGGTCGGGTCAAAGGTCTACTCTCTGTGTTTGTCTTTTTATTTGTCAGCTTCTCTTTTTCTATTAAGTTTAATACACAGGGCCTTACTGTAGTTTGCCGTGTGGCTTCCCAAAACAGTTTACGCACCGGGCAGGAGTAGGGGCGTCTTTTTGGGGCAGTCTTTGGTGAGTGCTTTTTTAAAAGCACTTGACGCAGGGGGGTTGTTTTGAAGTTGTTTTTTAGTAGGCCGTATTTTGGGCACTTATGGCATTGTACGACTGTGTTGATGGGGGAATGTAGGGTTCGATTCTAACTCTGGTATGGGTTTATGGACTTCACTTGAAAATGGTGTTTTTGTGTCTGTGCTCTTTGCTAGAGTCACTTGGAAAGTAGGGAGAAGTGTTTCTGTCTGGTCGTGTTGTCCGCAGCCGAATTCCTGGAGAATTTCTCACGTCGTCACTGGGAATCCCATGTCTTTAAATTCTGCCTCTAAAGGGCAGTGGTAGCCATGTTGGGGGGAGCCCCTTGACTACAACTTAAACTGTTTGTTCCCTCGGAACGTTAAGTGAAACTCCTTTTAGGTCCTTCAGTAATGTTGTAATAGGTCGTAGCCTGCTTGTTGGGGGGTGAATTTTCATTTTTTTTATTACGTGATTTTAATGTCCCCTCCTATCTCTTTTAACCTTGGTTTTTGGGGTTTTTTTTGTGTCCCAGTGTCCTTTTGGCGGGTAAGTGTCTTTGTGTGGGGGTTTTGTTGTTGTAGTCTGCTGTTTTTTGTGTTGGTCAATGGGGGGAAAGTTTTCGGCCCCTTTGGGCGTCGAACTTGTTTGCAAAATTTTGTTGTCTTTTTTTTTTGGGGGTTTTGTGGTCTGAATTTTCCCTTTTTTGTCCCATTTTTGGGGCCCTCGGAAAGTTTTCCTTTCCGCAGGGGCTTATTCTGAGTTTCTGTAAGGATGTCCCTCATTTCGTTTTTTTTTGTTTTCGGTTGGTGTGGGCGGGCGGGCCTTTTTGCTCAGCCCCAAAAGGGCGGGGTAGTGCCATGGGAAGGGAAAAAAACCCTCCCCTGTACATGTGGGGGACTTTGGGGTTTGGTGTCCGGAAAAGACTCCGGCGGGTATTGTTCGCACCGGTCTGTTTTAAAAGGGCCTACTTGGCTTCTTTTTGGGACCGTTGGTATCCACCACAGAAATTTCCCCGACAAGTGTCTCGAGTTTTGTCTGGTTTCTTTTATGGGGGGGTTAGAGTGTGTAACCAAAAACAATTGCTCGGTTTCCCCTTTAAAAAGCAGGTTTGCTAAAAAAAGACAATTGTGTTTCCTTGAAAAAAAGGGAGCTCAATAGAAAACCGGGCGGTTCAAATCTCAGAAAAACTCGATATATCACCATACATCTAAATAAAATCACAGCCAACACAGAAAAAAGGGCATCCGATGCCAGAAGGGAGCACGAGAGCAATCCAACACCCCCCGACCAATTGGTACACCGTGGGTTTGCAAAAAAAGAAGGGTTTCTTTTTCGCGAAGTTCAAAACAAAAAAACAGAGTTTAAAAAATTTTAGAAAATTGGGGTAAAAAAAAAAAAAAGGGGGTAAGAAATGGAAAAACCGCTAAGGGTTTTTAATTACGGGGGGAAGACACTACTCGGGGGGTGGTGAAGCCCCCCAAAAACCATGTGACAATCTCGCTTACCGACAGGGTTTGGGGGACTCGAGGACCCCCCGGGGGGTCGATGACGTTTTCCCCAAGCCCCAAAAAGAGGTTTGTGGCCCCGGGGGAATCTAGCTAGAAAGACGCCCATTTCCGGAATGGTCCTTAGGGGAGGAAACCCCCGGCACGATAAAGATCTCATTGGGGCAACCAAGGGGCGCCCCCATGATCCTCGAATACGCTCTGGAACCTGCACCCTCCCTATACGCCCCCGCCAGGGGCCCCCAAGGGGGACGCATAGTCGGGGATCGGCCTGACAATGCTGTACAGCGTCAGCCCGTTCCTTGTAGACAGGCCTACCCCTTTTTAAATGGGCCCCAGGATCCCACCTTGCCTGCCTTTTGGTTTTTTCTTTTTCATGTAGTCTCCAGTCAGTTTGTGTCCACGAAAGCCCCGGGGACTTACACGTCCCCCCCTCTGTCTGTTCCCAACCCCGGGAGGGACCGGCCTGTAGTACTTTTTTTCCCCTTGAAGAGCTTTTCATGCCTTTCCACTTAATACTTTTTTTCCGGGTTGTCACCACCCCCCCAACTGCGTCAGGGCGTCGGGTCCCCTTCCACCACGCCCCGCCACGACCCGCTACTAACCCTTCGCCCAACAAAAAAACCGGGCCTGGGATTTGGAAGTCTCCTAGAGACTAAAGAGCACCGGGCCCACCTGGAACCCTGGGGGACCCCACCGGTGCTTCTGCTTGGGATGGCGTTCCCAAAGGATAAAAGGCGATGGAAAATAAATTAACAACCTTAATGGGTAGAAGGGCGGGTTTCGGGGGGGGTTTTGAAAAGGAGACCCTGGCCCAAAAACCGGGGCAAAGGGCCTTTGCCACTAAAAAAGCAGCCCCACAGCCTGTTGATGTTGAAGTTCCCGAACCGTTCCACAGCCGGCAAGTTAGGACTAGCGTGTCCCGCCCAAACCGAACGCCGTCCCCCAAGATGCCCCCCCGACTGGGGCAGTCTCTCATTTTTATCCTCGAAAACTTGCCCAAATTAGCAATGACGGCGTAGGACGAAGCTAGGGCCGGTCCCCCCCCGGTTTTGAAAGCAAGGACGTTGGATGCTTCCAGAGCCGGGGAATGCTCAGGAAAAAGGACGGCGTTGAATAACTCCACAAGGAATTAACGCCCCAGGGCAGCTTTCGGACCGCGTTACGATACCGCGGATCCGGGCCTTGTTTTGCTTAAGCGGACCCCGAATTTCTGTCACCTCCGGGGGTTCGGGTTCACCAAGGGTTGTAAAAGACCGGCGATGACCGCGCCACGTCGCAACGTCACCGGTGACGGGGGTTTCAGTCGGGGCAAATTCGCCCAAAATGCTCAGCGAACACGGCTTCTCCGGCGGGTTTTTGGGCCCCCTTGCGATCACAATAGGGGCCTGGTGCGGGGGCCCCGCATCAATTCCTCGTAAATTTCCACAAAGGGCCGTCCTGCACGCCCCCAGGTCTCAATCTTGTCCCCCAGACATTGTTCCGGAAAATTTCGGGCCATTCCCAACCCCTGGCTTTGCGGCTCCGTTGGCCTTGGTCTAAAGGGCCTCAATTTCCAAACCCCTTTCCCAGCCGATTTTCTCCCCACGTGCCCCAATGAACGGGAAAAGCCTTGGGGCCCCCCCTTGGACGGTGCCTCGGCGTCGAAGCTTCGAGCGCCCCTTGATGGGGGAATTTGAACCCGCCCGCGATCGATTTCCGCTCTGTTAAAGGAGGGGGGTCCCAACCCCCTCCAACAATTTGAAAAACCGTCCCTCAGGGGGTTTAGTCGGGTTTTTTGGGGGGGGGGGGAAGGGGACCCCCCGTCCCAGGTTTACGGAAAGGGGTTTGATCCGATCTGTCACTAAGATTGCATAACCCCCTTTGATCCCCCGGAACAACGAAGTCTAGGCTCCCGGGAAAAGCCGGGTTGAAAGGGGGAATGGGTAGGGGCGGGGGCCCCGGGAGCCCCCACCCCGTAGATCATGACGTCGCGGAGCAATCCGCCCCGACGCACATAACCTAGAGCCCTGAAAAGGGGCTTAGGTTTTAACACCCCCGATTAAAAAGGGTGGTCCTCGAAGCAGCCCTCCGTCAGCCCTCGTGCCCCGGGCGAACCCGGGGGTAGGGGGGGAATTAAAGGAAAGAAAGCACTGGGCCTCAGGTCACCATTGGTAGCCTTTTTTTCCATGGTTGGGGGAGGAATGAGACGACGTGGTGGTCAAAGGCCCCCCGGGCCAAACCGCCGTCCCACCCTTCCCAACCCCCCCTCGGGGCCCAAAGGGAGATAAACTCTGCTAACGAGAACCCCTTGCGGAGCGCAATGGGTTTCTCCCCAGCATTACTTCGACAGATGTTTCCAAAAATTTTAAAACCCCCCTTTTCCCCCCCATTTCCCCTTGGGTTCCGAGTGGACCGGGCCCTTCACATGTGTCCCTATCGGGTGCATGCCATAGAGCCGGGGAAGGAGATTCCCTGCCAGGGGGCCACGGTTTTCCCGGGACCTGGCCTTTTCCCAAGAGACCATGAAAATCCCATGGGCCTCCCATCCCCTTGAGTATCAATCAATTTTTGATTGCAACATCCCCTCGGGGTGGGGGTTAAAAGGGGGGAAAAAGGGTGGGAGTTGGGAAGGGGGAAGGGAAGGGGGTTAAGGGGTGTAAGGCAGTGTGGGTTGGGAAGGGGAGGGCGGCCCGGGGGGGCCCCCCCGCCCAAAAGGGGAAAACCGGATTCCCCTTTTTAGGTTTATGGTTCGGCAGGTCCCTCGGCCGGGGGGAGGGTATTCCTTTGACCACCTGGCAAATGATTGTACCTGGTTTGGGTTTGGGGGGGTCACTTTCGCCCCCCTCCCCCAATCCCCGGGGGGGTTTGGCCTTATTGGTCCTCCGTCCTCCCTTTTGGGGGTTGGGGGCCCCCCACTTTCCCCCGCCGCCCCAAGGACTTGTAGGGACACCCCCCACCCCGAGGAAGGGTCCGAGCATGCGGCACTTCGGGGGAGATCGTCTCCCCCCGGGACCCGCCCCCTCGGGTCACCACCACAGAACTCAAAAAACCCCGGGTTAGGGGCGGCAACCCCCCGCACATCCCCCAAACGGAAACATTTTCTTGCACAACCGGGCCCCTGGAGATTGTACTTTCCCCCCGACCGGACCCCCACGGGACTGAATGGAATACAGCTTGCGGTGCTCCCCGGGGGTCAGAGAGACAACGAATTTCGGAACTCGCCTTTCCCCGGGGCTTCTGCCCCTTCCGGGGGAAGCATTTGTGCGGTTTTTCCGGGGAAACCCATTCCACTACTCCCCCCGATGTCGTCGGGGTTTTTTCCGTGTAAAGGGTCCCCCTTTTTTTTTTCCCCCACAAACCCGACCGGTTCCCCGTCCCCCGTAGGACCAATGCGGATCCCAAGCTGGGGAAGAATTTTCGGGGGGGCCCGGTAATTTTTCCCCGCCCCCACTGGGGCGCACTCGTCCCCCGGCCCCGACCGCCTCCCAGGCTCGCGAACCGACCAAGGCCCTCCCAACTTGGGGTAGCCCCCACATCACACAATAGATGGGAGGGTTTTTTCCCCCCTTCCTTTGCCGCGGCCCAAGCCCATACCAGGTGGGGTAAACACGGTTGCGTTTTCCCCGGGTTTTGGGCCCCTTCCACCCTTCCCCACGCTGGGGAACCCTGGCCCGGGGGCCACCCCTGCCTCGTCTCATCCCCAAGCTGCCCCCCCAAATTTGGGGTTCCCCCCAGCAGTTTTCCGGTTTTTTCCGGCCTTCCCCCTTGGGGGTCTTACGGCCCAAATCCTTCGATTTTCATCGGCCCCCGGCCGACCATCGCGCATCAAGGGGGGTCTGGTCCGAAGACATCCCTCCACCCAGGGGCTGCCCGAGCGTCAAAACGCCAAGCGGTGACCCGGCTTTCCAATCGAAAAAATTTCCCGGGGGTTTCACACCTACCGACACCCCTTGGCGGGGGTGCGGAGTTACGCGGGTTTTTGAGGCCCTTCGTGCCTTGCGTCAGGCCGCTTGCAGCGGTCTTTACTGGGAGGACGGGGAGGGGCCCCCTGGGGAGGGTTTTGTTCACCCTTAGGTTTCCACCCTCTGCTGGGGGCTTTCCCACCTCCCTTTCGGCTGTCGGCCCTTAAAAGGCCTCCAGCCTTTTGGCCATCCGCACGCCCCTCCCCTTGTCGGAGGGGCCCCATGGGCTCGCCCCATGGATTTTGGGCCCACGCTTTTAGGGGGGCCGCACTGTCCTTTTAAACCGAGGCCCGAAGGTGCAGTGCCGGGAAACCCCCGGGGATCTGCCCGGCACGCCGCCCCGGGGCGGAGGGCCCCGCTGGTTCACCTTGGCCACTTGCGCCCATCGCCGGGGGTTGGGAGTCACGCTGGCCGGTTTTTGGGGCCCGTAAGGGGAAACTTCACCCGGGGGGAAACCCCTGGGGGGCTATCGGCACGCTCCCCTCCAGTAATTTAGGGCCCCCTACCTCCACCCCTTGGCTGGGACTGCGCCCCCTCCCCGGGAAATTGGGGGGACGCCGCCTTGTTGGCCCCAGAAAGGGCCCCTTTTTGGCCCTGGAAAGGGGGCCCATTTTTTTGGGCCCAATAAGGGGGCCATTTGTCCCCCCAGGGCGACTCTATCTCACCTCGGCCACGGGACGCTCGGCCCGGGGGAAAAAGGGCGGCCCCGCGACTTCCCAGTACCTTGGCTTGTTGCCCCCCGAAAAGGGGGGGCTGCCCTGAAGCTCCCCCCTTTCGGTTTGGGGGGGACCCCTTTCCACCCCAAGCCCTCCCGACCGGGGCCTTCATCCCCCCGGGCGGGACTTCCACCCCCCAAAAGGACGGGGACACAAGCCGCCTTACGGGGGGTCCCCCCCTGCTCGCCGCCAACTTCCTCTTGCCCGGGGCGGTCGCTTTTCCCGGGCCCGGGGGGTTTTCCCCCCCTCATCCGGGGGGCTTTTCCCCAACCCCCGACGCCAAAACCTTTCTTAACTTACCGCAGGCTCCTCCAAGACACGACCCAAAAAAACAAACCCAAAGATCTAGAAACCAGAAAAGTAAGGGGGCAGGACGACACCTGCACTCCCTCAAAAAAACTAAGGGGGTAAATTTATTTTAACCCTTTTTCCCCCACGAAGGGTGGCCCTTTTCCCTCCCCCCAAGGGAAATTTTCTTTCCCCTTTTTAAAGGTCAAATGTTTTGACCATGCCCCCAAAAATTTTTTTGATTTTAAAAAAAATTTCTAATGTGGTAATGATTTTAAAATAGTAAACGGTGTACTAAAAACTTTTAAAAACCCCTGGTTTGAAAAAAAAATAGAGATTGCAAACCAAAAAATTAATAAAAGTTTAGAAAAAAAAGTTTTTTATCTCCCAGAAAAATTTGTTAAATAACATACGGCAACCTTTTGCTAAAAATTTGCGACCCGCTCCAGTGACTGCTGTTTCTACCAACTTCGAAATACAACGTACGTTATTAAAACAATAATAATATTTAGTTATAAATAAATAACTTAATTTTATTGAAAACACCTAAAGTCCCATTTCACCTCTCTCCTTCCACTCAAATTTGGGGGAAAAATTTTTCCCTCACTCGTGGGTTGGCACTCTTTTTCACAGGGGTAGGCATGACTAGCTGTATATGGATGTGATTTCCCCTGAAAGCGACCCCCAGTGACTACACCAGCTAATTGCAATTAACCCCTTCGTGTCGTATTGGAAAACGTGCTCTATTTGTTTTAAAGCTAGACCGCTAAGGAGGGGAGGCTGAGGTTAAAATTGGGTTTTGGGTGAATGGGCTATTTTTTCACTCTCCCTATACGCAAATGGGGGGTTGGTTTTCTCAAAATTCAAATTCCCCAAAATTCCTAATCCATTATCGTAATTAGTATTTAAGCGTATAACCTCGGGAGTAAGACCTAAAATGTTTTTTAGCCGTGTGATCTTTAAATACTATAGTGCCAAATCACCAGGTAATACGTTGGATCTCCATTTTAGAAAAAGGTTTTGATAATAGTAATGGAAGTTGGGTTAGCTCCCACAACAAGTTTTTTTGGGTAAATTTTCAAAAATGGTTGTTTTTCCAACTCAGAAAATTGAAAAAAATTATTTTATAAATTTTTTTTTTTAAAGCCTTCTTCTTTTTTGTAATACATGTAGAACGTGGGGGGATCTGTGAGTATTGTAAAGGGACATTATAAGTTTTAATAAATTTTTGGGGTAAGCTTAAAAAATCCACGCCTTAGATTCAAATTTTTTTTGTGTATTTTGTTATAATTATTTCAACAAAATATAGTTTCGAGCTTTAAAGTTTTTTAAAAACTTTTTTGTTGTTTTGTTAAATACTATTTTGTTTTTGGCGGGATTTCTAATATTGATTAAGTCCTCATAATTGAAAATTTGGGGTAAACTTATGATTTTATTAAAAATTTATTTTGTTTTCAAAAATGTTTTCAAACAAAAATGATATTTAAAAAAAATTCATGCCCCTTAATTGTATTAATTTTACTTATAAATTTTTTTGTAAAAGTTATAAATTTTTAATAACATTTTTTGCAAACTTAATTTTCTTTGTTGTTTAAGTACTATTTTTTTTTGTGTGATTTATTATGTAACAAAATATATTTTTCGGCATTAAATTTTTTTAAAAATAATTTTTGTTGTTTTGTTTAAAGTTTTTGTTTTGGTTGACTTTTAAAAAATTGATTCATGGTACCATGATGTATTTGATATTACTTGTAAATTTTAAAACGTTATATATTATTTCGTCAAAATATATTCAACATTAAACCTATTAGTTAAAATTATAAACCAAATTTAAGCATTTAAATGTTTAAAAAATGATAATATTAATATTATACTTTTCCTCATTTATATGCATATCCGACAGCCTTTAAAAAAAAAAACTTTTTTCTAAAGTTATATTAACTACGATTCTAATCAAAAAATCAACTTTACTACCTGCGCTATTTTTTATTTCGAACTGGCAAAGTTGCCACTGAAATTCCATCTACTTCCCGTTTTTATTCTCCCAAGGGTTTCCAACATATTCTAGAATTAAAAAAAAATAATAACATTTTTTTTCAGTTATTTTTTGCCAAACAGCCAGTGATTATTAAATTTTTTTAAAACATTCATAGCATACAACTGAAAAAAAATAAAAGTTTTTTTTAAAATGTATTCCGAATATTTTTAGGTCTTGTGACATACGAGTAATTAAATTGGGGCTTATCTGTATGTTTTTGAGGATTTGGAGTTCGAAAATGTCCTATTAAACTGAAGGGGTTTAAACTCTCCCCTTCCACACAAATACAGTACACTTACCCCTAAAAAAACACTTCACGATTTCTACCTGTTACAGTTTTGATTATTTATAGAAAAAAATAATTTAAATTTTTTAAATATGTATTGTACTCTACCCCCTGATATTTAAGTCTTAATTACCAATTTTTTCGCTAGAGGCGCAGAATGAAATGATTAAGAAAACATACATGTGAATATAATTTGGGGTTATATAATAATTTAAAAAGCGTTTTGGGAAAGATAACGTAAGACGGTCTTCTAGAGTAAAGGTTACTTTCTCCCTAGAGTATAACTACCGTCAAAATTTTTTAAATAAAATGAAGTCTGTCTAACTTGTGGTGTGTGTCACGCGCGCGTATGTTGGGGGGTGTGAACTTGCCACCTTACAACCAAAATTTAGTTAATTTTTAAACGCTTCCCAAAAAGTAAAACTGTTTTTCCCAAAAATAGCTTTTAGGGGTTTTTCCCCAAACCCAAAGCTGGGCACATTTTACCTGGTTTAATGGGTTTTAAACGGGGAAATGGTCGTCAATTTAACTGCTTTTTTATTTTTACTTATTTTTCACTCTCGCAAAGCAGTGCCCCCAACCATTGGAAGAATTTTTTTATTGGTATCTTCTAACTACATTGTGGATAAAAATATCGAGGTTGAAACCTTGTGGGGACGCCGCTAAATTCAGACCATTTATTTATGGTGGGGTGATTTGGAAACAAATCCCTGCCGGTAAACTTTTGGGTATTTCCCCAGCAAAAAATGGGGGAAAAATTTTCTCATCCCTAAAACTTTATCTTAGTTGATATGTAAACGCTTACCCAAAGGGTGCGTGAAACCCATCTTATTATGAGGGGAGGTCGTGGTTTCAAATCTTGCTGGGGTGAACTGGGGGGGTTTCCCCAATCTCCCCACCCCACTTTTTAACGCTGGAACTTTTAACCTTATTTCCCCCTCCCACATAAAATCGGGAATATTTTCTAATATCCCTCCCAAATTTATCTTAGTTAATATATTTTCGTTACCGTAAGGGTGCTGTAACTATCTAGTTATGTGGAGAGGCTGGGTTTTCAAATCTTCTCTGGGGTGTACTGTACTATTTCACTCAAGGGTTTTCCTGTATAACTCATCTATTAGGGGGGGGTTGGAGTTTCAAACCCCCGCGTGTGACGTCACTAGTTTCACTAAATGGTTTTCCTCTCCTTCACTCCACAAAACGCTTGAACATTTCCCACCTTACTCTCTTACCACGTAAAATACTGTAATATTTTCTTAATCACCCCTATCACATTTTCTTAGTTAATAATAACCTTAGCCAGAAAGGTCGTGTAACTCATTAGTTTTTGGGGGGGGTGGTGGGGTTTTTCGAATTTCGCTCGGGTGAGCTGGGGGGGTTTTTCTCTCTCCCTCACCCCACAAAACGATGGAAACTTCTACCTTACTCCTCCTTATTACGTAAAATTCGGGAAAAATTTTTCTTAATCATTCCTACTACACTATCATAATTAATTATAGAGTTTAGCCAGAAAGGGTGCGATAACTCATTAGCTATGACAGATGGGGGGTTTGAATCTCGCCGGGAGCTGGGGGGCTTTATATTTTCCCCCCCACTCCACGTAACGCTAAAATTTTTTTTTCCTTCCCCTCCGCCAACAGTGGCCCCCATGTTGGTAGGGCGGTCCTAACCCTCGCATGTTGACGGACGAACCAAATAACCAATTTTTTTGTTATTTTTTGGGGAAAGAATATGGGCCCCCAACTGAAGATTACAAATCCCATTATTTTTCAGAGCCCGATTGTGCATAATCAAGAGTGTCAATGCTCTTAGTTACACGTCACCAAAAAACCCTTTTTACCACTAATGGGGGAGGGGGGGTTTTAAACATATTCAAGGTCATGATCTCTTCCTTTTATTGTTTGTGGGGCCCCCAAACTGGCCCCAGGTTCGAGCACCAGGGGAAAACCTTTCCCCATATGGGGAAAAAGGGGGCTTCGATATAATTCAAGGTTGTGATATATTCCTGTATAAATTTTCTTGTCGAGCCCCAACTTAAGCCCGGTTTGCGATACCATCGGGAAAAACCCCTTCACATATATTGGGGAGGAGGGAGGGGAATTGCGTACCAAAAAAGATTCAGATCTTCGGTAAGGAACCATTGTTCACAATTACGCTAAAAGGCTGGCCCGAGAGATGCTCCCCGTTTTACTAGAGATCTAACATTTATGCGACGTCGCGGGAGGGGTCCCACGTCATAAAATGCACGTTCCCCCACCAATAAAAAAAAACTCCCCCACCAAAATAAATAAAAAAACCCTACAAATAAAACCCAACGCCCTTCCCAATCCCCCCGATATACTCCAATGGGGCACATAAAATAATGGGGCAGGAATAAAAAGTTCAGGGAAAAAAATACGAAAAACAGTACATTTTTTTGGGAAAGGTGTTCAGGGAAGGGGGATCCAAATTACAGGCCAGGGGAAATTTTTAAACGGCCCAAACAAGAGCTCTACTGGTAGGGCGTAATAGCTACTTACACCTTCAAAATTAAAATACTTTGAACATTAATTTTCCCCTCAACTAAATATAATTTTGCATTTTTAAAAAAAAAAATATTTAAATCTATATATTAAATATAATTCCTTTAAGTATGTCAATAAAAAACAAATCATTTTCAATGATTGTTAAAATACAAATTTAATGATTCATTCAGAGTAAAACAACATTTTTTATAAACAACATTTCGCTAAAAAAATCTTTTTGGTTAATGTCTGTCGAGTTGAGTCTCTCCTTTAAGGTTGGGCCCTGTGAGAAAACGTGTTTAGGAAGGTTGTTTATTAAGTTCTACTTTGTATTCTGTTTTTTAAATGCTGTGGCCCCCACTTGGGGTAAACCCGAAAAGTTTTGTTGGTCACACATACATAGGGTAACCCAGCTCACTTTTCATTTAAGTGTTTAGGGGCGATTGTGTTAATTCAGAAAAATGATTTGGGCTAAAATTATTAAAAATCTGTGTTAACATTTTCTTTTTTTTTTTGGGGCAGCTGCCATGCTTATAACTTAAAGGGTGTACATTTAACGCTTGTATTTTCCCCCTGTTTTTTTCCATCCGTAACACTATTTATTTTTTTAAAATTTAAACCCCCCATTGTTTTTTCTTCTGTGCAAATACTGGCACACCCCAGATCAGGCCGCAAGAACGCCGACCTGGGGGAAATTTTAAAAAATATTGCCTCATCAATGAAGGGGCAACACACTTTTTTGTAACGCTTAATCAACCCCAGGCGTTTAAAAATACCCCACAAATGGCGGGTTTTTTTGTTCGTGTTATAAAAGTGTATAAAATCAATATCTTCGATCCACAAATAAATTTTGGATTCACATTTTCCCTTTTAAAAATACAATTTTTTGCCAACAAAAGAGGATCTTGTGACCAAAGTATTCTGCAGAAACATTCAATGCCATTAAAGTACCAAAAGAAACGAAAAGGGTTTCCCTATCCCAAAATAATACAATTACTTTGCCGCGTAAAAAAGTTTTGGCGCTTTTAAAAATTTTTTCCCTTGTTGAAAAAATTTTTTCGTTCAACTCAAAGAAATTTTGAACCTATTCTGGGGGTAGTTCCACTTTAAAAAAAATGGGAAAAAAAAGATTCTTTTTCACACCAAACCTACCGCTTCCTACCGAATCACTCACGTAAATGCTCTAGTCCCCATCTATAAAAACATCCATTTATTTTTCATAGTTGTTTTTTTTTACACCGTGCCCTTAGTACCCTTTGGGTTTATAACGCCTATATACTAAATTATCTAATGTTTGGGGGTTTAAAAAAAATTTTTTAATTTAGAGAAAGTGAAACCGCATATGTTGGAGGAATGGGGGAAAACGGAAAAATAATAACCCCTTATGCACACAAACCGGAAAAACACTGACCTCCCCGAAATTCACAACCCACCCTCTTGTGAGAGTAGGGCTTAGATAAAGGGTGACCACTGAAGGGGGTTTTATTATTTTTGACCCTCATTGTCTAAAGTAAGGGTCATAAAAACTAAAAACCACGGCCAATTCATCCCGCGAGTAAGAGATCTTTTTAAATTAATTCCCGACGAATGATGAAATTGCCTACACTCAACATAAAAAAAAAAATGGGGGGCCAAAAGGGGGCTTACGGAACAAAAATTTCCCGGCTGTACAGAAAGTAAAATAACATGACACAACAAAAGAATAAATTTTTTTTTTCGCATTTTTAACTGACAAGGGCCCCCCGTATAATTATTATTTTAGATGATGGGGAAGCTTTGCATAAAACCCAAAATTAAGCAAATTTTTTTTTATAAAAAATAATTAGGGCCCTTTCCCAACAAATTTTCCCCAAAAATTTGTTTGTAGCTATTATTTTTATTATTATTTTATTATTATTATTATCACACCAAGTCTTACAAAACCCTTTTGGGGTTATATGCACTTACGCTAAGGGGGAAAGGGTGGGGTGTTTTGGAGTTTGAAATGAAGGACCTAAAAGTTTAACGGGAATCAAACCCAGGGTTTGGGGGCCGGGCTTTCCCCCCCCATTCCAAAGATGCTTGTCAGAGTGAAAAAAAGGGTTTTGGAAATCATATAAATCTGTCCCCGGGACCGAGGTTTGGGAAACCCACCCCGGACCCCAAACACAGAAGTCCGACCCCTTTAAACCCCTAGCCCCACTAGGTCACCGTGTACAAATTATATTCTGTGCAACAAAATACCCCGGGGTAACAAACCCCAATCCCCTTTAAACAGACAGAGAAAATCTCAAAAATTTTTTTTTTCTTTCACCCACTTTTTTTTAAAAAATCTAAATTTATTTATTCTAATTTTAAAATTCCATCTCCAATTGCACATTTTGGGTTTGGGGAAAAAAGTGCTACTATTTTAAAATGCAAACTCAGGGGTGCACAAATTTGGGGGTATAAAGGGGCACTAGTTTTTTAAAAACATGCTCAGGGGTTCACATGTTGGTTTTATGTGCACAATTTTAAAATGCCAAAACCCCTGCAAACAGAGATATCACGCAATCCCCCGTGACAGACACACAAACTCTCCATTGTTTTTAATATAGAATTTTATTGATAAAATAAATTACATAAATGGGGTTTTTTTTATATTATAGATAAATACTGTATATATTATCATTAACTTACCGGGGGTCCCCAAGTAAAAAAAGCTTTCACCCCTGGCTTACAGAAATCAAGTTACCTTGGCAGACCAGAATGTCTTGTCAGTTGGAACATTTAGGATTTAAAAGGGAATTTTGGCTCTCTCATGATTTAGTGAGTGGTTCATTGCTAGAGATCCCGCCATACCTTTCCAATATTATTGAATCGTGCCTCTGATTTTATTCTCACAATTTTCTCAGATACCATCTTTTGGGCAACTTCCACAGTTCCCTTTTGATTCTCCCTTTTTGATACCCTTTTTTCTTTTTGTAGTATTGATTTTCTTTTTTTCTATACAAAGCACATGCTTTTTTTTGCCGTTTTCTCTCTCTTTTCCTAATATCACCCCATTTTTTTTCTTATATTTTTACTTTCCTCGACCGTGTGTTTTGTCAAAAAATTCAACTAGAATTTTTTTTAAAAAGTCGACGTTTCAGGATTCCCTTAAAAACCAGAAAATTGTTTCGTGACGCCGTCTATTGTTTGTCTTATCTCATCATAAAGCCGAGACCTTTTCCCGACTCGGGCTAAAATTGGGGAATTTTGTCTTTTAATAAGGTTACCCACAGGGAAATTTTTTGGGAATTTGCCAGTATATAACCCTAAAATTAATAAATTTACTGAAGAAAAATAAAAAAAAAAAAATTTTCTTTGAAAAACAAGAAATTATTTCCATTTTAAATTTTTAAAATATAAGGGATTGTTTAACATTACAAATAAAAGAGCAATTCTCATTTTCCCATAAACGGATTTTGAGGAAACTTTACATATAATTTAAAAATTTTCCACTTTAACTCAAATCACCGCAACTATTTCAGGTACAAAATAACTTAATATTTAATGTTGAAAAATTTCAAAAAAAAAAACAGTTGAAATATAAATTTTTATAAAACCAACAGTTTCTGAGCTATAAGCAAACAATGTTTATATTTTATGCACCCCCTTTGGGAAAATTTAAATTGATTTTTATGCTCTTTGGTGGCCATTGTTGTTCCTTTTTTTATCATTGTTTATAACCATAAATATTATTTCATCTATCCCTTTTTGGGGGGAGATTTTTCTCCCAAAAAGGGGGTTTTTCTCTCTCCACAAAAAATGTGTATTACTCCTATGAATTAAAACCTTCCTTTTTCTCTAACCCATTTGCGTAATTAGTATTTTTGGGGTCCCCAAAAACCCTGGGGGGTTTTTTGTGGGTTTTAAACAGGGTGATATTAACAATTTTTTTTTAAAGTTTAGACTGCTAAAATTTTCAGTAAAGCGGGGAAAAACACTAGGTCCTTAAATTCCCTAAAAGTCGCATTTTTTAAAACCAAACGTCCCTAAAGTATATGAAATGTTTAGGGAAAATTTTAAATGTAAACTTGAAATGATTTTCTTTATAAATTTTTAGACAATTTGAAGACATTTTGGCCTGATTTTTTAAAAATTTAAAAGGGGCCTGGATAAATTTGGGAAGCTTTGTCCTAATTTGTTGTATTGGTTTAAAAATTTTTTTTTTTTTTATGTTTTTCACAGAAAACTTGGAAGACTTAAGGAATAAAAAATTTAAATTTTTAAAATTTTTCAGTTTTCCCCCCCAAAGTTTTTATCAAACATTCTACTCAATTTGGGTTGCACTGACCAGCAGCTGTTCGCCCCCTTTTTGAATAATACCTTCATAAAAAAATATATTTTAGAATTTCCCCCAAAACTGCAAAATAAATTTTTGATAAAAACCCAGTCCAAAAAAATTTTTTTCTTTATACTTAAAAAATCCTCTGATGAAAGGCGAAATTTTTTTTTGTTAATCAAGTGCAAAAAATGTTTTTTTTCATATACCTCTCTTTTTTCATAAAGAAACCCCATGATTCATGTATTGTACAAGCTTTTGGGGGGAACTTTAGAGGGAAATTAGTTTATATAGTTTGGAACCGCGCTTTTAATTTTTTTAAATGGGCCTTCACTATTTTGGGTTTTAATTGAAATAACCTAAAACAACTAGACTGATTGATCGAACAAAGGTCCCATCTCCTTAACCCCCAAAAGGCGTAAGGGGCTTTTTGCAATAAGCCTAAAAATTACAGAATTATAACCAAATATACTTTTAAATTTCCAATTACCGGGCCCCAAAGGGGGGGACCCAGAAATTTTTCATGGGGGTTCATAAAAAATTAAAAAAAAATTTTACTACACTACAAACTACTACTACTACTACTAAATTTAACTACTACTACAAACTACTACTATACTAATAATAAAAATAATAAAATAATAAAAAAAAAATAAAACCTAACAAAATTTTGTTAAAAACGTACCTCATATTTTATAAATGCTTTAATTTGGCATTTTCCTCTTTTTTCTTTTGAGAAAAATTTCCCCAAAATTTAATCAGATGAACTTCTATCCTTTGATGAATATTTAACATGGCCAAACCCTTTAATCTTTCTCATCCAATTTGATCTTAAGTATGTCCTTTTAAAAACCCCTTAGGGAGACAATGACTCTCACTATTTCAAGTAGTCAGGGGGAAAACAAAATAAAAAAGTGGGGAAAAACTTTAATTTTGGGAAAAAACCCAAAACTGAAACATGCATTAAGCTGTCAAAACCGCACTAATGGACACTCTGCCTAAGATTTATTTCCACGTTTTTACCACAAGCCCCAAACCTCCAAAAAGTTCTGACGAAGTCCCCGGAAGGGGCCCTTTAACCATATGTTTTTTAGCCTTGTAATAAAATTTCATTTTCTTGGTTTGGGAAATGCTGGTATTAAACCCCTATAATGTGATAATTATCATGTCCATTGGGTGAAAATCTAGTTGACAATTCCAAAAAAAGATACCCCCCAAATGGCAGGTAAACTTTAGTCCCCATAATATTCCTCAGACTAGCAGCACCCAATTTTGGGCCCTTTATTTTTTGGGCCGAAGGCCCCCTTGGGGATAGTGATGTCAAATTTTATGTTTTACAGCCAAATTCACACCAAAATTTAAAAATATACCTCTGTAATTTAAAAAGGGGTTTTTCCCCATAATTTTTCCCCAAAGTCTCTAAAACATTTTCTACCATATTAAAAGCATTTTTCAGGCCCCCAAAGAAGGGGTTTTTTAAGGGGGACGAACAACGTGACTGTTAAACGAAGATAAATGAAACAAATTTCAGATTATAATAAAGTCAAACCTGAGAACTGAGGTGATAAAAAATGCCCGACTTTGATGATGGGGCCCCTTTTCGCATCAAATACTTGTAGGAAACATACAACTGCATCAAAAACATGTAAAAATTGTAAAAGCTCGTGCCCCTTTTTACCCCAAAGCGCCTCACAAACGGGTTTTGGGGTTTTTCACTTTTTTTTCTTCCGATATTGTTCAAGTAGTTTTGCTTTCATTAAAGCGTTCGTTTACGGATTCTCTTATTTTTTTTTGTTACGTTACTGACCACAGCAAAACGTTCCCTTCACTTGTTAAGAACCCATGCTTTAGAAATGGACAGATTTAGTTTGTGAGAACCCACAGTGCATATATAAAAAAAAGAATTTGTTTTTTTCCCAAAAAAAAAACTTGCCCACCTTTGATTTTCCCAGACATGTTAGCCCCTAAAAACGCCCCTTGACCACGCAGGTTCTAAATTTTTAAGTCCCAAATTTTTTAAAATTTTTCAAGAGAAATTTTGGGAGAGCCTCGCCACGAGATTTCCCCGTTTCCCCCCAAAACCAAAGAATTCTTCTCGAATTTTGATAAAAAGTTTGCCCCAGAAATCCAAACACAAAACTCATTTTTTAACTGTTTCCAACATCCGTTGTTTCATCTGCTAGTACCGGAAAAAAAATTGCCCTTTTTTAATAGACTTAACAATTTTACAAAGGGAAAAAACCTCCCACAAGCTTAAATTAATTCTTTCTGAGTTTTTTTAAAACTAATAAATTTGTTTTTTTTGGGTGCTGTTTTTATGTAATTTTTTAAAAACACTATCCCCGGGCCCATCAATACGTAATCTTAAAAGTGTTTGGGGAATTTTTTCCCTCTTTTCTGTGCTAACGTTTTCGCTAACCTCCATCACACAAAAGACCTCTTGGGGGAAAGTTTTGTCGGCCAAAATATATAACTTTTTTATAAAGGGATCAAACGTGCTCGATTTTTTTCAATTCTTTTTTTCACTTCACAAATTTAGTCTGATTTTCAACTGATTGTGTCCTTTTTTTCAAATGTATTTTTAAAAATTCAAACATCTTATAATTGTTTTTTATGATTTTCATTGGAGGCGTTCCAAAAAAACATTTTTTTCCCCTTTTTGTAGTTTAGAAAGGGAGCCGTACAAAGCTTCCGAGAAATTTTCTACTCCACCCCCTTTCCTTTGATCCAAAAATTTACACGCAATACAATAAGCGCCTTTACCCTTTATCACTGTACGTCAAACCAAACAAACTTGTCCGGGCCATGATTTGAAAAAGTCTAATCCCCCTCCTGACTGAACAACATTAGGGAACTTGTAGCTAGGGTGGTCCAGGGTTTTTCCTACTAGCATTGGAATTTTAAGTCATCGGAAATAGTTTCAGCTCCAACAAAGTTCCAATTAAAATTTTTTTCTGGTCCAAACATTTTTTATAGAGATTTTATTTTTGAAATAAAAACCACGGTTGAGTGTGATCACAAAAAAAAGTTCACTGACGCACTATTTTCAATTAAATCCACATTTTCGTTTCCTGTGATTCAGGTTTTTTTTTCTTGAAAAAACAAAAAAATCTGTCTGTCCCTTTCTTTTTAAAAATTTATAAAAAAATCAATACTTGCTTTAAAATAACATAACTAGAAAAAGAATATAATTTATCAAAAAATTGAATAGCAAGGAATTATCAAAGCCCACAGTATCACAATGACAATAGGCAGTAGCACAATAATTTTTAAAAAAAAAAACAAAAAAAATCACACCCCCCAGTTTATAAGAGTAAAAAAAACCCAACATAGATCTTTAAAAACTCACAAAGAGACGAAATATTTAAAAAATTACACTTTATTGCACATAAGCATTAACAAAACGAAACGCACACGTAAAATTTCCACTCAAGGGCCATTTTAACGAATCGCCCCGTATACAAAATAAAATTTTCCAGCTCCTCTGACGGGTTTTGAAACAGATTAACGTACATTTCACTGGAAGGGGTAAGTTTTTCCCCAAAAATAGCACACTCCCCAAAACCCCCCCTTTTAACCCCCGGGCCATTTTTTTTTGTTGAAGACGGGGTTTAAAGAGGTGAACAGCCTGCACTAAATTTAGTAGGGGGGTGGGAAATCTTCGAAATGTTTAAAGTCAAAGTTGAAGCCTAAATCACCTTCGATTTGACTTTTGTCATTCGACAACCAAAAAAAAACCTTACATTTTGAAGTTTTGAAGTTATAAAAAAACCCCTTTTTAAAAAAACAAAATATTTAAAAGCACTAATTACAAAACCCTTTTTAAAAAAAATTTTAAAAAATCACATAACAGCAAAAAAAGTAAAAAACACTAACTTTATAAAAATTATATCTACCATAACGCAATGGGGAATAAACTCAATATGTCACATAAAAATAATAAAATATAGTGTGTTTTTTCCTACTAAACTTTCTCTTTATTTAGAAGTATTATAGTAATTAAAAATTAAAATATTTGTTTTTTTAAAAAAAAAAAACGTATTTTTGGTTTTAGCTTCAACCTTTTTTTCATGGGTTCAATCTTTGCTTCACCTGGGCTAAAAGAAAAATTCGCACATCCCTAGAAAGAAAAAACTTGTATATTAATTTTTTTTGGGATTTTCTTTCTAAAATAAAATTTTTTTAAATTTAATTTTTTTTTAACACCCCAGGGGGTCCCCGCTGACCTTTTACCCCCCCCCCCCCTGACCGCCCTGCCCCTCCAAAACATACTGCAAAATAGGTTTTTATTTTCTCCCTCAAGGGGCAAATTTTAAAAAGGGCCCCTTTAAACCTTAAATTATTTCTTGTTTTTTTTGGGGAAAGGGGTGTGGGGGGGGTTTATGTCTTTTTTGCATGCCAAAAAAAATTTTATTTACAAAATTTTAATTTTTTTTTTTTTTGTTATACATATACAATCAATAATTATTAGTTACTATTATTTTTTTAAAAATTTTCTCTTTTAAAATGTGGGGTATTTTTTTTTTTGCTTTTAAAAATTTTTAAACACGTCAAACTATTTTTACTGTTATCCAAAATTTTTGGTTTTTTTTGGGAACTAAAGCAAGTCCCCCCCTTTTTTCCCCCTCTTTTTACTGTTTTAACCCCAATTAAAAAATTTTTTTAAAAAAATTTAAATTTTTTTAAACCACACGTTAAAGTAAATAACAGACAATTTAAAAAAATTTTTCTTTATTTGTAAAAGCCCATTTAAAAAAAAAAAAGAAATTTAAGAGTCCCAAACCAATTTAAAATAAATTTTTTTTATTTCCGGATGACAAGAAAAAAGATATTGATAAAATCTTATACATTGGGCAATTTTTTGTTTAAAAATGAATTTTTTTTGAACACCCCCCGATCCTTTTAAAATTTTCGACCATTAAAAAAAATAAAAAAGAGTGGGTAACCAAGGGGAAAAAATGACAGGGGGAAAATTTTTTCAAAATTTTTAAAAAAAAAAAAAAATAACGTTTTTTTCAAAAGAATAACAAAGGGGGTTTTTAAAATTTACATGGGGCCTACAAAAAAGAATTACTTTTTTAAAAAACTAAACAATAAAAAATTTTTTTCTTTAAAAAAGGCCCCAATATTTTCAAGAAAGTTAAAATTTTAAACTATTCAAAATTCTGATTTTTGAGTCTTTAGAAACAGAACAACAAAATTCGGGGGTTTTTTTTTAAAACAATAGAAAAAAAAATAAATTTTTCCCCAAGAAAAACCAAAAATTTTTAAAGGGCCAATTTGGGGCCCCCCTTTAAACGTTACAAAAAAAAAATTTTTTATATACATAGAAAAAAAGGCTTCAATTTCGTTAACTACCATAAATATATAAAAATTTACATAACGCGAGATTTGGCTAACAACTTCCTCAAACTCCCCGGGGGCACTGACCCCGACCAAAAAATTTGAGATTAAACAAAAATTTTTTTTAAAAAAACCAAAAAGTAAATGCCCCATTTAGAAAAAAAACTTAGAAAAAGGTCCAAGACAAGCCCTTTGTCGGTCGTTTTTAAAGTGTTTTTTTGGCCCTATTTTTAGGGGGTTTCGCAAAATAAAAAGAAGGGGAGAATGAACACACCTCGGTGACTCAATGGTGCTTCAAAAAGCCCGTAACATTTGTTGATGGGGCCCAAAATTTTTACCTTTTCTTCAATCATTGATTTTTAAAGTAGTTCATTTTCTACACGGGGGGCGGGTGAATAGTTTTCTCAGCCGCTTCAATGTTGATGGCCCATTACCGTTAGCAAACGGTGGGGGAACTCTTGTAGGAACATCGTAGTCCCCCGACCCACCATCAATTGGGATGCGGGTGTAGGCCACCTTGGGGTTACTAGTGTTAGAAGATTCAATTGGAATACCGAGCTTTTAATTTTTAAATTTTGATATTTTTGAAAATATTTGTTCAAAATTTTTTTATTTTTTTGTAATAACCTACGTGAACACAATAAAAAAATTTCCATTGTAGGGATCCATTTGGTGGGGATAATTGGACCGGTAGTATGTTTAAGAGGTTTTTTGGTTAATGTCAGCATGGGGGGGCCATTGTAACACAAGTAAGTAATGTTCAAATTTTTTCTCAAAAATTATTGAGTGTTAAAATTTATGGACCCTAGTTATTCCTTCTTTTTTAAACCATTGCGGGTCAATATAATTAGTAAAAACTTTAAAAAATTAAACTTTGATTTAAAAAAGTTTTGGGGTTTTTAATTTTTTTTTATTATTAAAAATTTTCTAAAAATTTAATTATAAGCCAACTGTGATTAAAATTTTTTTCAAATCTGGTTTTTTTAAAAAAATTTGGGGAAACCAAAAAAAAAAACTAGCCATGCGAATGCATAATTTTTAAAAATATAGATGAGAAGGTTTAAAATTTTAATTGAAACAAGGGAAAATTGTTATTTTGGTTTTCGACTTTTTTAAAAAAACTTTTTATAATCTTTTTTTTAAGGATGGAATGTAAATATTTTAAAAAAAAATATTGTTTTTAATTTTAAGGAAACGGTCTATAGCTAAGATACCTGGAATTTCAAACCTATTTTTGTGCATTTATTTTATCTCAGGTGTTTGCTAAGGGGGGATCTCGATACATACGGTTAGAGTTGATTTTGTTAAAAAAAGGCCCGGATTATTTTTTTTCTGAACCCTTAAAAATTGCGTGCGGTTTTTTTCTTTTTACGAAACCCAAAATCCAACAGTTTTTGATTTTTTGGTATAATCATTTTTTTGGTGTGAGACCCCGGGAAAAAAGGCCACCATTGTTTATAATTAATAGAACCACACAATTACTGTTTGGGGAGTTTTTATTATTCTGTGGAGATTTATCCAGACATTTTTAGTATAGTAATTCATTCGGGGTTTTGGGTGTACCTCGGGAAGTGCCCCCCGGATATTTGTATTTATCTAGAACCACTTAAATGATTGAAATGTATGTTTTTTTTGTGAATAATTATTAAAGGGCAAGTTTTTTAGCATGATTTAATCATATTTTGTGTTGTAGTCTCAGTGAAGGACCACCCGGATATTTGTCAACAACGTTTCCGTAGTTAATTCTATTTGTAGGATATCAACCGGGGAAAATTTGTAGTATGATAGACTTTTGGTTTTGGGGTTCGAGTCCCTGTTAAAGTTTCGGATGGATGTTGTGTATATTTTATCTATGATATTTATAACCACATAAGCGATTGCAGTGTAATTTTTTTTCAACTAGGCTTACACTATTTTTATATCCGGTAGGTTTCAACATTATATGAGGTTAGATTTTCAAATGGTTTTCCGTTCTCTCTTCTCCCCCATGCAAATGCGTGTACAATTCCTCAACAATAACCTTCTTAATTCCTAAAACCGTTAGTGTAATTAGTACAAAGGCGTATAACCCTAACTGGCAGTAAGACGCGGTGCTAAAAAAAAGTAAGGAGTGTTATAAATATAAAGTTAAGAAATATTAGTTTAATATAAAATTTATAACTCATAAACTTTTATATTAAACTAAAATTTTTCTTAACTTTATATGTATATTTATACATTTTTATCTGAAGTTTTTAAAATATAAAATCTCGTGTAAATTGAAATTAGTACATTTTCAATGGCGTTTTCTGCGTTATTGCATAGTGCTGGAATCAAAGTAAAGGGCTAGACTAGTAACATAATTATATCCTCAAACAAATAAACTTCTGTATCAATTAAAATTAAAATTACAACAAACAATCATTTTGAGATGATTGAAGATTTTTATTTTTATGGTTCACAACTTCAGAACAGCCATTATGAGAAATGTCTCGGTGTGATGATGTTTCCTTTCAAGTAAAACGCTGCCCTTAATGCTCTAACAAGTTGATTGCCAGTGCCATTTATTTCCCCTAGAAGTAAGGGCAGTCCTAGATTATTTCCGATATTATCTCTCAACCTTCCGGTGTTCGGCATGGGTGCGGCAAGGGGGGAGGGGAGGGAGGTTGCAGCGACAACTCAATGTCTGGAGTAAATGAGGTAATCTATCTCATGGCGCTACTCTATCTCCTAACCGAGTCGAGGAAATGGAGGGGGGAAACTGTACAATAGTTAATGTTTGTGGCGTTGTGTTGTTGATCCCTGCGGGGTATACAGGCCCGGCCAACACTTGCGGCAGGCGGGCTGCCGGAATCTTAGTAGAACATTCGACAGTCTGTTCAACCGATTTATTTAATTGTATAGTGCCCAGATACACACGATTGTGTATGTTTTCGTACTAATGCAGAAGAAAACTTATACTGATACAACGATGTAAACTATCATAAAATATACAGAGAAGGAGATATTACGAAATATACGATGTGCATTCACCACCGTCATTGTTTTCATCCTTGTTTTTCGAGTAGTTAAGAGCACCGCCTAATTGAAAGAAAATTTCCTCACACTGCAATATTTCTTGTCAATGGTGGTTCTAAGCCTCAAACAAATCAATCCTTAATAATAGTATAGATTAATTTATATAAATCCGATTTTACTTTTTTAAAACTTTTTTTATTAGTCAAAAATGACAACATGTACACGGGAAACAAACACATGTCTATGCTGTCACTTTTTAACTTACCAAGACTCATCCCTGGGACAATAACCGCGTATAGGACTGTGACACATATCATTTAGATGTATGCGTTTCTAACATTTTACTTTGGTCTCAGAACTACTGAAACATTTACGCAAAAATGAGCTAATTTCTCTTTCCTTGTATCTATCTTTAATTTAAAAACCTAAAATGAACAACAGTTTATTAAATAACGTGGGTCTTTTAGACGTCTGCAACGCGTCACCATTATCATCATCATCAACAACAACAACAACAACAACAACAAAAATCATCAGAAAATGGTTTATTTAATTACAGCTTAAAAAGTGCATTTGTAAATAATCTGGCATAGCTTTTGAAAAAAAAAAGTTTCTCTATAAGATATATTTTATTAAGACCAATTTCCTTAAACTATTTTTTAAATCCAAGATATTTTGTTTCTCTTTAGTTTCACAACGGACTTCACTGCTGTGTTTGCTAATGTAAAACACATTGTATCTCTTTTGCGCATGCGTCTGTACTCAAACATCGCCGAGAACTATGATCGACACTACTATCAAACTAGTTGAACTGATAGTGGCTAATAGTAGCCATGGTAGTAGGTCCTTCAGGTGACCTGGTGGTCTAGGGGTAAGGTGTCAGACTTCTGTGATGGGGTTCGGGGTTCAATTCTCGTTCTCGGCACAGATTTATCTGATTACCAAACCCTTCCTACACCTCTGACAAGACATCTTGTGAATGTGGGGAATGCCAGGCCTCCACCGTGGTTCGGATTCCACGTTAAACTGTAGGTCCTTCATTTCATCTCACAATCACCCTACCATATATACATTAGCGTAAGTGCGTATAACCCGAATGGGTAGTAAGACGCGTGCTAATAATAATAATAGGTCCTTCACATGGTTGTACTGAATTCAGTACTGAAACGTCGCCATATGTATGGAACATAGCAAATGCTGAAACGTTAATATTTTCTTATTAGTTAAGGGAACGGTTTATTTGAGAATCGAGGGAAGGGGAAGATTCGATAGGTCATTTGAACATAAAACGACTACCACTGCTAAGGGGGAAAAAATATATTCTATTTTAATACTTTGATTTAAAGACACGTCGACACAAAAGCAGCCAATAATGCCACAGACAAAAAACCTTAAATAAATGAAATAATGTAAGAAAAATACAGTAGCTCTAATGCAATTAAGGGTGCACTCCTGAGTGAGGGTAAGGAAGAAAAAATGAATAAATAATGATATGAAAGTAAAAAAAAAAGAAGATAAAAGCTAAAAATAAACTTTTGCACTTAGTGAACTTGTTTGTCGCGTTTCTCCACCAGAGCTACACTTTAGCCCCCCCCCCACCTTTCCCTCTCTCTCCCAGCGACAAGGAAAAGGAACTCCTAGTGGAGGAGCTCTATGTTTACTCAGAAAGGTAAGCTTACCTTGCTTGATTTCACTGTAGTGTAGCTTACCATCGTATGATCAGTCTAGGTAAGAACTTACTACCTACAGTCAAGGTAAGAACTTACTACCTACCAGGGTAATCAGAGTACATACAGATATGTCTGTGAAATCATCCAAAAGCATACAGGCTGGCGCAAAGTTGCTCGACACTCCACGCACAAACCCATGCGCAAAGTCAACCTTTTTTTTTACACCGTGTTTTACTACTAACCGTTCGGGCTATACGCTCATATACTAATTACGCTAGAGATTTTACGTGGAGGAAGCGTGGACAACGATTTTGGGAAAAAACACCGTCACTACACCCGACTGAGATTAAAACCTCAATCTCCCTGTCATTGTCAGTCTAGTTTACTGCGAGAGTGACGTCCTGGACTATGTGGCCAATGAAACGGGTGCACCAGGCATAAATGTATATACATACTGATGAGGTAAGGATGATTATAATTGAATGTTGGTAAAATGAATTCGAATTTTTTGTGGAGGAAGATTACTAAACCATTTAGGAAAAACAAGCCTCAGTACTTCCGACAAAGATTAGAACCCCGATCTCCCCGTCAACGGCAATCTAGTTCAACACAAGCTTTCACTGGTTTTGTGCGGCTTGTGGGCCTTATGATGAACCAACATACAATACGGCCCGACCATTCTTTTGAACAACGTCGTGGAAATATAACATTTTGAAATGTAATATTAAAAGAATTAGGGGAAATTTGACATGTGAATTTTGTTTCAAATTTTGGTTTTTTTCACATGAAATGGAACCCACATTAGTCGACCAATATGAAAGTGACTTTGGCACAAGATTTAAAGCTCGACAATCACACTAATGCTGCAAACAAGGTTCCAAATGTCTCGTTAAAAATATAGGTTTTTTTTTTGTTTCATATAGGGCCTTCCGCTTTTATTTCTATTTTTTTTTATCTAAGAAACCGACCGTTCAGATTTTCTCCTATCGTTGTCTCCCCTTAGTATTTATTGTCCGTTTTTCTATGTGACCCTTTGGTCACGTGAGTTTGACAAGCCTGCACCAGAGCATGCAACCACCGATGTGGCTCTAAAATATATTGAACATTAAAGCGGCATGTATATACATGTGTATTGTATACACAGAAAGGTTCTAATACCGCCATTAAAATGGAAGTAAACCAAACGGAAATAGTGTTTAAACATTTCTAATTCAAATCTGAATCTTGCTAGGATTTATTTTCAACTAAAAAGTCAGAATCTCAATATTTTAAAGATTCGTATCAAATTCAAAATTTAAAATCCACTTAGATCTCAGACCCGGATTTAAAATTATGGATTCGAAAAGTTAACATTTGATACGTTAGCATGGATCAACTACTTGACTTGACAATATAAACTTGCGAATATCCTAATATCTAAAATCTAGTTATTGTTTGGACTAAGTTTATTGATCTTACTCTTTTTAAATATTATTCTATTTAATTTATATTACATTTCACTCTAGAAAATTCTATTTTATTTGAACTTGAAACATTTCTGCTATGAAATATTAGATTTTACAATATTTATTTTGATTCGAACCATGTTCATTTTAAAGCTTTTTTTATGTTTCGATTTGAAATTTAAATTGTTGCTTTCTCTGGCTTAAATCCAACACTTGTTTATTAATATTGCTATAATCGCACTGCGTGTCACTTTATACAATTAAGAAAGTTTTCTTTAGACAAAACTAAACAGTGATCAAACGTTCAGTAATGCACTGTTTCGCAAAATTAATGTTATTCTCGGTTTTAATAGTAATCTGCTATAAACAGTAAATCTTATATTAATGGCATACTACCCATACGGGAAGAAACTACACGTTGATAAAAAAAGTCTCATATTAATCCTGTGTATAGTACAAATCATTACATTCCCCTCCCCTCAAAAATATTTATGTTACTAAATGCCCACGCCAATACTTCCCAATATTTTTTAGGACAATTATAAAAACAATCTTGTTTTATAATCACTTTTTAATACAGAAACCAATTTAACACTGGCAGCGTAACGGTACAAATAAATTGACTGAAAATTTATGTGATGGTTGGGAATTTTGTTTCTATGAGTTATTGAATATTGGGTCTTACAACTGATAGGCAGTGTTACCAATATCTCAAGACGAAATTATCTTACTTTGGAAAATGAATTGAAAAAAAAAGAATATCTTCAACTCTCAGTTGATTTTAAAACCACTTCTCTATATTGATATTTTAACCCCCATTGACTTATTTTAAAACTCGGAAAATAAAAATTGTCTTTATATAAAGGGCATCCCTATTGATTTTATAGACATGGCAAACAAGAACTGGAATACCAGATTTTATTACTTGGGAGCTATATGATTTATTTTAAGTTTTCACATTCAGGAAAAGGAAAGTTGATAAATGGAAGCATGCTGTTTTGTCAGCATTTTTTTTTTATTGAACAATCTTTTTTATATTTTTATTTATTTACGTCAGGTCTATCCATCATCGCATCAGCAGAATAGCTTTTGTGTTCAAGAGCTTCGTTTTTTTTTATGTGTTTGTTCCTCGTGATTGCAGCGAGGAGAATAAACGTTTTGAAGCCAACAAACCCCGCCTATATTAACGTTTTCACTTCTCCCTCTTGCCCTTGTTCCTGTCGAAACAAAAGGGCTATCGGTCAGAGAGAAATACACCGGCCAACGTTGGCCTGTTTGCCTTCAAACACCGGAGCAGAAGCCTGTCAAACAAAATATATGTTTTATCTCCATTTCATGCTGTCAATATTCAAACTTTTAAAAAGTTAAAGCGAGCACAGATTGTGTGAGTGTGTGTGTTGGAAAGGGGGTGGGGATTTAAGGGGTACAGGAATATCCTCCCGTCCTCCAAGACCATGAATAATTATAATAAAAGCTTAAAATATGTAAATATTAACCAGAGCCTGAATTTTTATGTAGTATTAACCTGCAAAATATGATTAAAATAAATAATTACATAAAAATCCGCCTCTAATCATAACTATATTACAGAACACTGAATACATAGGTTATATTTTAAGAACCAACCCACAACTTGATATTCAAAAGTACTCTACTCAATGTGAACACATTAATTTGCCTCTAAAATTCCCAGTAGGAAATAAATGGTACGGAACTATGCACGGACTTTCTCACTCTATTGTTTAAAAATGGAGATATTTACTCATAACACGTAATATATGTGAAACTAAATAATATATACCAGCAAACCCAAGCTATTTTTGACATTTTATTAGGGATTGCACATCTTATGGTTATCGCATTGCTATTAAATTCCTCATTTATAAATTTAAACCAATAAAAAAATGTAAATATTGACTATTGAGTCCAAACCGATAGAGATAGATCATTGTTGTACAAATATTTCCCCTAAGAGGTCAAAGGAAAAAGAACAAACTTTTTGAGATACTTATCTACTTTCTCTATGGTATTAGAGAATTATTGCGATAAAACTTGAGTAGTGTGTCCGTACAACTAAAGATCACAAAATTGTATTAGCATATTTGTCAATATCTCAGAAAACTATTGGTTTTATAAAATTATATTTCATGTACAATTTTTATTTTATTTTAAATAATATTAAAATTTGGCAACGCTAAGTTATTTTGTATCTCAAATATTTGCGAAGATAAGACATTTCCGTTTCTGTAACGTACCCTAAAAGTAATTTTCTTGAGAAAGTAAAAATAGCCATTTTATTAATTATCTTAATCAACGCCTAGATACGAATTTTAATCAAAATCGTTAAAGCTTATTTTGAGAAAATATTTTTTTTTCTCTTTTCGCCCTTTACAAAACTACTCTTAATTTTAGGGTTAAACAGACACATTGACAGATGGCAATCCAAAAACAACTTCTTCGGATTATGGGGGTCATGAAACGTTGTTATTCATCAAAATCTCGAGTTCGATTTTTTCGACGATAACAATACTTTCTTTACCTTTATTTAGCGAGAGAGTAAAAAAGAGGAAAAAAATAATGGATTTGATACAGATTATATTATCTACTCAAAGTAAATTTTTGAGTGCGCCAATAGACTTTTGGTAAAGCAATATAGATTCTAAGAAAGGTTGTTAAGCTATGGTTTGTAAGCAGGGCTGACACGTAAATATTCAACTTTTTGTGCACCTGCGTCTTACTACCCTTCCGCGCTATCTTCATATATACACGAACGGAGAAAGAATTAGTAAAGTATCATTTTGGAAGAAGTGAACCCACATTAGCGTGGAGGGAGAGTAAGACCAAAATGTGAAAAATAACTCTAGTACACCCGGTTGTGTTTCAAACCCCGACCTCCCATTCACCGGCTAAGCTGTTGGTTTGCTTACTGGTGCTGGTAAGCATTTAAGCTTATCATTATTCGTAATATTTCATTAAAACTACTCAGTTTTATACGTGGGCCTAAGGTGAACCTAAGAGGAAACTTTTTATGTAGGGCCAGTAATTGATTTGATGTTAATTTATACCAATATGAAGTACTTTGGTGGCAGTAAACGTTAAAATAATATACAAAATAGTAATACACAACCGTAACAATTAATCATGTAGTATAATACCCCAAGGATTGATGAAATTTTTTCAAAATTTGCCATCAGTAAACTGTCTTTGAATAATTTTTCTTTGAAAAACAATTATATAGTTTTATTCATCGAGTAAAACACTACCTAGATGCCTCATTTTCAAGAAAATTATTTATGCAATTTTCAAGCAATTCCAAATTTTTAAAAAAAAATAGCCATCCTATGAATACATTTCCAACTAAAAAATTCCCCAGACATAAATTTTAAACAAAATCCTAAAAGTTAATTCTGAAAGATTTTGAGTCTCAACATTAAAATCAATATAAAATCAAAATTAAATTTAGAGCTGAAATCAAAATCATTATTTTGTCTTGACATGTGGTCATATGACATCTAAATATAAAGTTTAAATAAAATCCACCAAACTGTTTTGGTTGTAACCCCAGATTCGGACAAAGGGACAGATATAGATTACAAAGGCCCCGTTTTTTAGTTCAGAGGTACATAAAACTTCAAGAGCCATTATAATATTGAGAATTTACATGAGTGCTATAATTTTTTCTGCATGTGAAAATAGTGGTAGTTTCTGGAACTTTTTCTGGGGAGGGCTTATTCCTAAAACTTTTAAAGGCATATCTTAACGGTGACCAAGTGGTCTAAGGCGTTAGACGCGAACACTACATGGAAGCTTTGGAGGGTAAGGTCGGGTTTAAGATCCCAGCCGGGTGCATTAAGGGGTGTTTCTCACATGCAATTTTAAATTTGGTTCTCTCCATTACTTCTTTGTGCAAATGCGGGTGAATTTCCTCTCAGCTTACCATCCGTCAGAGACATATGACCATTTAGTTCAAATTGTGTGGAATATCTGCGATCGATTGGTTTTCTAGTCCTCACTTTTCTTATAAACTAGAAACTAGATCACTGGTGAGGGTGAAACAAGGGTTCAAATACCGGTTGGGTTAACTTTTTATTGCATGGTTATCCGCTTTATTCTCGAAAACGCAACTACATTTACCATATATTTTACCTTTCTTATCCTTATCTCGTTAGTGTGAAAATGCTTATATCCCGAGGCAGTAATAAAACTCGGTGAGGGAGGCTGGCTCTGAAAGTAATTTCCCGCGAGTTAGGGTAAGGGATCACCTTGCTTTCACTTTATTTCCAAAATTTCTTTTCTCAGACATCCCCTTTCTCGGCCATAACACACAAACATTCTTGATGTTATTCTAAACCTTTTTGAAGTTCATATTCCTCAACCTCTTACAGTAGAAGCTCCTCACCTTATCTACAAGTTACAGCCTATACATGGTGGAAACATTTTATCCCCAAAGAATATTAATTGAGGTAACTTTTTTAATCATTTTTTCAAATTCATTTAAGCATCTGGGTGCCTATCCAAAAACTTCTTACTTGACCACTTCTAACGGCACGCAGTCGTATCCGTCCTAGCGTCCTTGGTTCGGATTATAACCGGGCCTGATCACCCTGGATTTACGTGCGTCATTTTATATCTCAGCGCTGGATCTAAATATTTAAGTATATTGTGTTCGGGTGCCAGGTAGATAACATAATCAAAGATCACAAATTATTATTTAGGATTAATTTATTCCACACTTTATTTCTGTTTATAAAATACTGAAACTGATTATAAATATTGTAAGTTGAGTTGGAGTGACTAGTTCATTTCCAACTCTTTGACTGTGTGAGAGTGTAACACACGTCTACTTCGTTTGCTGGTGTTATCGCGAGTTTGTGACACACGTCTACTTCGCTTGTTGGTGTTATCGCGAGTTTGTGACACACGTCTACTTCGTTTGCTGGTGTTATCGCGAGTTTGTAACACACGTCCATTTCGTTTGCTGGTGTTATCGCGAGTTTGTAACACACGTCTACTTCGTTTGCTGGTGTTATCGCGAGTTTGTAACACACGTCTACTTCGTTTGCTGGTGTTATCGCGAGTTTGTGACACACGTCTACTTCGTTTGCTGGTGTGATCGCGAGTTTGTGACACACGTCTACTTCACTTGTTGTTGTTATTGCGAGTTTGTGACACACGTCCACTCTGTTTGCTGGTGTTATCGCGAGTTTGTGACACACGTCTACTTCGTTTGCTGGTGTTATCGCGAGTTTGTGACACACGTCTACTTCACTTGTTGGTGTTATTGCGAGTTTGTGACACACGTCTACTTCGTTTGCTGGTGCTATCGCGAGTTTGTGACACACGTCTACTTCACTTGTTGTTGTTATTGCGAGTTTGTGACACACGTCCACTCTGTTTGCTGGTGTTATCGCGAGTTTGTGACACACGTCCATTTCGTTTACTGGTGTTATCGCGAGTTTGTAACACACGTCCATTTCGTTTACTGGTGTTATTGCGAGTTTGTGACACACGTCCACTCTGTTTGCTGGTGTTATCGCGAGTTTGTGACACACGTCCACTCTGTTTGCTGATGTTATCGCGAGTTTGTGACACACGTCCACTCTGTTTGCTGGTGTTATCGCGAGTTTGTAACACACGTCCACTCTGTTTGCTGGTGTTATCGCGAGTTTGTGACACACGTCCATTTTGTTTGCTGGTGTTATCGCGAGTTTGTAACACACGTCCATTTCGTTTGCTGGTGTTATCGCGAGTTTGTAACACACGTCCATCCTGTTTGCTGGTGTTATCGCGAGTTTGTGACACACGTCCCCTCGGTTTACTGGTGTTATTGCGAGTTTGTGACACACGTCCACTCTGTTTGCTGGTGTTATCGCGAGTTTGTAACACACGTCCACTCTGTTTGCTGGTGTTATCGCGAGTTTGTGACACACGTCCACTCTGTTTGCTGGTGTTATCGCGAGTTTGTAACACACGTCCACTCTGTTTGCTGGTGTTATCGCGAGTTTGTAACACACGTCCACTCTGTTTGCTGGTGTTATCGCGAGTTTGTGACACACGTCCACCCTGATTGCTGGTGTTATTGCGAGTTTGTGACACACGTCCACTCTGTTTGCTGGTGTTATCGCGAGTTTGTGACACACGTCCACCCTGATTGCTGGTGTTATTGCGAATGTTTTTCCCCATGGCTGACGCGAGGGCTTCTTGCAACCCTCACCATCTCTCGGAGCTAAGTCCAGCGAGTTTAGGTGTACACAGAGGACTCAAGACGAAAGTATAAAATTCTACCAGTTGTCACCTCCGCCAAGATGTCCAGTTCATCATCTGTCACGAGGCCTATAACAATCAGCTGGTTCTTATGGAGAATTGTGTGAATATTTACTGTTTTCTTCATTTAAAAACTAAAGTCACTTTCAACGATACTGACAATTATTCTAAACATGTTTTAAGTATATAATTTAACAAAAATACTTCAGAGGTTGAAAATGCTAGGTAAATATTATGTACCATTGACAAACACGATTAGAATATTATGATGAAAATTACAAAAGGTACTGGCTCGAAGCTTAGAAAGAGCATTCGTTGTTGCACTAATCCAGAGGTACCGGGTTCAATTTCTATTTCTAGATGTAGCCCTATAGCACATGTTTAATATAATCGATAGTGTTATTTAAGCAATTGCTTCGAGCACTTACCAGCCTTGGGATATCGAATATTGAAACATTACTTTGTAAAGAGTTTTTTTTTCTGAGTAAGAATTTATCCTGCGAGATTTATAAATTCCTTTACTTGATGTAATTAATAGGAATGATATTTCCAAGCGTTACCAAAACAAAAAAACAACAAAAAATTCACGCAAGGAATTACCTGAGAATAAGTTGTTTATTTTATTTAGCACTGTCTTAGTACCTGGTCTGATTATACGCTTATGTACTAATTATATTAATGGTTTTAAGGTTGAGAAAGGTTTATTTTTGGGAAGTGTACCTGCATTTGAGTAGAGGGAGAGTGGAAAACAATTTTTTTAACCATCATCAGTATACCCGACTGAGATTTGAACCTCTATCCATCCGTCATTAGCAATCTATTCTACTGCAAAAGTAGTGCCTTAGACCATGCGGCCACCGAAGCGGGTGCACAGGAAAAGTTGCTTCTGATGTTTGTGCTTAAGAAACTTATTTTTGAACTCTTATGTTATATTACCCGCCTCGGTGGCGTAGTTGGCTAACGCGCTTGTCGTGTTGAGCTCGACTGCTGAGGACGGGGAGATCGAGGTTCGAATCTCGGTCGAGTGAACTGGAGTGGTTTTTCCTAAACGGTTTTCCACTCTCCCTCCACGCAAATCCGAGTTCCTCTAATTCAACCTTCCCAATTCCTTAATCCATTAACTTAATTAGTACTTAAAGCGTATAACCCGAACGGATAGTAAGTAAGACGTGGTGCTAAATATTATTATTATTATTATTATTATCATCTTATGTTATTAAAATCTTCATTATAAAATGTCCTTTAACTCCAGCCCTCGAAACGGTTATTGATGGACTAGTTAGTCCTTCTCTGGTAATATCATTGAAATAGTTAGCATCTGTATCATGCCCAACTAAAAAATCAATAAATTAACTGCACTCCAAACGAAAAGGCGATTTTAAGTAGCATAACCTCAAATGTATAAAACCGAGGATTATGAAATCATGTTGAATATCACTAATCACCCCTTCAAAATGTTCATCTATTGTATGTTTGGCTATATGACTCAAAACATTAGAAGAATGAACCACACAACATTTCAAATCAATTAACGTACACTAGAAACAAACATCCTGAACAGTAAAACAAACTGAACTAAATCAGCAAAACTGCCCGTGGCTGTGTTGTTGACCGGCCTCAACGCAGTGTTGCCAAACTTCATTGTTCCGGCCTGTAACTAAAGATGGCCGTGCCTGGAGCCAAACAAACAATGAGTTTTTCAAATCATCAATAAAGTTTAGATAAAGAAGGCTTTGAGCAACATCCAACTGAAGTGTAGTTGAATCTAATCAAACAGAGGAACAAAGGCAACCTATGGAAAGACCAGCCAATTTAGCTTAAAGAATTAAATATATTTTCACAGCATTCATTTTACTAGCGAAAATTCGGATGAAGCGGTAGAATACGGAATGGTTGGCGAGGAGACAGTTTATTTTCACACATTTTATATTACAGTTGAACGAGTTTTATCAAATATATGAACAGTATACATACATTAAATACATACAGTATATATAAATATAAACAGTACATATAATATATATATATATATATATAATACAAATACAAAGTACACATACATAGTATACATACATATATATATATATATATACATATAGAAACATGTATACAGTATATATACAATATATTATACATACAGTTTACATATACAATTTTATATATATACACAGTATACATAGATAGGGCATCTGGGTGACATACGTAATTTATCTTTAATATCTACAATTTCTCTTGAAGAACCGGGAACTTCTGTGCTGGGGTCCGGGGTTCAATCCTCGGTCCCGGAACAGATTTATCTGATCACCAAACCCTCTTCACCTCTGACAAGACGTGTATTAATCACAACTTGTGCATGTGGGAATGCCAGGCCTCCACCGTGGTTCGGATTCCACGTTAAACTGTAGGTCCTCCATTTCATCTCACAATCACCCTACCATTACACATTAGCGTAAGTGCGTATAACCCGAACGGGTAGTAAGACGTGGTGCTAATAATAATAATAATAATAATAATAATAATAATAATCTTGAAGAACATTGTCGGCACCGACAACTAAAAGAGAATGAAATGTTCATCCCGGTAAACTTGTCGGTGCCGGATACCAGCGCTGATAAGCGCGAACCTGCTTTCAATACGAAAGGTCCCATCTGTAAACACACACTCATTGATAACGTAGATGGTGACCTGGTGGTCTAGGGGTAGGTGTCAGACTTCTGTGCTGGCGGCCGGGGTTCAATCCTCGGTCCCGGCACAGATTTATCTGATTTCCAAACCCTTCCTCACCTCTGACAAGACATCTTGTGAATGTGTGGAATGCCAGGCCGCCACCGTGGTTCGGATTCCATGTTAAACTGTAGGTCCTTCATTTCATCTCACAATCACCCTACCATTACACATTAGCGTAAGTGCGTATAACCCGAACGGGTAGTAAGACGCGTTTGCTAATAATAATAATAATAATAACTTAGGTCAACGCCTATCGGTGCTGGTAGTCGGCAAGCAGGAAACCTGATTTCTTTCTGTACACGCCTTATGGTAGGATTACCTCGGCGAGTCAAGCGTCTGCGATCAGCGACCGGACTGTTTTCCTAGTTTGTTATGTGGTCAGTTCCTTCGAGGCGACCGCGACTGGCGACCAGAGTACGCGTCCACCACACTGCTCCGAGAGTCGTATGGACACAGACGCACCACTGAGGAACGTGTGCTTCAGTAGAGTTGTATTTAGTTTGTGTTTGATTGGGCTGGTTTTGAAAATGGTCCCCAAATTTATCCATAGAAGAGGACGAAAATTTAATTGAAGAGGTGGAAAAGCACCCCTCAATTTTTTACATATCTTCGCCAGTGTACTAGGACCGACATGTGTGGGACAACATATAAAGATACCTCAGGAATAGTTGGTTGATCACAAGAAAATAACACAAGACATAAAATAAAACACAATTGAAAAACTTGATAACTGAGGAAAGATCTGTACTGCACATAGAATTACTCATGACTGGTGACCAAGAGACGCATCTAGGGTAAGACTGTATTACGCGTCTGCGATTCACCACCCCACGTCTGCGGTCGCAGATGCTAGATGCGAGTTGCACCGAGGGAACCCTACCTTTTTTATAAATAGATCGACCAAGGTCGCTTTCACTGTAACTTAAACAAAATTGCAACTCGGTTTAGGGAGATCTTTTACAATTTATCCTGTTCTTTACTGTTAGTTTTTAAGGATCGTAAAAAAAAAAAAAAAAAAATCTATCAGGCGCCCTTATTTTAGAAAGTGGAACCAAGAGACGCTTTGTACGTCCTTCACTAAAACTAATAAATCTTGTTAAAGTTAACATGAAATATTATGTTAAGCTTCACATTCTTCACCTGCCGGCTTTGCTGACTGTTGGTGACAGTAGCGGCTGGTGAATATATTTTGGTGGGGTACACCATTGTCTATCATCGGTGTACCTTTGCGTACATCTGGGGTAAGTCGTTAAGGTGAACACCATCTTTCTTTAGAAGCAATTTCGAGATTATTTTAAGGGTAATTAGTAACGTGAGTTGTAACTAATGTGTGGGAGAGGGAAGCCCCCTCCGTCCCTCATCTAGGGTAATTCACACACACTGCTGCTTGAAACATGCTAGAACTTAGACAGGGCTTTAATATTATTAGCTTGCCGACATTTAGACACAACACAGTGGTATGGTTTGGCTGCTAAAACACTAATGTCTTCGCGTAGTTAGTTAATAATATATGTGTGAGAATGGCCACACATCTCTTTACCAATGGTAAGAAAAGATTTCTTGGAAAAACTCTTAAGGGGGGCGGGGGGGGGGGGGGCAGAATACTCTCTCTTCTCCCTTGTTCCTCCAGTTCGTGTTATGATCACACGTTGGACTACGCATGCGCGTCAGCTTGGACACACATCATAATATGTAACTACATCATCTCTCCCCGCCTCTCCCCTCTGTTCCTTGAAACTGATGTCAATCTCAGACCCAAATGGTTTGCGATCTGCTGTGCATATTCGCGCATCACAACAAATGATGGATATCAAGCTATATTGGTTACCCTATATTTAAATGTCGTCGTGAGACGAACACATACTACTATTACTACTACTACTACTACTACTACTACACTAATATAATAATAATAATAATAATAATAATAATAATAATAATAATAAGTGACTAAACTTTAAAGTTTCCTTTGTCCTTGTTTCCTTATAACCATAATTAATCTGTGCACAGACCAGAATTCTTGATATACCCTATTTGGGGAAATTACTTTAAATTACAATATATATTTTTTTGCTTTGTGCGTTAAATTTATGATCTGTTCCACTTCTAAGCAGAGGGACTGTGTCAGTGCATATGCACGTGAGCTGTGTATTGTATTATATTAATTTATTCAGGCTGTATTCACATATATTTCTCAGTTGTTTCAAGATAACAGTTTAATTCAAAACAATTTTCATCACTACATTGTCAGACATAGGCTAAGAGGTCCATTATTACTATAATGACATTTGTAGACAACGATGCTATGTGACAGTCAGTGTTATGTGTTCAACGTTTTCAAAACGATTATACATTTTATACTTGGTTTTATTAAGGCGAAACTAGAAGTAGATCAAATAAATAATAATAATAATAAATAACTTACATAACTATATATTTATCATTGATTTAGTTAAGGTAAACTGTGCATATTGTAATGTTACTGACTTGCCCCTAAAGAATATGTGAGAGCATTGACAATAATATTGTTCTAATTTTATAAACGTATTTAATTTTATTTGAACTTTATAATATATTACGTGGCGCTTAAAGCACTTCTTCTTCTAAGAAGGCACGAGCCACTGATAAATGACGTCATAGTTAATGACGTAGGACCTATAGAGTCAATATGACAATTTAAGGTTTTTAATAAATAACTTCCTGTTCTGGAAAGATCGAATAGAAATTTTAAAAGGTAATTTGAGGCAGTTTCCGGCTCTTGGTCATTCTACTGCCATCGAGATGGGTTTTTTTTATTTTAAATTTTTTAACACCACCTTCTAGAAAGTCCTTTCGAAGCGAGTTATATACTCGGGTGGTGAAATAAATAGACAGTGGCTCACACACTGACTCACTAGCACCCTGACTGTGAATGTCTGTCACTCCAGCCTTCAATACGTACGGTCGGGTTATCATTATCAATCGCGTCTCGAAATTGTTCACGACATGATCACTTTTACGATAAAGACAAAGTGATATTTAAAATCAAATCACATCTAACTAATAATTGTGTATTATTTTAAAGGTTATAAATATCTCCCAAACACGAGGCAATTATCATCAACATAATTTAATAATGTTATAAATGGCGCACAACGTAGAGGCGTTGTGTATTTTTAATTAATCATTTTTGTATCAATATACATAAAATTTGAAAATATTTTCAAATTGACTAAAATATTTTTTAAATAAATCAGTCATGGCGTGAATTTTGATATCTACTTACACAATCAAACATCTAGATATTCAAACGAATCTGAATATTTAGAATTGAGCCAGTCTTTTCCATAAGATTAAAAGACATTTCTCAATTTAACCAGTGTGCCTGGCTACGTTTTACGTTTTAGTTACTAAAATTATCACAAAAAGCACTATTGGACTCCAAATGCAAATATGAGTGGTGAAAGTGTATTTTGTACATAATTTGATATTTAAAAGCCAATTCCATAATTATGTTGCATTTTACATTATGTTTACCTGCCTTATCTATTCAGAGATAAATAACACGAGGCGGTAGCTCGCAGATGGAGATAAAGAAAAAACTTATTTCAAAGGCTCAGTCGATCGGACAGTACATATATATCTTACATATTTGTTTTCAGCACTGCGTCTTACTACCTGTTCAAGTTATATGCATATGTACTAATTAAGCTAGTGAGTTAGGGGTTGGAAAGGTTGAATTTAGAGGAAGTATACCCGAATTTGCGTGTAAGGTGAGAGGAAAACTATTTTTTGAAAACCACCCTCAGTACACCCGACCGGTATTCGAACTCCACTATATACGTCATCAGTAGGCCAGTCTAACACTAGAGTGATACCAGACTATTCGGCCACTGAAGCGACTATTTATGTTAGTTTAACGGAACAAACCATATTTATTTTTCGGAATGTTTTTATTTTAGAAAATAAGATATATTTCATGTAACCTCTAAGATTAATGAAATGAAAAAATCCACTTTGTTTCCATCTTAGCGCGTACCTATTTATCATTGTAACGACTTGTTCTAAAGGTGAGGATTCTGAGGATAACATAAATTAAATGAGCGTGGATAAGTGATGTAAAAACACCAAATCAATCACGTGGTTCCGGTAAAAGTTTTACTAAAATTAATTATATAGTAACAGTCTCCGAGGAAGAAAATTTTACAACATTGTTTTTCTGTCAAAATTGATAATATTTTACTTTATTTAAAGTTTTATTTTATATATATTGATAAAACTATTACAGGTGACAGTTGTTGATAACATGATTTGACGTATGCACATATTTAATATGAGATTGAAGGGAACGCGAGAAATGTCGAGTGTTTTTTGCAGTTTTCATAGCAAACAATTTTTTCAACCAAAGAATCAACTAGTCCTATTTCCTCAGTAGAGACGTAAAGCATATATATCATCTTCTTGACATGATGATATTAACAGTTTCAAATATCTGTCATGAACATAGCGGAATTTTATGATTTTTTTTTTAAATGAAGAGGAAAAGTCGTCATTATATTCCAGGACACCCTTGACAGGTATTCAACAACTGTTGAAATCACTTTATGAAGAAAACTAAAAACTCTACGATTATCCTAGACCAATATTTGATTTATTTTTCCGTAATTTTTTTTTTTCTGTATGAACTGCAAAGATACTGCCCTTAACACGCAATCCCAACCATTCCACCTTAAGTAGTTTTAGTAACTTAAGATAACTGTCAAATACCTTTGTTCCCTACCAGAATTCTATTGTATTACGTATTCCCCTCAATGTAGCCCACATGATATCACGTCATTTTAGCCCAGCTTTGTTGCCGGCCATGTATAACACAATACGGGCAACTATCAATCATAATTATCACCCTCAATGTTTGTCGAGGCTGTTATTGGTCGACTTGTATAGTTGTTGCGTCGAGCCTGGTTGGAAGATCACAACAACCATAGCTGTCAAAACACGTCTCGGTATTTTATAGAGCCGCCTAAAGTGCGCGAGGAATGAAATACAGCCGATACGAGGGAACTTTTTTTTTATCAGAGATAAATCACATCCCTGAATACTGTCTTAATGTCTTACTTAGATCCGGCAACACAACAATTTGTTTTCCTATTCAAACTCGATACATAATTCATGTCCGAACAAAAAACTTTCCCACAATATGATAGCCATACAAAGGTAGATCTAACAAAAACTTTCATATATTCATACTCAAATAATAATGTTCCCATCCAGTACCTACTTTTGACGGAATATTAGCAATGCTAGTGATATAATTTTGTACCTGTTCAAGTATACGTATACATTTATTACGCTAATTGAATAAAGATGAAGAAGGTATAGTTTCAGAGTAAATGTATCCACATTTTCTTTGGAGAGAAAGTTGGAAAAACATTTAAGAAAAACTGCCAATATTCGACTGCCTTGCTAACCCATAGCTCCCCGTTACCGGCATTCTATTCTAACACGAGAGTGAAACGTTAGATAATGTGACTCGTGGCATAGTGAATAATAATAATATTAATAATAATAATAATAATGATATAGTCTATTTTCTAAACCACTTTCCTAAGGATTCCACTTAAGGTATATTTCGTTTACCGTAACGATAGCAAGCTACCATGGTTCCACTAAGGTGTAGTCGGTGACAGGTGGTCTAGGGGTTAGGTGTCAGACTTCTGTGCTGCGACCGGGGTTCAATCCTGGTCCCGGCACAGATTTATCTGATTACCAAAACCCTTCCTTCACCTCTGACAAACATCTATGTGAAGTAGGGGAATGCCGGCCTCCACCGTGTTCGGATTCCACGTTAAACTGTAGGTTCCTCCATTTCCATCTCAAATCACCCTACCATTTGCACATTAGCGTAAGTGCGTATATAACCGAACGGTATAAACGCGTGTATAAAATAATAATAATAATAATAATAATTAGCTTACAAGATAGGTCATAGTGTAATTAACGTCAAGTCTTTTCAGAGAATACGGAGTGTAAATTATTAAAAATAATCTGTACTCCTTAGGAAGCTACTCCAGTCTCTAGAACAAGAGTCCTCTTCTTCAAACAAAAGCAAAACGAAACTTGTTTGCTATTGACACCTTACTACAGTCGGTAGCATGTCTAACCATTCTAAGATAAAAGTCACGCGGGTTTGATTCCCGGCACGGCTGAGAGAAATTATCATTTGTGAAATCTGGGTTTCCATTTTCACAGCTCTGAATCAACGGCCTGGCTGAGTCTGGTGCTATGTTTGTTTAGATTCAAGTTTGCTTGTAAGTCGTGTGCTGATCTAATAAATAGGTTCAAATGTGGACGTTAAATAATTAATAATAATACATATGGGACAGCTTGAAAGATGCAAAGAGCATATAAAAAATTGTTTTTTAGTTACGTTCACTGGTTGAAATAACTGTTCCTTTTCTGGCCGCCATCAATTTCCCTAATGTGAGGGAAGTCATGCAGTGAGTAGGTCGTGCTATGTCAGCCCTCGCTCCAAGAGACGTCCAGTGACATCATTCTTCCAGTCGTCGGGACGCTCGCCAAGTCAGGACCATTTGATTCTCACACCTCGTTACCAGGCCCTTCCTCCCTCTCTTCTCTTGCAGGGCGAGCAACTCTTCCTCCCCCCTCTCCTCACACACACACACACCCACACACACACATGGGGATGTTTTCGAACTTAATCCAGTATACATTCTTGTATTCAAATAATGATGGCAACTGTCACGAATAACGAGTGAAATAGCTACTACTAAAATACGACGTACATTCTCACGGTAATAATTGTGATCATAATTGTTTTGTGAATAGTTAATTTCATCAACAAAAATATAATTATTTTCAGAAAATGATTTGTGTATGATGTATAATTAATTAAATGTTTAATTTATATTTTGAAACAAACTGTACTGTATATTGTAGGAACCATAAATAAATCTTTAAAATATGTTTAGTTTATTAACCCTCCCATAAAACTATTTTTTTTTACAAAAAACAGGTTTTTTACTCTTTTTTTTTGAGTATTTAAAGTTAAATTTCTGAGCTGATATTATATCAGCACAAAATTGAAAATTACCTTAAATTGAAAACAAACACATCTTGCCCCCTTGACTTCACCACTGTTAAGGAGGAACCCATTATTTACTCAATGATTAATTTTTCAACCATGTTAGAAATAGAACCCGGGGACTCTTAATTAACTCAGTATATTGCAACGCTATCGACTAAGCCAAAGTATCGGACGTAAACAGGTATTTAGTTTTACTTTTGTTAGAAAAACGTAAAAATCGCTGTTCACATCCCTAAAATACCCGCAGCGGTAGTCGCGCGGGCTAGGACCCACTCTCGTGATAGACTGGATTGATATCGACGTGGAGGTCAACTTTCGAATCCCTACCGGTGCATTTGGGTAATTTTAAACATGGGTGCTATCACCATTGTTTTTCTAGCTCTTTATTCTTGACTAAGCCTCTCATCCGAATTGGTGAGAAAGTTGACTAAATGCTATGCTCAACAGTCCAGTTTGCTCGCGATGGAGAGGTTGGGGCTTGAATCCCGTGGCTGAGTGGTTCTTTTCCTAAGTGTTTTCCACTTTCCAATCAATCTCATTAAATGCATATATCCCGGATGTATAGTAAGATACGGTGGGTAAAGTGACTATACCAGTCGTTAATAACCATAGTGGACACCTGATTCGGTGGTCGAATGGTCTAAGGCGTCATTATAGCAATAGAATAGTCTGCCGATGACGGGGAGACAAGGCCCGTCAGGTTTATTGAGGGTATTTTATCCTTGATATTTTTCCGTTCTCCTTTCACGCAAATGCAGTACACTTCCTCAATATTCAACATTCCTCATCCCTAACACATTAGCGTGATTAGTACATTAGCATATAACTTGACCTGTCAGTTCAAAAAAAAAAAAACTTAAATAAAAGCATGGTGATAAAAAAACTAATTAAAACCATACACCTAATTTCCATTTCCCCCCCTTCCCTTGCAAACAAATAAAATGAAATTGTGTTTATAGTGAGCCAAAGCTTTATTTTTTCAAACTTGATTGATATTTTGTGTTATTTTTCCATTACTTACGAACAACCAGTTTTGTAAATGTTTACAATTCTGCTTTGAAGTAAAATGAGCAGCGTAGTTAGTAGAAAATATAGTTTATTCAAAGTGTTCGATTTGATGAAAATGTTTGAGAGCGTAATTTAAAAGCTTATTCGTTGGGAATGAATGTGTGCCTACTGGGGTAAAAAAAAAAACATATGGAAAACGTTTCCAAAACTGACAAAAAAGAATGTTCTAGTATTTACCATCTGTTGCGTTGCTCCAATAATGAATTAATTATTTTAGTGAATTCTCATAAAAGAGGAATACAATGATTTGCTGTGCTGGTTATATAATATTCCATGATGGCTACAGAAAAGGAAAATCTGGAAAAGTCAGGGTAAAAAGGGAACTATCAAGGAATTTAAATACTTGACTAAGTCTGCACCTAAACAATAAAAGTGAGAGATTTTGTTTATTAGTGTTAACAAAATGAATTATCTATATATAAACATTATTAATATTCAACCCCTTAGTTCAGTCAGTAACGTGTCTATCTACTGAGTTAAGGCCCTAGGTTCAATTCCTGGCTTGGCCAAAAAAAATGTATCATTGGGGAAATATGAGTCTCCTCTTTCAGAGTGATAAAGTTATACCTGGGCAGGATGTTGTGTCTGTTTTAGATTTAGGTTAATTAATAAGTTGTGTGCTGATATAATCTATCGATTTAGAAAGGGCACGATAAATACCTCAAATAAATTAAAAAGATGACGGTTTTAACATGAGATGGTTGTACACGATTTTGTTTCATAACACTTCACACAGGGGCATAAACAATACACAAAACATTAAATACAGTAGGCCTACTGGTAAGCTTATGATAATGTTAAATGTTTAGTAACCTTTAGGATTTTTTTAGAAAATATTTGCTCAATCTAATAAACACATTAATTGCCATTCTCCAAGAAAAACTGCAAAAAAAGGTTTATTCGAGAGTCTGGAAAATCTGGAAAAATAGGGGAATTTTATATTAAAAGTTTTGTAGCCACCCTGTATTCGCACGATTTGTTTCCAGAAAAAATTTCTTATAAAAAAAAACACACACAAACCGAAAAATGTAATAATTGTTTTCATTAAAGAACAACATGCCCATTGAAATTATCTACTCTTACCCCTAGTAACAAGTGAAAACCTGCGTTTGGTTGGCATCCGGTTCAAATTTCAACTCATGTATTCTGGTTTGTTGGTAATAATTGTTTTATCACCTCCCTACGCGCAAACGCAGGAATATTTTCTATTAATTCTATATTTCTCTCCATTACATATAGTTCAATATATGCTTATAACCAAAACAGGTAGTAAGATGCAGTGCTAAAAAAAAATTAAAAATTTGTTCGGTACACCGCATATACTTCTCGCCACTTTATCTAAAAAAAATTGAGACATTTATTTAAAACTCGTAAGATATGTGAAAAGAAATAATAATATAAATATATATATATATAAAATATATATAGTTGCAAAAATAATGGAAAAAGAGAATCACATTCCACTAAAGAGTTAAAATGAAATAATTTACTCCTTTAACAGAAAATACTGAGTAATAAAGTAACATCTCTGTCCATCGAAAAGAATAACTCCACAGTTCCTGATCTCCAAATTAAAAAATTATATTTGCTTCTAGCTCTGAAACAAATTCGGTCTGTAAAACTATATTTCACTTGATATTATGTTATTTGTTATATTCCTAAAATTTTTGAAATTTGATAAGTTTATTTTGTATTTAAAGAATTTCGGGGATATGATACAAATTATAGATATCCGTTTATTTAAAGAACCATATAAAGGTAGATTTACATTGAGGCAACTAGTGGCAGTCTGTTTGTTTGTTTGTTTTTTTAGAAATTTTATTTTGTGTAGCGATAATAATGATAAACATGTATAACATAGAATATAAGTACATATAATACGAACACCACCCCCGATGGGGCTCTCGACGTTTAACCAACATAGAAACAAAATACACGTTAAAAATAAAATTTTTGTCGCCCTTGCGGGCTGATTTATTTTATCCAAGGGCCCTACAGGCGGGAAAATTGACTAAAAGAACCCGCCCAGTCGCCAGTATTGGTCGACAGGGGACCTTATAATAATAAAATTTAGGGAAACGACAGGGTAGAAAACATTGAAGGATGGGTGACCGGACGTAGAGGGGACATGTAAGAAGTGAAGCGGGGACGGGGTTTTGCCTGCAGAAAGCAAACATTGATTTCAACCCGGTACGCACGCAGGTAGCATTCTGCCGACCCATTTTACACATAGTGCGATAGATTGATTCAATTTTTCAAGACATTTTTTGGGGATGTTGGACAAAAGAAAGCACAGTGGTATGTAGTGCGCCCCACACGATTCTTCACATCTGATCCGGACTTATTCTTTTTATATCCGTGGAAAGAATGTATGTGATGGGAAGGCCTGTGGTCACAGCAACTGCCGGTGCCGCTAGCCGCATCCGACGGTGCTGCCATCTTTAGAGAGTGAGTAAACTGAACCATGCGATATACCCTGCGGGGAAAGGGGCCGTGGTTCCCCCCCTTTCAGCCAAACCTTTTAAATCATTTTTCCCCGGGAAAAATGAGTTTCGGGTCTCTCCCAGTATTAACCAAAAAAAAAAACAGACAGAACTACGTGAAAACCACTTTTAGGTTTGAAACTTGCATTTATTATCAGGGGCTAAAAAGAGAAAATATATCATCGCTTGTTTGAGCGATGTTGATACAAGTTAGGAACTCTACAGTCTGATTTTTATAGAAATTTCCGTTTTATAAAACTAAAGTTGCCCCAATGGGGGGAAGAAAGGGTTTCCCCAAAATTTTCCTCCTCCACACAAATATGATACACTTTTTCTAAATATTACCTTCCAAATCCCTAAAACCATTACGTAGCAAGTACATAAGCGTATAATCCGAAGGGTTTAAAGAAAGTAATAAGAAAATAAATAAAACAAGACATATTTCTAAACATACAAATTTTAGTGACATTCAGTCGATGTTGGTATCGAAAGTAGGTTTCCCAAAAAAAATCACTTTTTAATGATAAATTAAATAACTTTTTTCAACTAGAGTATGAAAAAAAAGGGTACGAGCGGTATCAACAAAGACTTTACCCTAAAAACACTTTGTTAATTAAAATGAATAATAATTTTTTCTTTTAAACTTTCCATTACTTTTTTTCCGGTCCACGAAGCAACACAGGCAGAACTTTCCTTTTTCTAATTTTTATGGTTTAAGTAAAATTTTTTTTCGCCCAACACTGTAATACTTTTTTAAATTTTCACAAACGTTTTCAGGGCACATTAAATTCTTTATTTTGAAATTTTAAACCCAAAAAAGTGTCATCGTGAGTTACATAATGCTACTTTTTTAAAAAAAAATCTTATGCACAATAACCAAAAAAAGGGGGCTATAAAAGTATTTTTTTTTAATTCGTTAAAAAATTTCAGCCCCCCAAAAATTATAAAAAAAAATTCATTATGTATTTAATTTTTTTAACGTAATTTTAAATAACATAATGCCTGCACAATGGCTCAGCTCTTTTAAAATTACTAGCCCAATATTAAAAAAAATTTCCAACCAGAAAATTTAAAATTTTAAAACCCCTTTACTGGTGGTCTAAAACGAAAAGGTTCACTATAAAGTTAATCCCCCGGGGCGGGGGGGCCGATTTTTTCCAACTCTCAACCGAGGCATTGAAAAAGGGTTTTATTTCGATACGAAACCCCAAACGGGGAAAAATTTCCCGTCCTATCCAAATTTCGAATGCACGTACGCTTCATTAAAAACCCCCCCCCTTTTCCCCTCCGGGGATTTTAGATAACTAAAAAAAAAACTTTGGTTTAAAGTACAAATAACAAAACTAGTACTGGTGAAAAAGGAAAGTTTCAAGTTTATGGAAATTAATTCTGCCCCTCACTTGGAATAAATTGAAAGTCAGTACTTTAAACATATCACCCGCCTCGGGGGTGTAGGTGCTAACGCGTTTTTTAAAAATTGACCCGGGACTGCTAAAGGAGGGGAATGAGGTTCGAATTTTGGTCGGGTAAATTTGGGGTGGTGGTTTTTCCCCTAAATATTTTTCCCAAACTCTCCCCTCACGCAAAAACGGTTCATTTCCCCCCTAATTAAAAACCCTCCCAATTCCTAAATCCATTAGCGTAATTATTATTATTATTATTATTATTATTATTTTTAAAATTATTATTTATATTATTAAAATTTTCACCGCGTCTTACTCCCCCTTCGGTTATACCCCCTTACGCAATGTGTAAGGGGAGGGTGTTTTGTGAGATGAAATGAAGGCCCTACATTTTTTAAAACGGGGAATCCGAACCACGGTCGAAATTAAAATATTTAAAAAAGCGTAAAACCCGAACGGGTAGTAAACCGTGTTAAATATTATTATTATTTAAGTCATATCCACTGTCAAAGCTAATAAGGGGGAAAAACCCATTCCTCCTTTTGTTTTTTTTAAACGGCTGTTTAAAAAAAAAAATAAGTAACCTTTAAAATTTTTAAATAGATAAAAATAGCTTAGCTATTTAATCCATAAGGAAAACAACTGTAATAAGGGTACAATTCCCAGCATTAAGCCAACTCCCCCAAGTCCATGGTGGCTTAGAATCACACTTTTGGGGAGCCGATGTTTTCCCCACGCCATCAAGACTCTGCCTTAAATTTAGTGGAGAATGGAAAAATTACCCTGGTACAAAAGGGGGGATTCCTGGATAGCAAAATTTGGTTGGGGCCCCTTGCGCGTAGAGTTAAAAGTTCCGGCTCGATTCCCGGGACCCCAAAGCCTTTTTTTTAAATTTTTAAAAAAGCCCAAATTTTTTTTTAAGAAAATTCATTATTAAAAGGGTTTAAAAAAATTTTCTTCTTCCTCAAAACTTCATAAAAGACCTTTAAAATACAGATTTTTTAACTTTATTTAGAATAAAAAATATATAAAAAAAAAAAGGGAAAAAATTTTAAAAAAAAAAAAGTTTTTCAGGACTACCATCCAAGGGATTTTTAAAAACCTCTGAAATAAAAAAAAGGATTATTTTTAACCCCCCTTTTATTTTAAAACCCCGGATTAAATTGAAGCCAACTCAAAGTTTAATTTTAATTTAAAATTTTTAAACTTTCGGTTTTTCTCAAAAAAAACACGATTTAAAGTTGGCTAAAAAAAAACCAACTTATACCTTATTTTAAAAAAAATTCCCCCCCTTTAACTTTTTTTTTCCCTTGGGGGAACCTTTTTGGGCCACGAAAGAAAAATTTTTTTTAACAATATTCCAGTCTTTTTTATATCAAAATCCGTAAGATTTTTTAGATCGCGAATTTTATTCTTGCCCGGACTAAAAAACCCCCTAATTACACTATTTGGGTAGAAATAAAAAATTATAATTTACAAAAAACGAAACAATATTTTTTGCGAAGGGAGAGTGAGGAACAAATTTAAAAAAAAAAAAAACCCTCCCGCACACCCGACGGGATTTTAAACCCCACCACTTTCCAAAAAAGCAAAACAATATAAACCCAGCTTGACGTTTAGTCAAAAAGGGGCTCGCTGACGCGCAAAATAACGTCAACTAATGGCGCCCTGAACCGCGTTGAAAACTCAATAAAACCTTTTAAAGGTATTAATTTTAGTTTCTCAAGATACTCAGCAATCATGAAACATTTTAAATTGAGGCTCTTTCGTTCACTTTTAAAAAACCCAAAACATAAAATAATCTTCCCCCCTTTCTCTAAACTATGAGATAATAATTTTAAAGAAAACTTTTAAACAAATCTCAGCAATGAAAAAAGGGTCTAAAAAATTTAATCCACAATATCGAGTTTAAAACCCCCCCCACTTGTACACATTTTTTATCGGGAAAAATTGCCTACCCACGGGAGAGTGGAGGGAGAGGCTTCCTTCACTTCCTCTTTTTGGTACCCCCCCAAGTTCCCTCACAAACTTCAATCTCAAATAGAATTTTGCACATCAAACATAGCCAGCACTTAATTGAACGATAGGTTTTGAATAACAAGGGAAAATACCATTCTATATATTCTCAAAGAATCCCGTAGCTGTGAAAACTTGAAACATGCATTTACCCCGGATAAAATTACTCACGGAGGAAAAAATGAAACGTCCCACTGATCATTTTCCCTCGATTCGTTGACTTTACATTGATAACGGATACACAGGCGTTCACAGAACTCATTTAAATATAGATTAAAAAACACATTTTTAATACGGGAGTAGAAAACTGGCTTATTTGAACCACACCCCTTTATAGGGGCGTCCCGTTTGATTCAGTGTCCAGATACCACTTTCAACTATAAATTACATAATCGCTTTTTATAATAAACATTTTTTGCCATATAAAAATATATGTAATATCTTTGTATTAGTATGTTTTAACATACGGTTTCATGTATAACAATTTTATAAAAATATATTTGATCTTGCCGAGAAAATGTTTGAAATTGCTAAGGCCAACTCTTTAAAACTTGAAGGTTAAATGTCCCAAATTCACAAATTTTTCAGTAATTTTATGTTATTCTTTAAAATTCCCTGTGTTTTACCTTTTTCTACCGAATTTCAAGGCAACCTTCCTTCTAGTTGTTGCTCGGAAAATAACCCGAGAAAACACAAGGATTATTGTGAATTCAAGACAAATTAATTTCAAACATTAAAATAAATAGCCTGTACAGGGAAGAAGAATCTAACTGAAGGATTAAGCCAAGCCGATTCGAACATATATATTTAAATATATATTATCTCCCGCTTTTTTTTTACCCAAAACATTGTATTATATAATAACCGCATAAATGTGTCAATCAAATTTTTCTCCCCTCAAAGTCAAATCATCATGTTTAAATAAACACCAATGATAAGACCACACTATCAATTTTATGAAAAATGTAATTTCATTCCCTTTTTGCCATTTTCTAAAATGGGCTGTAAAATGGAAATTTCCCTTTTTAAAAACTGCAAATCGCAAGTAATTTTTATTTAAAAAAATAATAGTAGTTTAAAAAATTTCTGATAAAAAAGTACAACAAAAAAAGGTCCCCAAAACATTGTTATAACCCACCTAAACTTTTCCCTATTTTGAAAAAATTATTGGGGATGTTTTTTAATGGTAAATTTTCTCATTTAGAAAAAACCCAAGAAAAATTCCTTTTTTTTAAAAAGGGAAAGCAAAAATTTTGAAAAAAATAACCCTATTTTTTATTTTTTGAAAAAAATTGTTTGTTGAACCCAAAAACCCTAAAAATTTTTTAAAATTAATTTTAAAACCCGGGGTTTCCCCCTCGGTTTCCCCCCCATAAAAAAAAAATTCTTTTAAATTTTCTTTTTTTTGTATAAAATAAACCCCAAGTTTTTCTTCGGGGGTTTTTTTTTTTTAAATTTAAAAAAAATTTTTTAATTTCTTTGATTAATTTTTAAAAATTTTTAAAAAAATTTTAAAATCCGGGGTTTTTTAAAAAAAATTTCCCAATAAAAAAGAAAACCATTTATCTTACTAAAGGAAAGATTAATTTCTTCAAAAATTAGTGTTTTTTGATTTTTAAAATTTTAAAATTTTTTTAATTTCCCCTGGGTTTTTCGGGTAAAAAAATAAAATTTTTTTAAATTAAATTGACTTTATTTTTTATAAGTTAATAAAATAAAGAAAACAGGGTTGAAAAAAACAAAAAATTTTAAAAAACAAAAAAAAAATTAAAAAATTTTTGCCCCAAATTTAAATCGCCTTTTTCCGTATCTATTTCCCTTTTTTTAAAAAAAATCTATATTTAAGCCCCTTTAAAAATTTTAAAAAAACCAAAAAAAAATTTAAAGTTTTTGGCATTCAAAAAAAAGAGTTTAAAAAAAAGAAAATTTCCCCCAAAAAAGAATCAAAACAATTTTAAAATTTTATAAAGCAACTTTTTACAAATTTTTCAAAACCCTTTTTTGGATTTAAAATTAAAACCCCATAAAAAACCCAATAAAAAAACTTTTTTAATTTGGGGCCCAAAGAAAATTTTGTTTTTAAAAAGTTTCTTCCAAAAAAAAAAATTTCCCCAAATAAATTTTAAATTTTTTTGTTTTTAAAAAAACCCAATTTTTAAATTAAAAAAATTAGATCATTTAAAGGGGGGTTAGGGTTTTTTTCCCCATGAAAAACCTATAACTTTTTTTTTTTTTTTAAAAAAATATAAAATTTTTAACTTTCCCCTTAAAATTTTTTTAACTAAAAGAAATAACCGGCCTGGGGTTTAAAAAATAAAAAATTTTTTTGAGTATATTTTTTTTTTAAAAAAAAAATTTTTTTTTTAAAAAATTATTTTTCGTTAAAAAAAGGGGTAAGGGGGACTTTTTACTTTAAAAAAATTTTTCAAAAGTTTTTATTGTTTAAACTCTTTCCCCTTTAGAATCTTTTTTTTTTTTTAAGGTAGGGGTGCATAAAAATGTTTTTTTAAAATTTTTATTAACTTTTACAATTTTTAAAAAATTTTTGGGCAAAAAATAAACCCCTAAATAATTTGATATATATTAATTAAAAAAAAATTTTAATTTTAAAAAAAAATTTTCAATTTTAAATTTTTTTTAAAAATAAATTTTAAAAAATAAAATTTGATTTTTTGAAATGAAGTATTAAATTAAAAAAAATTGTAAAAACATTTTTTTTTTAAAAAATTTTTTTTAAAAATTAAAAAAAATTTTAAATTTTTAAAATTTTTCCTAATTTATTTAAATTTTTTGGGAAATTTGGGGTACTTTTAAAAATTTGGGTGGTAATTCATTCCTGTTTTTAAAAATTAAAAAATTTGGGTTTGAAAATCAGCCCCTTTTTAAATTGGGGGGTTTTAATAAAAAGGGTTTTTTATTTGGTTTATGGTTTTTAAATTTTATAAAGGGGTTTTTACCCTAAAAGGTTGGAATTAAATTTAGTTTGAATTATTTTGTTTTTTAGTTTTTTTTTGGTACCAAATTATTTTTCAAGATCTTTTTTTTTAAAACGCGAAATTTTGACTGTTAATTTTTCTGTCTTCCTCCCCAGATGGATATGCCAAAAGATATTATTGTTTGAACCAAGATTTTATATTTTAACAAAATTTTTTGATATCCAATACATTCTAAGAGGGAAAAAAACATATGTCAATCCTTTTTGTTTTTTTCTCAATTTTTTAGGTTTTTGTCCCATTTATGGTTTTTTAAATTTTTACCCAAGGGAAGTATAACTGTCGTTGTGTCCTTTTTTTTGATACAGCACAACATTATGTTTCCAGTGGGGCAAACAATTAAAACTGTGAGGTAATTTGACTCTTGCATGGGGATTTTTTTGGGGGAGCGATATGAAAAATTTTTGTTTCTTTTCATTTATTACAACGATGGTCATGGGCCAAATTGTAACTCGTTTATTTTTTTGCAGGTTTATCTGCTATTTTGGGGGTTTTCGTGAAAGTCATACTGCGGTGTCGTCTGCGATAGGTAATTGTCCATGCTTACTGGCTTGGAAGTTTTACGTAAATTTAATAAAAAGGTCCTATATTGAAAATTGTGGGACTCCCTATTTTCAAATTTGGTTTCCTTTTTTTTAGTGCTTAAAATTTTTACATAGAAAATCTTTTAATGAATATCCCCCCAAACCCCTTAAAACGGGTCCACCAATCCAATAATTTTTTAAAGATCTTAATAATATGTCAAAGTCAAGCGTTAAAATGCTTTTTGAAGTCAAAAAATGGGCCAAAAACTGTTTTTTGTTTTAAGGGCTTTTTTAATTTTTTTTTAGAAAAATGTTCTAAAAAGGTTTTTTTGCGCTTTGGTTTTTGAAATCCCCTTTTTTTCCCTTTGGTTTTTTTTAAATTGAATTTATTTAAATAGTCTGTCAATTTGTTAGCCAGTACTTTCTAATATCTTCTCAAAAGTTGGAAAATGGTATTCTGTAATTTCCTAGTCTACAGGGGTCCCACCTTTTAAATGGGGCAAAAAGACATTTCATTTGGGGTTGGAAATGTGCCATTTTTTATTAGTATTATTAATCACTAGTGCCGGAATTAAATTTGGTCCTTTTTTCGATTTCCATCATTTAATGTTAAACATAGCCTGGTGATTTGTTTTTGGTTTTAAAGAAGAGATAATTTTATTAAAATTTTTGTACAGGAGTTTTAGAATAACAATGAATTTGGGTAATTGTCTTCCATTTGGTAAGTAGTTTTTTTATCACATTTATGCAATAATTTCAATTATTCCATTTTCAAAAGAAAAACAAAAATTTTACACACATTTTTAGGTTTTCTGTTTTAAAATTTGCGTAACTTTCATCTAGGTTATTTTTGCTACTTTTTACCACATTGATTACTTCACGCCCCGTTTTTTTCATGTTACCTTTTTAATCCCCGAAAAGTTTCCTATGGTTTAATTTTTTTCTTTTTTTATAGCTCTTTTTACTTTTTTCCTCTCTTTTTATAATCCCGCTCTAAATTATATTTTGGGGGGATTTGAAATTCCATTGACGATAGAGTTTTTTCCTGATTTTAATTTTTTTCCTAAAAAGGTAGGGATAAACAAATTTTCGTTTTTTGTATTTTTTTCTGAGATTGAAAATTTTTTGTACTATATACTTCTTAAAAGTCAAAATTTTTTGCATAAATTTGGGGGTTTTAAGCTTGTAATCCGTAGTCAAAGGGTTTTCCCCTCCACTGCTTTTTTGTTTGCTTTAACGCAGACTTTCATTTATTTTAATATTTTGTTTGCGGAGACAGTGAGCATTTTTTTGGGTATTTTTATACTTATTTTTTATCGCGAGGGGATGATCTGACATTTTTTTTACTAAAATTCCTGGATTTCAGCAAAGTGATCTTTTTATATACTTTAAAAAAAGGTGGTAATAACTGATCAACTAAATTTTTTTTAGAAACTTCTTCCGAGTACACTTATTAAAAAATATTTTAGGGCCCTTTCACACAAGTTTTCATATCTATAGGACTGGATTATATTTTCTTTTTTGTTAAATTTTTTGTCCCCTGCACAATGAGGTTTTTCTTTTTTTTAAATAGTGGGGCTAAGTTTTTGTCAATTCTTTTAAAGTCACACTTATTACTAACTTGGTTTAATAAAGCTATTATTGTAAATTTTTTTTTTTGACTTGGGGTAGGGCCCTGAATGCTTTCAAAATGTTCTGTGTTTTTGGGGTTTTTTAAAGGAAGCTGTTGCGTTCTTTACAATAAATTACTCCACCGCCCCGATTTTTCCCACAACAATTTTAAGAGTTAAACCCTTTTATGTTAAAAGATTTGCTTTTTCGTTGTTATCCACGTTTTAGTAAGTTTTTTAAAAAAAAAAAAAAATTTCTACCGTATTTTTAACAAAAATAAATTTCACTCCAATTCTTTTTTTGAATCTGACATTCCACGCGATCACATTTAAGCTATTTTTTGATTTTTTTTAAATTCTTTTGAAAATTCTCTAAATTTTATATTTCCTTGTTTTATATTAAAATTTGTATCAGTTTTCATTTTTTTATGGTGTCGTCCATCATATATTTTTAACTTTTTAACAAATTTACAGAAATAAAAAATAATAACAATTTTGTCAAAGCATTATCTTGTTGAATCACAAATTTTGTCAGAGTGGCAGTTTTTTCCCGAAAATTTTTCAATTTTTTTTCCCCACAATAACGGACCTCTTTCCCTACCTTTTTTAAATTTTTTCCTTCCACAACAAGGGTTTTTTTAAGTACTGCGACAAGTTTTTGTGAAGAACAAAGGACTTTTTGCACCATATTAAATACATCGTCTTTCACAACCCCCTACACTGCAATTTTTTTAAACGTACAAAAAATAATAATAATAAAATAAAATAAAAAATAAATAATATATAAAATAATAACAACAATAAAATGAAAAACATAGGTGCTCTATTGCCCCCTTAAAATGCCACCACTTAAAGCAGGTTTTAAATTTATTTAAAATGAAACTGAACCAAATCATTTTTAAAACCCTTCTTGTTTTTGATCAAAAATTAAGGGGAAAGTACCTAAACCCCACACAAAAGGTGTCAAAATTTTTTTACATTAGAACAATTTTAGGTAATACCTCGCTGACTATTGGTTTCGATTAAAATAATCGCTGCCCCCAAATTTTTTTTTGGCCATTAAAAAAGTTGTCACTTATTACAGAACTTTGATCCGGCCGGGAGCCCTAATTTCAAATTTCTGACCAGGTTAAAATAACTCAGGTTTGGGATTCTCAGACGTTGGCGACAATTCGGCGTTAGTTTTAAACCTATACAGGTGCCGGGGGCCAGATACAGATAGTTTTACGTTCATACCAAGGGTTATAATGTTTGGATTTTAAAATTAAAGTCACAAATTTTAATGGGGTTTATTTTTAACCTTTAAATATGGGTTTGTAATTTAAAGTTTTAAAAGATGAATGAAAAATTAGTTGGGGTACCTCCCCCTGAAAACCCTTTAAATGCTGAACCCCCTTTTAATTCCCCCTTCAAGATTATGGTAACTGGGAAGTGTTTACACCGCCCTTCAAGAAAAAAAGTCAGACTGCAAGTTTATAAAACCCCCTTTAAGATTATGGGTAACTGCAGTGTTTAACACGCCCTTTAAAATTTGTCAGACTGCAAGTGTTTATAACAGTCCCCTTTAAGATTTGGCTAGCTGCAATGTTTAAAACACTCCCCTTTAAGATTATGGGTTTGACTGCAAGTTTTATAACACGTCCCCTAAAGATTTTTGCAACTGCAAGTGTTTATAAAAATCCCTTCAAGATTTGGCAGACTGCAATTTTAAACACCCCTTCAAGATTATGGCAGAAATGCAAGTGTTTATAACACTCCCTTTTAGATTTTGGGGTAGACTGCAAGTGTTTTTTAACCTCCCCCCCAAGATTATGGGGTAAATTTTAAAAGTTGCTTCAAAACATCGCGAGCAGGGGGGGATCCAAAAAATTTTTTTTAGCGGGTCAAATTAAAATAAAATGTTACGTACAATGTTAATTTCTGTTTAAAAACCCCTTTAATATTTTTCCCCATTAAATTTGATCTATGATCTTTTCCAATTTTTTTTAAAAACAATAGTTTTTAATAAAATATTTGATGGCCCCCCTTCAAAAATTTTTTTTAAAAGGTTCATTTTGAGGTATTTATAGTCTTCACCTTGATTTTTTTTTTTTAATTAATTATTTTATAAGCCGTTTAAAAAAGTTTTTCTCCAGAAAATTTTTTTAAATTTGGATGCCCCATTAAATATTTCAGAGTGACCCCCCCTTTAATTTTTTCGAAGTTTGAAACTCAAAAAAAAAAATCTTTGAAGTTGGGCCCCCGACAAATTTTTTGAAAAAGGATTTTTCAGAAACTAGGCTATTTTGGGGGGTCCCGCCTAAAATTCTTCAAAATACAGTAACTAGAAGCATTTGGAAAGTCCTCCACAAAAATTTTTAAATTTGGGGACCTTGGGGAAATATTTAGAGCCCCCCCCCCCCCCCAAACCTTTTTTTGCTAGTAGATGCTCAGTCTAGTATTTTTTAAGTGGTCTTCTCACAAATTTGGGCAATAGAATGCATCTAGAAAAAATTTGAATTGATTTTTAAAGGGTACCTTTCACTTTTATATTTTGATAAAATAAACAAGGATTTGAAATAAATCAAAGGGAAATTTTTTCCCCGGGAGGGGCATATTGTTTCCAATGGGGCAAGTCCCCCCCGTTTTCCCCTGCCCGTTGTCCACCCATACCTATATTCGGGTTTTGGGTGAACGCTCTCAGACGATTTTATCTTTTTTGATGGGGGTAGTCTACCATCTCTATCGGAACATGTTCTTACTCGCATGCTCAAAAATTTTACATGAAAAGAAATTTTTCCACCCTTCGTGAGTCATTCGTACAATGAGTAAACTTGGGCGAAAACGCACGTGTAGAGGGGCAAAATGGGTTCTGCGCTAGAAATAAAAAAAAAATTGTAAATTATTTAGGAAATTTTCATTCTAAAATTTAAAACTTTCTTTTTTGTTTTTTTTGTATTTTTTTTTCAAATTTTTCCCAAAAGGGGGGGGGGGGGGGTCAACGACCCTTTTAACCACCTTTTTCTCCCCACTGAATCCACGCCTGGCGTGAGGGATAAGCCACCCTGTGCCCCCCAAAAAAGGGGGTCCTTTCCCAATTGGTTTTTCTCTTGGTAAAAAGAAATCGCCCAGGTCATTTTTAACTCCCTTAAAAACCCCTTGCCTCGGGTCAGGAAATCTTGTAAAAAGGGTCTTGTGCTCAACTGATAGTTTTTTATGTCGGATCGTAAAAAAAAAAAACAATAACATGTTAAAACATGTTTTTTGTATTTTTTTTTATTTAAGAGGGTTTGAAAAGGGGGAAAATAAAGTGAAAAAAATTTAATCCAGTACGCCTCCGGCCCCATGAATTATGAAAAAGTAACTTTTTAAAAATAAAAAGCTCCATTGAAAAATTATTTTTTTATTTTATACTTCCAGGCGGAAATTCCCGCACTAACCAAAATTGATTCAAAACAAATAACGTTTTTTTTTATGTGTATGGCCACACAAGATTTGAGATTTTTGCGGAAACAGTAACTTTGCGGATATTAAAACATTTTTCCGTTTCGTAAAAATTTTTTTTTAGCATTTTCTAACAAAACCTTAAGTAATATTTTTGTAAAAATTAACCTGGTATTTTTAAAAATTTTGTGAAAAAATTAACCTCAAAAAAATATTTACGAAAATAAAAAAAACACAAATTTTTATTTTTCTGAAATATAACTTCAAAAAATCGCACCTACATTAATGCACTTTGCGATTTTACCAGCCCTGAAAATATATTAAGACTGGAATTTTTTAAAAATATTTTATTTGTTTACATTTTTATATAACCATCTTTAAATTCAATTGAAAAATAACGGGAAAAATTATTTTGAGAAACTCCCTTTTAAATAACATAATCCGGGGAGTTTTTCTCGTGCCTTTACGTTTTTGCCGGTTTTTTTTTCTTTTCTCCCGAAAAAATTTCTTTCTCTTTTTTTTTCATTCATTTTGTTGCTGGCACAACCCTTTCATGCTTTTTATCGGGAAGTTCCGCGCTGGCAAAATTTTAGGCCGCGGGGCGAAGGAAAAAATGCTAATGGAACTAAGAAGCGTAGAAACAAGGGAAAAACGAGGGGAAAATTGTCCCCCCCACCTAAAACCTCTAACATTACTTTATTACAGTCTTGGCATACTGAACACTTTGTCATCCCCGTGCACTTTGAATAAAGGAACGGGGGGGGAATATGACGACATTTATGGGCCGGGAATTTTTTTTGCCCGGGCCAAGAAATAAACATTTAATTCCTGACTCTCGAGGGAACCACAAAACAACAAAAGGGAAAAGTCAACGTATTTCCCTTACCTTTACTTCTGTTTTTTATTTTGACACTGATTGTAGTTGGCGTTTGAAGTGAAGCAGGGGCGTCGTTGAAATTAGAGTAGGGGGCATAAAAAAAATAAATACTCATGTTGGTTATTTATTTTATTACAGACCACATTCATTTTGGGACAACATACAGTGTGTCCAAAAATCCTAATGGTTTCTTAATTTGTGGAATAAATAAAAAAAACCGGGTTTTTTTATTTTTACCTCCAAATTACCGCAAACATTTTTAATATTTTCAAAAATCGAATTTATTATGGTTTAAATTGGGGGGGAATAAATTAGGGACACCCTACTTAACATTACAATGTCGTGGTTGGGCATTCTAAATTTTTTTTTTCTTTTTTTAAAAATTCAATAAAATAAATACCCTTTTTTTTTTTTTTTTGGGAAATCCAACCAAAAAGTAGGGGGAACTGTTTTGTTAATATTTTAATTTTAAAAGGGAGAAATACGAAATTCAAACATCTTTGTTTTTACCAAAGCGACTGCTTTCTACAAAGACAAAACTAAGGTTTGAGATTTTAAAAACACCTTTTTTAAAGACTTTAGTAAAATCATGTTCCTTTTAACTGTTTAAATTTTTATAATGACATGGAATTAAAAATTGAAAACCCAAAAACGAAAAATTTAAAAAAAAAATAAATACTTATGGAAATTTTTTAATTATATTTTGGGTTATCAAGCTCTGAAAATTGCTTGCCGACGGGGTTACTGACAATTTAATTATTGGCAAGCGCCGCTTTTTTTCGTATCCAAAATCCTCCTGTTAAAACCCATTATCTTATGCACATCATCAAAAATAAATTAAAACCAGCCCCGGTGACCTGCGTTTTCTCAGCTCGCTAGTTTAGATATGCGAGGGGGGGTCAGGGTGTATTGGGGCTATCTTTCAAAAATTATTCCCACACCCCCCAAAAAATGGGGGTAAATTTTAAAAATTCATTTCACTACCCCTTATGAATTAAATACAAATAGTCTGCCGAGCCCAAGAAACGTTGCAAAACACTAGGATCGCCCTACCAAGTAACAAGGGTCGGGGGGGCTCGGAAAAAAAATTCGATTAAACCCCTAAATTTTTGGAAAACAGCGGTCTAACGAGACTTGGGCACTCCCCCCCCCCCCCCCCCCCCTTGGCAAAGGGGTTTAGGGTACCACAAAGGGAAAGGGCGCAAAGTATTTATTTAAAATAAAAAAACAAAATGCTTTCCATTTGCGAAATGTATCAACGTACACGCACAAATCCATATAGTACTTTAGTTCCACGAGTTTAAAAAATAATATTTTTAAAACCCTAAATATAACCAACGTTTATAACCCCCAACATTTCCCACCCATTAAAAACTCCAATTAAATTTACACCCCGAAAACATTTTAACATTTTATCTATGTCTTTTACCAAATTAAAGTATAAAAAAGGGGTACGACCATTTTGCACACTCTTTCTCAAAAAAACGAATGTTTTTTAGAACCAAATTTGAAACAATCTGTGTAAGAAAACTGCCATTAAATATTACTTTTCCATAACTATCAGACCATTTTCTAATTTTAAAATTTTATTGTTAAAAAATTGAAATACGATTTGTTCAGAGGCATCCCCATATAGAATTTGAAGTTTTAATTTTTGAACTGGGCCATAAAACCAACCTCGGGTTTCAGACAAATTTTTAGGCCTATTCCACTTTCTTAGCCAAAAAACGAAAGACCCCTAAACACATTTTTTAAAGTCTAAAATTTTTTCACATTGCGATGCTTTTCCCCTTTTATGATAAAGAAAAACTACTTTTTTGTTACAGGTTATATTTTTAAATAATTCGTCCCAAGAATTTTTTTTTAAATTGTAAAATTACACCCAACTGGTTATCGAATCCAGTACCTTTGCCAGTAACCATAAATCTAAGCACGAGCAAAAAAGGGCTGCCCCTACTTCTTTTCTCACCCCTAAATCATAGCATAAATTAAAACTGGCGGTACTAAGAAATACCACCAGGGTCATTGATTTTTTTTACAATGCCCAATCACGTTCGAATAAACAGTAGTTTCACTGTCGAAGGGGATGCTTGTTTGGGTTTTTTCGGGGGGATCAATTTTAACCCTTTGTGCGGGGGGAATTTTTTGAAAAAGCCGACCCAAATTGAACCCCGACTCCCTTTATCAAATCCACGCGAGTGTGGCCAACGAAATTTTGTTAGCACCGCCCCTCACCCAAACAAAAACTGTTACGAAAATTAAGTCAGCAATAAATGTCCGATTACATTTCATTTTGATTGCTTGACCCTTATGGAAATTTAAATCACAAAGAAAAAAAACCCAACATCTGTGACTCAACTTGGGTCTGCCCCCTAATTTTTAACCCCACAAGCTGTAACACTAATGGGGGTTATTATTTTATTGCTGTGTCCTATTTTAGCCCCTATTTATATTTAAGAAAAAAAAAATTTAAAATGTATCACACAATATACAAATAGAGATAAAAAACCCCCTGCCCTTTTCCCCCCTGCCAGCCCTTCTCCCCCACTTACAGTGTCACTGCTTAGAGCGTATGGTCGTTTTAGAGGTTTGCATGTGAAAGGAGGTTGTTTGACCTCACCAAGCTTTTTTTTCTTTTTGCATAAATTACTACAAATTTTTTTTTTAAAAAAATATTTAAAGATCCTTTTTTTAAATTTTTAAAGGGTATTGAACGTGGACATTTTGGCCAGCTAATTTTATTAGTGCATGCCTTATAAACTACCTATTATAAACACACACACCAACCCGTCCCCCGCTATCATTGCGGGGGAAGCCTCTGTTTCTGATAGAGTCTGGGGTTTGATTCCCTGCTGCATTGGGGGATATTTCTTGGAAAGGAATAATTTCCCATGGTCACCAGGGTTTTTTTTAGTTATTTAAGCTGGTAAGATTGGTTCCACCCTCCATACTATCACCCCACTTCATCTCATCGGGAAAGCGAAAGAGACCCACGGGAAAGGGGGAAATCAATTTCACTAATAATAAATTTTTGAAACCCTGCAAGAAAAAAATCTGGGGCCATTTAAAAGGGGCTTTTTACAACCAAGGGCATTTTTAATATTAACGAGGTATTAAAAATAAAAAAAACGATGATACCCCACAATGTTAAAATAATTTACCTAAATTTTTAAAAGGCTATAAAAAATTAAAAATCATTTTAAACAATGTCAAACACGGAGAAATGGTTGAATGTTGTTTAGTTCATACCGAAAGTACGAATGGGCTCAAAAAATGCTTAAGTATATACGTAACAACTAAAAAGGGTTTCAGAGCAGTGTTTTCAATTCAAAAAATTTTGAGCTAGTTGTCCAGGAAAGGGGCAATTCGGGTAAAAATACTTTATTTTTTGGGATCGGGCTTTCACAAAATTCCACGTACGCAGCCCCGTTAAACCCGCTCAACGCAGTAACATTCCTCGGGCCAAACAAAACTTTGTACTTAAAAACAGGGTTTCCGAATCGTGTTTTTGTATGGGGTTCGTCATCAATTCCTTGGTCTTTGTTCCACGAGTTAATCCTTTTTTTCGAGGGGTGCGGCGTCCAGTCTCTTATTTCTTCATCTTCGTCTACATCACATTTTGTTTTATCTTTTAAAACTACATTAGACCAAAATCCACAAACTTACCTATTTTTTTGACACACACAATTACCTTGCCTTAAAACAAAAACCCTTTTTCCCAACTACCTGGCAAAACAAGAGGGGGGGAGGAGGAGGTCGCGACAAAACCCTACCCCAAGAATCAGGGTTTTAAGATAATAATTTATACCTTGGAAAAATGGGGAAAATTTATTTCAACGTCATTTTATAGACGGAAAAATTAAACAAAAAACTGCTTTAGGGGTTTTAAAAAACAGTTTTTAAATTTAAATTTTTAATCAAATTAAAGGGGAAAATTTAAATTTTTTTACTGAAGTGAGCTCTTAACCGAATACGTCACCAAAGGGGGGGAAAGTTGGAAAAAATTTAGGGAAAAAACCAAGTACATTCGACGGGGTTCGAATCCCGACTCCTCTGTCACCCAAGGTAATAAACAAGACTGAGGGCCCTTTTATCTCATGTCCCCTTGTACGAACTGCATTAAAATTCATAAAACGTCTTTTTTTTTATAAACCCTTATTCCGCATATTTTCCCAAAAACTCTAGTGAATTTAAGTGAAAGGGGGGGCGAAAAACTCCAGGGTTTAAAAAGTTCCCGGACCCCCCTCCTTCCTTTCATGAAAGTTCGAGGTCCACATTGAAAGCTCGGCAGACTCAAGACGCCGGGCGCATTTAAAAAACGTCGTGGCCTGAATGGGCGTCCTAAAAGATGTACCCACACACCACTTTTTAAAGAAAACACCAGCTCTAGGCCGTTGAAAAGTTTAGGCCAAATCCCTCTATGGCCCCGAATTTTTAAAATCCCCCATTTGAAGTAAATATAAAATTAAAATGACAACAGGAAAATACTTTTTCGCGTATTACAAAAATAACTATTCGATACCATTTTGCATGGACTAAATATGGGGATCTTCTAGTCGTGGGAGGGGAACGAATCCTGGCCAGATGTACTTGACTGTTTTTTCCGATGGTTTTCCATCACCCTCCGGGCGAATGATTGATTGTAAACATAAAAAGCTCACTATCTTCATTTTTATTTCCACTGCCAAAATAAAATGCTTACAATTGGACGGGAAATAAACCCCGGTGGGAAAGCAAAATAAAAACTATTAAATAAATATTTAAATCATTTTACGATACCTTACTCCTGGTTAAACGTCTTTCTTAATTAAGGGTCGGTTTTCTTTAAGTGGGCCCACAATTTTATCATCGGTGACACAAAACCTCTTTCCCAGCGGTCTTGTTGGCTAGGGAAAGGCCAGTGTCGTCTCTTCAAGGGTTAAGCAGAGTTTCCCCCTAAAAAAAAGTTCAAAACAAACATTTAAAAAAAAAAAAAAATAAAAATAATAATAATAATAAAAATTCTATATTGTGGTTTCCTTTTTTATTTAGAAACAAACTAGCATCTTTCATATTTTTTTATAAATTTTCAAACTACTAAAAAATTTTTTAATAACCTTTTTTGTTTAAAATTTTTTCTATTTTTAATGCTTTTAAAAACAAACAAAAACATTATGGATTTATTTTTTTTATTTGGAGAATCAAAATAAATTGTTTGTTTAAATTAAACTTTTTAATTTTAAAAATTTATTTTATTTTAAATTATTTTTAGATTCGGTTAAGTTTTAATTTTACGACGATTTGAACTCCAAAGTAGATACTTTGTAAAAAATATTTGGTTTTAAAAATCAACACTTATTACAAATATTATTTTGTAGATAATAATGCCGTTTTTTTGTGATCCCTTACCAAATTTCTCCTTTTACAAATGTTCATTTTGCGACAGTTGGGCAACCTGCAAAAAAATAAGCGCTGATCAGGACTCGAATTTTTGGGGCATTAATGGTCAAGGGGACTGGGGCCAC
>JBCFYV010000116.1:0-95828 GCA_039000515.1 Timema cristinae
CTTTTTAATTCATTTTGGTCATTTTACGTTTTAAATATTGTTTTTGATATCTTATATAATCTTCGTTCTTTTACAGAATTGGGAGTAACTTTTTTATTTTGCAAAGGATTGTAGGGGGAAATAGACTTTGGTTAAAAAAAAATTTAATTTGGGGGAGTTTTTATTTTAGAAGTTAGTTCTAATTTTTTCCAAATGTTAATTAATTATGCGTTTAAAAAAAAATTAAAAAATATTTAGTGTTAGTTAACTTTATGCGTTTAAAAATTTAAATAAATTTAGTTAATGTTGAAAGTGTTTTTGCGACAAATGAAGTAAATTTATAGGGAAAGGGTTTTCAAACTTTAGGACTACTTTTAAAAATCGCAACTAATTATTCATTACGTTGATGGGCTACTCTTATCTAGAACGTTATTTATCTAATTTTGGTTGGTTTTTCCCAATGTCATTCAAATGTTGACAGAGTGGTTTAAACTTTTTAGGCTGCCCGATTAGACTGGGGTTCGTTTTTGTGTAACCAGGGAAATTTAAGTTGTTGCTAAGATTTTGTTTTTATTTTTTTTCCAAAAATAGCACTGAAATAAGTTAGTTGTTGTCATACGAAATTTAAATAGCCCTTTCTTTAATTTTTTTTAAACATAGTTCTAAATATTTTTTTGTGAAGAAAAATAAAGGTTTTTGTTGAAATTTTAGTTTTGCTGATATTGTTCTTACGAAATTTTCGATGATTCGTTAAAAGAAGGGAAATTTTTCCCTCTAATAAATTTTGCCTAAAAAAATCAAAGTTTTTTTTTAACTGTTTATTTTCTAGTTACGCTTTTATCCCTAGGTTTTGTTATGTGTAATTTAAAAGTCTTTTACTTAGTCTCCGACTTCGTCATATAAAACATAATTTGATCTTGAATGGACAGTGTGTTTTTTACGCTTTAGGAGTGAGGGCGTGCTTGGAGAGGGGTTTAAAACCTGCTAATCTTGGGCTCAAACTTTAATATTAGTTACACGCCACTCCTATTGTCAAGGTTTGAAAATGTTAATTTTTTAAATTTGGGATGAATCCCTTTCGTTTAAAAGTTTGGGAAATACAATGCCATCAACGTCAAACACAACTAGCTTGCACCTGAAGCTGTCATGCTATATTCCCTCCTTTTCAAGTTAAAACCATTGGCTTGGGTGTTCATTTGATTGGGCGTATTCCTCATCTCTTTCTCAGTCTTGTGATATTTTCAATTGAAATTAAAAGAGGCCTGATAATAATAAAAACACAGTTATTTATATCGCTCTACTAAGCTGGTGTTTTTTGATACGGGGGAACCTCCACACAACTCTACTTCGAGCGGCGCTAGATTGGATCATTATGAGGGAACTTTGGCCAAACCCGGGGAAAAAGTATCCCCCCCCCCCCGGAGGACCCAAGATTACCAGCTTTTTTATTTTATTATGTAACCATAAGCTTGTTTATTTAGGACCTTGTTTTTATATTAAAATATTGTCAAGATTGGGGCTGTTATCAAAACACTCACTTAAGACTCCCCCTTTTTCTAGTTTTTTCAGCTAGTTCATAATTAGTTTTTACCTCAAAAAGCTTACAATTTTTAAATGTTTTATCCCTCGGTTTTCAGGGCACTTTCATATAGTCGTTATCGCAGCTTATTTGAGTATGATCAAGTTAGCAATTAGTTGAGCTCTTAATCTTGCTCTGAAAAAAAAATTGCTTATTTTTTAGCCACCGCTTTTTTTGTGTCAAACGTTTTTTAGCCAAATTTTCATTTTAAACGATTGTAGAGGGCAGCTTTTGGGATTGTGTTTCTTTGTTAAATTATGTCTACTAACTGGAAAGCTGAATTGAATTTTTTTGTACCTTTGGGTAAAATATACCAGCAAACCTCCTCTACACCATGTTTTCCAGCCTACCCATTAACGGGTATACGGAGAAGAAGACATGCCAGCCGAAGACTGGACGCCACTAGAGTAAACATATCTGGGGCCTGTCGGGAACGTGCAGTTTTTTCAAGGACTAAAACCCTGAGGGGGTCTGTGCGCAAGCGCGCCTTGTGGAGGTCATTGGACCTGTATTTCTAAGTTGCCTACCCCATTTTTCTGCCACAGCGTGTGCGCAGGCGCTGATGAGGTAATCAAGCTCTCATTTGCTATGATGACTCCATTTTCGTAAAGAACCCCTCCCATTCCCCCCTGTTACAAGCAGAATATAAGCAAGTGCTCAGCAATTTCAGTACCTTTTGACGCTAATATTCTAAGGAAAAACTTAAAGAATGTAAAAATAGGCCCTAAAAGTTTGGATTTAATATTTTTTTTTTACATTTTTGGTAGGGTTTGCGTTCAGATTTATATGTAGACAATTTTTCTCCGTAATTATATTAGGTTTTTTTTGGGGCTTCTATATTTTTTTAAGTTCGGAAATTTTTTATAATATTTTTTAAAACGGTAATTTAGGTTAGCTAAGATTAGCGTTTTTTTGACCTTTTGTCTTTCCACGTTGAATTGTTTGTTAAAGTTTGGATCAAAAAGGAAAAGACTTTTTTACAATGGTGTATGTTTGTTTATAAAATTCCCTAGGTAGAAGCATTTTGAGTGAAATTAATGGATGGAACAGCCTAGATTTCTGTAACTTTTTTTGTGTGACTTTATTGACAAGCCATCTTTTGAGATTTTTAATTCGAAGTAACGCTTATATGTTTTTGTAGACCTTTTTGGAATTGTATATTACGAAATTTTTGACGATATTTTTATTTTTGAAACTGACTTTACTGCTTGCCCTTTAAAATTTAAAATTTAAAAACTCTATTTAATTTTGTTTAATTGGAGAAAATTTATGTTATTTTTTAAATATTAATATATCGCGCGGGAACTTGCACCTTTATGCATTTTAGAAAATATAGTTAGTTTTTTATACCATTAAATTTTTGTTTCACTGGAGAGGATTTAATGTTATTTTTAAAAGCCCTTAAATTATTTTTGGTATAAGTCGCAAACCTTTTTTCATCTTATAATTTTTAAAAATTAATATACTTGTTATAAATAAACTTGCTGAAAGGCCAAAAATCTTACCTCCTTTTTTTTTTTTAACTATAACTCTAATTTCCTAAAAAAATAAACAAGGTTAGGTTTTGACACGGGGTTTTGGGTTTGGGATTGAGTGTTGGTCATTAAAGGTCCCTGTTGATTATTTTTATATTTTTTTTTTGTATGACACTCTCGCGTGGTGATATTTGGCAGTTAGGGAAGACGCAACCACCATAGGGATTTGTATACATTCAGACATTTCTTAACAAGCCACAAAAAAATTAGTCTGTTTTGTATCATTCCCATAATACCTACAAAATCCGGAATTGTTCCATTGGGCATTTTTTCAAATAACGACTTTAACAAAAATTCTGATATCTGAAAATACATAAAAAATAATCATGAATTGTATCATTCTGAATGGTCTACTTTTTAGCCCTTTTTTCCCTTAAACAAACACCGCAATAAAAAGTCGGGATTTGTGTAAATTCTCATAATATCCACAAATCTAAAATTGTATCCATTCTGAGGTCTCCTTTTAGTCATTTTTTTCTTAAACAAACACCGCAATTAAAAGTTTTTTTTTGTGTCAATTTTCATAATTCACAAAATCCTGAATTGTATCCATTCTAAATTTGGCCCTCCTTTTAGTCATTTTCTTAAACAAAACCGCAATTAAAAGCTGTTTTGTTAATTCTCATAATATCCACAAAATCCTAAATTGTTAAATTCTGATTGGTCTCCTTTTAGTCCTTTTCTTAAAAAACACACATTAAAAAGTCTGTTTTGTGCCCATTCTCTTTAATATCCACAAAAATCCTGAATTGTATCCATTCTGTAGGGGTCTCCCTTTTAGTCTTTTCTTAAACAACACCGCAATTAAAAATTGTTTTTGTGTAAAATTCTCTAAAAATCCCCCAAAAACTAAATTTGTAACATTCTGAAGGGTCTCTGGGGGGTCATTTTCTTAAAACCAAACACCGCAAATTTAAAAAAAGTCTGATTTTTGTCAATTTTTTCAAAATATCCACAAAATCCTGATTGTATCCATTCTGAATGGTCCCCTTTTTAGTCATTTTTTTAAAAACAAGAAACCAAACAAATAAAATGTCTGATTCATATCCATTTAAATATTTGCATTATACCAACAAATCCTAAAATGTATCCTTTAATTGCGGTGCCACTGGTCTGATAGATAGCAACGCAGAGCCCATCCATAACCCCATCCATGTTTATAAGAAGCACTATCATAATTAATATAAAAAAATAAAATAAATATTTTATTTTGTTTCTTTTAAACTAATAAAAGGGGACTTTACAAATTATGATTTTTAAATAACTATGATCTGTTTAAAATTGATACATGGGGGGAAATACCCTTCCTAAATAATTTAATGTTAAAAATGGTTTTAAAAATAATATTTCAGGATCCTGAAATTTCATAAAAAATGTGTTGAGCCAAAGGGGCCAGTTTTGTTCGGGGGGTTCGTTTTTAATATTAAAAAAAAACTTTTAATTGCCTTTAATACTTTGTTGCCTTGTTGTGCCATTATTTGAATTTTTCATGTTATAAATAATAACGTTTTTTTGTGTTTTATGGAATTTGGTTGATTTGTTTGGATTATTATAATTTATTTTACATATTAATTTTGTTATCATTTGGGGGTTTTTTTTTGTTTTTTATGTGTAGAATGGCAAAAAAAAAATAAAAAAATTATATTGAGGGCAAATAAAACAAGGAATCCCGCTCTCTTTTTATGCTTACGGTTATAGAAATAAAATTGTGTTTTACTTATAGGTTTACTGGGACCAAATCACCTTTTTTTCCCTAGTTTCAAAATTACCTTCATATTACAGAGAATTTACATTTAAATGTTTAAAAGCAAATATTTTATTTTTTAACACGACCTCCCTCTCGTTTCAATTTCAGCCCGGATAATGGTTAGTCATTTCTAAATTATAGCAGGCCTAATGGGAATTAAAACACATTGTCACATTGTCTATTTATATAAGTTTAGCTGTTGGGGGTGGTAAATAAAACACTAATTTTTTGGGGGGGGGGGGGGGTTCAATCAAAAATTACAAATTACACATAAAATGAAGGCCAAAAATTCAAGTTGAGTATAATAGCCTATAAATAGGGTTTTTTAATCCAACTTCAAAACCCATGTAGCCCCTACATTATAAAATGATGAGATTATCTGTATATAACGGAATGACACTTTTAAAACAAATCTTGAAGATTAAAAACAAGAATTACAAAAACATTGTTTTTTTATGCCCTGTGTGAGACATTACCTACTTTAATCCTTTCTTGAGTGGTTTAAAGTTTTGCGGTCCAAAATTTTTAATAAAATGATGGAAATGAAATATTTCCCCACCCCCAAACTATACTGGGGAAAAAATAAGGGGTACTATTGGAAAGTGGACAAACCTAAGAAATGAAACCAGTGGACCAGCAGTTCCCTTTTAAAATCAGTAGAGGAGGGTCTATGGAAGTAATACGAAGAATAGTAAAAAGGGGAAGAGCCGTAGAAAAACATGGGGAAACTAGGGATGGGGCTGTGGTAGCTGGGAGGTTTTACTAGCGTAGCATCGGGGATAATTATGGAAGTGTTTAAATTTTTTGAGACATATAACCAGGGAGGGTCTAAAGCAGGGACACCTGCAGATAGTGAGGTTTGGGTAAAGGGGGTGGTTGGCCCAACAGCAAGGGAGCAATTCCATATTCAATAGGAAACAATAGGAATGCCTTGGACAAATATTGGAGGACCATTATGTTTTAAAGGACATAGAGTATCTATGGCTGGTGGATGTGATGGGCAAACTCAGGGATTAAAGAAAAAATTAAGAAAAAAAATAGGGGGTAAATTTTTTCGCAAAAAGGGCCCCCATACAGGTAGGTGAACGTAAGTGGGAAACCCCTTTGTCAAAAACTTATGCTGGTGGTAAAGTGGCCGGGAAAACGAATTCGGGTTTAATGACATTTGGGGGGAAAACAGATTTTTCGGTGGCAGCGTACGTACAAGCTTGGTGCAAACCCCAAATATCAACAAAGGGTTGAGGGAAAAAAGGAGAGAGTACAGAGCCTTGGGGGAAAATAGGGACAAAGAAGGTTTAAAAGAAGTGAAGAGGAAAAAGGGGGAAAAACCCCAAAAAAAAAAAAAAAAAGGGGAAAGGGAAGAAGAAGAAAGGGGAGTATTAAAAACAAAATGGGGGAAAAGGAATAAAAGGGTGAAGCGAGATGGGGAGTACATCATACTTTGTTGGGGAAAATGGCCCTCTAAGGAAAGAAAGAAGGAATGGAAGAAGGTAAGGGGAGGGGGAGATGAAGCAAGGGAAGAGAAAGGGGAAAGGGAAAAGATAAAAGATAAAAAGAGTTTTTTATTTTATATATATAGTATATTGGCATTTAGGGGGAATTTTGTATTAAAAAAAAAAGGATGTTTTAGAATAATTTTCTGCAACAACAAAATTTCAATCCGAGGGCCATGTTGTGCCATTTCTCCATTTCTCTACACACAGTCCACGAGAATTGTTTGGTCGAATTCCCACAAATAGTGGGGAACTAGAGAAATAGCGCCTATTTTTAATCCTCACAATAGTTTTGGTACCCCAGAAACCAAAAGCATACCATAGTAACTTTTTATGACACTAGCGTGTGCGATACGATAAAATGCTGTAAATTTGCTTTTGATGTTTTTAAATCAAGGTTGCCAAAAGACTATATTAGGGTTATTTTATATTAATTTCTATACTTTGTGTACAAAACAAGCCCCTTTTCAACACGGGTATATTAGTAAGGTTTAAAAAAATTTAAGTCTAAAAAAAAAAATTCTTGCTTAGATTTTAAAATAATAGACCACAATAAAAGAAAAAAATCTTTTTTAAAATAACATAAGATTGTTTCTGCTCCTAGTAAACATGGATTTGTTTAGGTATCTATGCTGTGCCATCTATCAGACCCTGGGCACCGCCCAAATTAATTGATCAATTTAGAAACGATAAAATTTTAGGATTTTATGGATAAATGAAATATTTAATGTAACAATCTCATTTTTTGATGGTGCTTGTTTAAGAAAGTTTTGATGGATACTATTCGAATGGATACATTTTGGATATTTGGGTTTTATAGCAAATAATTACAGGGGAAAACCATCAGGGGTTTTTTTTAAAATCATTTATTTGAAAACATTCTGAATGAATTACCATGCAAAATGTTTTTAATTTAGGTTTTTGTGGATTTATTTTGGGGGTAACGATTGTTACACAAAGAAAAAAAAAAACGTAAATGGTCCGTAACATGGGGCTGTACTCACCGCCACCTTGCTGAAGGGGGAATCCAGAACTTACAAAAACGACACCCCCCACAAAAGGAAAATTTCAACGGAACGAAACGAGGTCGAACTCAAAACCCGCCCGTGATGGTTTTTCCCACCGCAAATAAACAAAGACTGGGTTTGCCCCGGGTTGTTTCGGGGTTTCCCGGGTGTTGAAGTTTCCTAGCCTTTCATAGTTCTCGTGTTTACCGTTTCCCCAACCCGGCGCTTTCCCTCCCCTTTTTTTGTTTTTATTCTCCACCAGCTTACCCCCTCGTGATTTTTCTCGGGGTTTGGTGCTATAAAATGGCTTGTAACGTTAGACTATTTACTCATTTTTTAACACGGCATTTAAAGGTTTAGGGTGTAAACTTTAAAACTTCTCTAGGCAATGAATCGAATTCATTTCGTATCATTAAAGGGGGGGTTTCACCTTTAACAAATTTTTGTTTGGAAAAATTAAATTTAAAAAAGAATAAATCTTTTTGGGCTTTGGAAATAAACTCGGGGGAATGTTGCTATATATTAATGTAAATTTGTAGGGGGTTTTAAACCGGGTGCTCTAACCTTTGCTTGTGAACACCCCCCTTTCCCAACTTGGGGCCAAAAAAAGGGAGGGAACACGTCAATAAGGGAAGAGGGCCCTGAAACAACAAGAAAAATGATTAATTGCAGAAGAGCGTTAGGACCGGGATTTTTTGTTGATAGGCCATACTTGGACCATTCAATAATCTGCCCATAACCTTCTCAAATACATCCACCCATATACCTAAAGACTCAAAAGGAACGTACGAGAGTCTTTTTTTTGATTCAGCCAAAAAAACTTTTATTGTCGAGTAAATTAAAATTGCGGTTTTAAAAATAATTATTTATTGAGAATAGGTTTAAAAATAATTATTATGTATATATGTGCAATATTATATATAGTAACAAAGAATAGTTACAAAGAATTACATAAAAAAAAAGGGTTTTGCCAAACAATACTAAAGGGCGTTTTGTATCCAAGAACCTTGTCCAAAACGGTTACTTTTACAATGTAGCATTACTTAAACAAAAAAAATGGTAAGGGGTTATGCCCATAACTATACGAGGCGCTGTATCCATAGAACTTGTCCTAACGGTTATTTTTTACTACGTACTTACCCCCCCTTTAAAACAGCCCTCGCGGCAACCCGCAGTGCGCGTCATAGTTAAAAAAACTTTTGGGCTATTACTTAATGCCCCAACCCTAAAGAAAAAATATACTTATATTTTCTTAGCCCAAATTAATCAGGCATTCGCCTTGTAAAGGTTTGTTAAAAAAAATAAAAAAGGGTCCCTCATATTTTTTAAATCACGGGACAAAAGCCGGAAGGGCAAACCCAGCAATATATTTAACAATTTATATAGCTTTTACGTCAATTAATTTCTTAGCCATTTTTACAATTTACAAAATGAAATAGCAAAAAAGGAAATTTAGATTACTGGCCAAAAGGAAAATTTTAGACCTAACCTATGCCTATTTAAAATATTCTTTAAATTTTTCCCAAAAAGAAAATTTTTGGAAAGTACGGGGGAAATTTGAATTTTTACCTTTGGGAATAATCCCTCCCGTGATGTGTGTCAAGACACGGCAAACCAAGAGTCCCGCTTAAGCAAAACGACATCAGATTATAAGAAAATTTTTTTTTTGAGAGGAGGGGAACATGGGGGAAAGCCAAAAAAAACCCTAGTAAAAATTTTTTTTTTTTCACATGAAACAGGGGGATTGGGGGTTTAAAGAACAAAAAAAGGGTTTTTTTGGGAGAGAAGTGGGGGAACATACTTGTTTCACGTCTCCCAAATTTTTTCCCCCAGGGGGCAACGCGGGGGAAATGCCACCCTCACCACGCAACACCTCCCCCAAGTTACGTTACGACTTTCCTCGGGGAAAAGAACAATGACACGGGCCCGGGGGATTTTTGTTGATGAGACTTCACACACGGAACCGAAAAAACGGGGCTTTTTGGGTGAGTCCTTTTTATGTCCACTCTTCCTGGTTGTAGATTGGTTTTTATTTAACTATATTGCTCTTGCTTGTAACGTGATCTCAAGAAAATTACAACCCTCGCCCCCTGAGACAGTGGGTGTTGATTCTCATTGCTACCTTTTTTTACTTAACAGTTGGGATCACGGGTTTTTTCCTTCTTTACAGTAGGCCCGGTGTGTCTCATCCCTTTCCCAAAACACCCTTTAAAGACCGTTGGGACCTGGCTGTTTGGCCCCTGAGGCTCCCATATTCCTGGGTATTCAACAGATCCCCATTCCACCTCCCATTGTAGGGGGGTGGGAAGGAGTGGGTCAACAGGAACGGAAAACCTCTCAAGATCCCCTAAACAAAGCAAAAACAAAAGCCCGTAACATGTCTTGATTATACAATCAAGGCTCTATGCCCGACCGCACTTTTGATTATTTTATCAAAGCATTAAATTTTTACAGGGAAAAAGTTCCACAATAGTCTGAGCATCTTTTACGTTATACGTACCATGGCCTTCAAAAAGGTCTCTTCTTTTTGTCAAACAATTGCTAAAAACAAGGTTCACTTTAAATTTTGGGCACATAATTTTATTGAGTTCCCCTAATTTCTTCCTCGAAGTTCTTCAGTAGATGCCACAAAAAGAGAATTGATTAAACCCTAACACAAAACCCTTAAAATTTATTTCATGATACAAAAATACGGGACATGCCCTTTGAAATGCAATTTAACACAAATTAAATTTCGACAAATTTAGAAAGGAGTATTAATAGTAACTAAAAACCCAACTTAACCTAACTTAACCTAAACTAGGTAGTGGCTTGATAGTCACAACGGGGGCACCAAGTCACGACCCATGACTTCTTATCAATTTAGTTATTGACGCAAAAAATTTTTAAATCCTAACAATGGGCTCTTTCAAATTTTCGTCTCCTGGTTTTTTCAGACCACGCTGACGGGGGGAGAAACTGATCGACAGAAGGGGCCACTCCCTTTTTCCACACATTTTCGCTCAGATCTTCTCAATAGCGGTGGAGGGAAAAACCCTGCAGAGGCGGTGCCCGACCTTAAAGGGAACGGGATCCTACCTTTGTTATAGTTTGCTGCTACTCTACGTTGAGCCTTTTTCAACTTCTAGCGCGAGCGACACCTATCTGCGTGGGGAAAAACGTCATTTCATCAAGCAAGGGTGGATGTCCCCATACAGCAAACAAGGGGAATTTACTCTCTTCCAAAAAAAAACGAAGCGGGGGGGAACTAATAGAATCGTAAATAGGCAGTATTAAATGCAAATTTAAACTCAAAACTCCTGACCCCACCTATTCTGAACCAAATGGGGAAACACAGTGAGAGCAATAACTAAATTTCGTTGAACCTTTCACTTGGTTTGGGCCGGGGGGGGATGGGTTTCCGTGGGAAATGTGCCTATCCCCATCAAAAAACACATATCCAAAATTTAGGCTGCCCTTTAACAGGGGACATTGTCGCTAACTGGCACGGGGGGTTCCTAAAAATTTTAAATCCTTTTGCACAAAGCTTTTGCCCATCGGGGACGCCTTCAATCCCGTAGAGGATTAGAAAAAACAAATTTAGAAAATGCATCAAAAAATTCCAAAATGCGGGTTTTTCCCCCCAATTTCGGGCGGGTGACGGGCATATGCCCCCCCCCCAAAGATTTTCTCCCAAGGGTAAGAGCCACATGGGCCCCGAAGACCCCTTACGGAGTTCTGTGTAGGTTTAGCCTTCTGGAAATTTCATGCAACGACAACCCAGGGACTTAAACGTCACATACAGGCCGGGCCAAAAAATCATGAAAAATTTTCGAACTGTCTTCAAAAAACACCCTGGGTGCCCTCCAATAGCAGAATTATAAAATATTTAACAAAATATGTCTCACCGCAAATGGAAAAACCTACCTTTTTTTCTTTTCCCCGAACATTGTAAGATACTAAAAAATTTTTAAAAAAAATCAACGATCCCCCTTTTCCCTCTCCTTCTCGAGCGCTCTATAATGTCTCCCCACAGGGGTTCATCTCGTTTGGTTCATTATAGAGATAATTATGGGGATGGGTTTTTATAACACAAGCAGTTACATTCATATCGTCGGGCGTTAAGGGGCGGGTCTTCAGTGACGCGCGATAAGGCTCGCAGGGACATTTTTTTTTCCCGAAATGTGAGATAGTAAAACTTAAAAGAGATAACCCCAAAAACCCACCTCCAAATTTTTCCAATTGTTTTGGGTTGCCGCCACATAAATGCAGACCCCTTTATTATCATGTAAAAAAAACTCAAAACTCTCTGTCGAGGTAGCGGCAAATCGCTCGACCCCAAAAAAAATAAAAGCTATTTTTTTTATATGTCTATTTACTTTCGAATCCGTGAGCGTCCGGCTGGCAAAAAGAAACGGGCCCTTTACACCCTCAGGGGATCTTTGGAAAATTTGGGCCCAGGGCAAAAGAAGATGCTCCCACATGAACAAAAAAGGGGACTTAAAAAAATCGGGCATCCAAAGGGACCTCGGGGGAGAAAAAGTTTTTTCTTGAGGGTTTCAAAGGCCTAGTTTGGGTTTTTTTTCGCCCAAAACGAAGGTACCCCCTTTTTTTTTTGAGTAAAATTGGGGGGCGCGCTATGTCAGAAAACATGGGGATAAAAACGAAGTAATAGGGGCACATCCGATAATTCATGACCCTTTCAAATTTCTGGGGGGGAAAATTCTAGGGAGGGCCCTTAATCCTCTGGGGGTCAATAAGAAAATTTAACAGAAGAAAATACAAAACCAAGTAGTTAAACCGGGGTTTGGCCCTACAACTTTGTCTGGGGTTACGGTTTAAAACCTTTGTAGGCTAGACAACACACATAGATGGGGGCGACAGAACCCCGATTTCTACACTATACAACCCAAAAGTCCAAGGTAATTAAAAACCCCTTTTTTTATTTTTGGGCAAAAAAAACAGGTCGAGGACGCGACTAAGCGCTGACCCCCTATTCTACAACCAGGGGTAACTTTTTAAAAATCTTTTTTTTGCCATGGGTCACAAAAGCCGATACCCTTTTGGGAAAGGTTCGTTAAGAACACGCAGAAAACTGGCGTTGAGATCAATAACGCTAAAATACTTAGCTCTGCCCAGAAAATTGAAACGCAGATTCTACACTGGATAGGGGAGGGTCGAATTGATTTTCTTATTTTTTTTGCGTACTCTTTCATTAGTCTGTGTCCTTCCCCTTTTTTAGGAATTAAAAGTGGCTACGAGGGGGGAAAAGGAAGGGCGGGTCACCCTTTAACTCAAGATCATGAATGAGTTGCTGAAGACTCCATTTGGGGGGGGGGGGGGATGGGAAAATGGAAACCCCCTCTAACCGGCGTTATCCTCTTTCCCCAAAGTTTAAGGGAAAAATTTTCATTTTTCCTAGCCTTGTAGTAATGACTCAGGTCCTCGCAATAACCTCTATGACCAAATCCTGTTTTTCAAAAATAAACAAACGATGGACGGGGAGCTTATCACAAATGGAAATTTTTAACTTGGGGGGAAATTCAAATACAGTTCTTTCCGAGGGCTATTTAAACGCTTCCGTTTGCCCAAAAAAAATCATTTACCTAAAATTTACTTTATATGGGATCGACGGCACACAAAAAATTTGTCTTACCCCTGAAAAACCAGACATTTTTTGGATACTGAAACCATACGATTAACAGTCAAAAAACTTTCCCTTCCTAAAAAAAAACTTTTTTCTTCCACCATCTTTGATTACAATTAAAACTCCTAATCTTTTCAAGCAACTCAAAACTGATAAAACGAAGAACCCAAATCCAATAACGCGATGCGACATACGAACAATAGTAATCTCAAAAAACAGGGGAAGGGGGGGGGCATTTTTCCCTTTTATTGAGACGCCAGCGGGACCTCCAACGCGCCGTTACAAGTTTCCCCAAGGGGCACTGGCCCCGAAAGTGCCGTTTTCGGGAATTGAAACACCTAACCTAGACCTATTGGGAGGAGAGGGGGGTTTGCTTTTTAAAATCTAAATTGCCCTACTACTAGTGAGGAGGGGTCCTATATTGTTCGGGGATTTTAAAGAAAGAAGGGGGGGTTTTTAAATTCCCACAAGGGGCCCGGGTTTCTACAAAACCTACCGGGTGGCTTCTAAATATTACCCTCGGCCTTTTAAGACCCTTTATGCTCGAAGGAGTGTTTTAGCTTCCCCAAATAGTACTCGGTTTGAAAGAGACACAAAATGCCTTTACGAGCAGGGGGGACACATTTTCTAGAATTAACTCAAACCACTTTTTTTTTCTGAGAGCTCAAGTTTCAAAAATCCCGCCGTTCGGAAAATCGAAAAAAAATAAACAATCTAGCACACCCAGTTATTGAAACTGCGCACAAAAAAAATTACTGGTCCTGTCTCTCCCTCTTATTCACAAGGATTCTAAGGCCTATCCCTAACCTTTTTCAAGTTTAACCCAACTGGTTTACCTGAGAAATATAGGGCAAAACCCTGAAGTTTTGCAATAACAAAATTTTAAAAAATGGGGGGTCTCCAACTAATTTAAGTTTGTTTCACCTTATCCACTGCTAACAGAAATTGAAATAACGAAAAAGTGAAGATTGCCCCGTCCCCCAAGTAACTATTTTTTCAAACAACTCGGGCAATTTTAATTTAAAATTTTAAAAGGGAAAGGGGCAGTGTCCCCCCTGGGTTATCAACACAAAGGGGAAATTTGGGTTCCCCACTTCAAGCCTCTTATTTGCGCCTACTTCTTCCTTTCCCTATCTAAGGGGGCTTGGCTCACACTAGGTGGGTTCGCTAAAATTTAAGGGGAACGCGGGACTCACTTAAAACTTTTTGACAGAAGAGCCCGCCCCGGGAAATACCGTGGCATTGGGGGGGTCCCGTATTCCTCTCGGCCAGCTCCGCTATGAGTTCCCTCCTTTTGTGTGTAACCTCGGGACTTTTGAAGAAACCCTCATTCAGTGGCGGAGTCCAGGGCCGTTGAGGGTTTCATGAAACAAAAATTTACAAAAAAAATATTAGTCAAAAAACGCTCACTCTGAAAAAAAGCAATGGCCGGGTTTGGGAAACACCCCCTTTTTCCCCCCTCAACGGGAAACAAGGGCGGGTAAAAACACGTACAAAAAGGGTAAGAGGGCTTTGAAAAACAAGAAAATGATTTAAATTGCAAAAAGAGGGGTAGGACCATATTTGTGATAGGCTATCTTGCCCTATTCAATAATCGCCGCCAAAAACCCTTTTCAAATCCCACCCACTACAATACCTAAAGACTAAAAAGGGAAAAGGGTACGGGGTTTCTTTTTTTTTGATCAGCCAAAATACTTTAACTGTCGAAGTAAATTAAAATTGCGAGGTCTAAAATAATATTTTATTTAGAATAGGTAAAATAATTATATTGTATATTTTTGACAATTTTTATATATATATATAAGTACAAAATAGTTACAAAAAGAATTCAAAAATAAAAAAGGTTATCCCTTTTCATTTTGAGGCGCTGTACCAAGCAACCTTGTCCTAACGGTTTTCTTTTACAATTACAATTTCATAAAAAAAAAAAGAGGGAAAGGGGTTATGCCCATAAAACTGAGGCCTGTATCAATTACCCAACCCTTTTCTAAGGTTACTTTTACTTTCGTTGCTTACGGCCCTTAACAGCCTCAGCGGAACCCGCAGGCCCCGCCCTTTTTAGATACAAACATTGGCGATTACTTAAATGCCCAAACCCCAAAGGGAAATAATATACTTATATTTTTCTTAGCAAATTTTTAAACCAGGGGATTCGCCTTGTAAAAAGGGATGTTAAAAAATTAAAAGGTCCTCAATGTTTAAATCACGACAACAAACCGGAAGGGCCCAAAAACCTGCAATTTTAATTAACCCATTATATTAGCATTTTTGTCATATTTACGTACTTGCCATTCTTTCAATATTCAGAAAATGACAGAAAGAAAGTCGAAAGGAAATTTAAATGTACTGGGCCCAAAAAAAGAAATTTTAACCCAACCTATAGCCTATTTAAATTTCTTTAAAAAATTTCCAAACGTAAATTTTGGTATTTGGCCGAAATTTGTTTTTTTACCCTTTGGGAATAATCCCATCCCGTGAGTGTGTCCAAGACACGGCAAAACAAGAAGTGCCGCTTAAAGGGAAACGGACATAGATTTTAAACAATTTTTTTCTTTAGAGGAGGGGAACCAAGGGGAAGCAAAAAACCCTGTAAATATCACTGAAACAGGGATTGGTGGTTTCAAGAACAAATAGGTCATTGGAGAGACGTCGGGAACATCACGTGATCACTGTCTGACCACTTTTCCCAAAGGGGCAAAGCGAGAAATGCCACGCTCACCACGCCACACCTCCAAAAGTCTATCAGTTACACTTTTCTCTCGGGGGGAGAACAATGTACACTGGCGGGATGTTTGTTGATGAGACTTCACACACGGAGACCGAGAACGGGGGAGTTTTGGTGGGTTTTTGTTATGTCCATCTTCCTTGGGGGTAACTTGGGGTTATTTAACTCAATTTGCTTCTTGCTTGTAACGTTTTTCTCAAGAAAACGTTACAGCTTGTATTTTTTAAAATTACGTTGATGGGTTTACTGATTTTGGGACTACTGGGGGCACTGACTAAACTAAAAAATGTTTCTCTTATTGTTATTTAATATTAATTTTTTAATGGCGTTTTAGAAACTTTCTGGCCAAATGTAGTTTCTTATTGTTAACAAAATAGTTATATTTAATGACTTTTTATTGTTTTTAACTCTAGTCAACGTTTTGGGTTTCTTTTTAGTTAAACTAAAGAATATTTAATGGCGGTACTGTTTTACGTCTATCAACATATATTTCTTGTTTTTTAAAACCCTGAACTAACTTTTTAAATGGTTTATTGAAAAATTTATTTATAAAAATTGCTCTCAACTTTAGGTTCAAATATTCTCATTTGTCCGATTCCCCCGGGATTAAAATTATATTAAATTGTGCCAAGCCTTTATTTTTTGGGAAAAATGTTATATAAACATTTTTTTTGGGGGATAATTTTTTGGGAAAAGGGCCCCAATTTGAGGCCCCAATTTACCAAGTTTTGGGTTTAAAATCCTTTTTTTGGGAGAGTCTGGGTGCTCACCCATTTTTTTATTGAAGTTATATAATGTATAGTCTGGTCTGTTTTCAGCAGCTAGGGGTTTTTAATATATATTATATAACTTATTGCGAGGTAATTATTTGGGAAAATCACTTGTTTGTTTTTTTTTTTAAAACACCAGACTTTAAAGGGGGGGTCTTTCCTTTGTAGCCTATTTTTCGTATGGGCCCCCTTTGAAAAAAATAAATAATAACAACCTGTTTTCTCTTGTGACTCGGGGAATATTTTTTATGGTACGCTTCCTGGAACCTTAAGGATGTAAAAAAGAGAAAGGGGTTTAGCAAGCTTTGGGTTCCAGGGTTTTCATGGTCCTTTTTTTGTGCTCTGTAAGGTTTTTTGAATGCTGCATAACCGCAACATTATTTAATTGTGTATGATGTTTGTCTATTCTGTTTCACGCTGTCCGAGACCTAGTTCCTCGCTGAACCCTTTATGTAAAAAAAAAATTTCCCCACTAAAAATGAGAAAACTGAGATTTACAAACTTAGCCGCGACCAGTGCTCTCTGAGATCGATTTAAGGATGTCCCTTTCCACCAACGCTACGGTGGGTGAGTACGATCTTTCTCTTGAACTTTTTAAGGGGGTTGTGGGCTTCGGCCAATCTTGGTAGGGGCCGGGGAAAAGCGAGTGGAACCTGTTACCCCTTCCCAAAACTCCCGTCCGTATCGTGGGGTATAGAGGACCCCAACAAAGTTTTGATCGGATACTAGGTCGATCCCTGTATGTGGGGGCCAGATTAAACGGATTGTTTAATTTTCTAGAAATTTAATAGGGCTTCATTCGATATTTGTAGAGGGAACGGGGTGTTTTAACCTTGGCTTGACAAAAAGGTTTTGGCTTTTTTACCGGCTATTTTTTCAGGGTTTTTTAGCCCCAAAAATCCCCCAAGGGCTGAAATAGATTTGGTATTGAATGCATTTGTTGCCCAATAGGAAAAACAGAAGAAAGTAGAGATTAGTGCATGTTTTTAATCCCCCCAATCTTTCAGGAATTTCATATTTTTCTATAAAGAAGGGCTCATGTACTGAACACAATTTAGAGGGAGTCCGAAATTAGTTACAAACATTCTTGAAAATGGGGCCCTTTACTAGGCGCCCTTTTGTTTTTTTCTAAAAAAACACCTTTTATGATATTTACTCCTTGGGATCGGGCATTTAGAGAACTCTTCTCTCGAAAAAGAAATACCTGAGTACGCATCGCCCGCAGTGGGGAAAACGCGCGCGAAAGGGTTTTTAGTCCCGGAGCCCTTTGTAGGGGGTTACCTTTTGAGCCCTCTTTTCCCCGTTGCCATAATATGTCTACTATGGGGGAAAAACCACCGGGGGTTTTATCCGGGGAAAAATGTGCCCGTGTTACCGTTGCAATCGGGCTAGGGGAGTCCGCAGACATGCTGGAGGGAAAACCTTAGGGTTTAGGTGGTCGTGGTACGGCGTGCCCATATTTTTTAAACCCCTTTTTTGTTCAGTCCTGTGTTTTTGTTTTATTGGGCCCGTAGTGGTGCGGAACTTTTTTACACCGGGCCAGCCATTCCTTTTTTTGTAAACAAATTTTTTTGAAAATTGTGTTGGGTAAATTTAATATTTTTTATAGCCATGATACTAAGACGCATCCGGGGCTAAATGGACAATGTTTATGGGGGTTTTTTGTAGGTTTTTTAAACCCTTCCCGGTCAAAAATTTTCCCATTTTCATGAAGCGTTTTTTATGTTCAGCCCAATTTTCCTTTTCAATGTTTCTTGGGAAATGATTTCTAATTTGAAAAACCCAAAATTCCGATTGAAATTAGGCGAGTAGGGTGATGTCGTTTGATTTCGCACCTATGAATTTGTCCCCTTGTGGCATGCAACCCCTTAGGGTTAAATTTTCCATTGATTGATAGTTAAAGCAATATATAAGTGGTCATCAATTTCCCGGGAAACGTCATTACTATAGGTGGGGGAAGTGTGACATTCTGCCAATGACTTTCATGCCGGATACTTTCCAGTACGCTCGGTCTATTCCTGTCCACGGGCAAAATAAAAATTTGTAGGGAAGTAGCCCTCGACCCAAAGGGAAAGAAGGGGTAATTTCGCCCACCCAAAGTCCTTTTTGGGCATTTCCGGGAAAATTCCTCCCCCGGCCCTTTAAAGGGATTGGTCCGGGTCCTTGAAGATTTGGGAAGGTTAAAAAAAAATTTGAAATTGGCCCCCCCCCCTATTCAAATGCCAAACCCCCAATTGACCCCGCCCAATTCAAACACCTTGGCCAGGCCAAAAAATTTTATGGTTTAATTTACCCTTAAACCAAGTTTTTCCCCCCCCCAGGTGCCCCCCGCTCCCCGGAGCCTCCCCCATAATTTCACGGCTTTTATTACCCCGGGCCCCCCCCCAGGTCCTTTTGAGCTCAACCGGTGTACCTTTGCAATTAAAGTTGTGGGGGGAAGATAAATAGGGTGTTAGATCAAAAATTTGCAGATCTACAGTTTAAATTAGTTTTCAATTACCTGGAGGGCCATTTGCATCTACAGTAACTCCTAGGAGCTTTTACTCATTTAAAACCATTTTGCTTTTCGCTTGTGCTCAGCTGGTCTTACTGTTAACCCGGGAAAGTTAGTTGGCTAAGACTTCGAACAGTACTAAGGTTCATAATCTAGGGGGGGGAACCCCTCTCATTAAACCTGAACGAGTAAAGCCGTTCCTACTTCCCGGCAAAAAAAGACTTGAAGCTGTATTACTTTTTGGGTATGTGCCCCGTACTTGCCAGGTTCATTCATAGTTTTCGGAAGTTGCATGCCCCTTTAACTCTCCTTAAGAAAATAGGGGGGGAACTTTTTTGGGGACCCGGACCCAAAAACCCCCTTATTTTCCCTTCAAGCGCATCGTGTCCCCTCAGAACTGCGCATGCATTTGGGACTTTTGACTTGTTCCACCGCAACGAAACGCTGTCCTGGATGGGGAAAACCACCCCAAAAAATGGGCAGATGGGACGTTGGGTTATGGAGATTTCTCGGAGTTTTAAAACCCCAAATCATTTTGCCGGGAAATTAAAGGGGTTTGGTGGAGAATTATCCTATGTCGAGGATTTTTGACACCGGGGGGACGCCCAAAAAAACTGCCCACTTTTGCGCTATCCAACTATCCCAGTCTTTTATTTCCATTGGTGACCATCAATCTAAGACAAATTTTTGTAAACGGGTAGGGGAGAGGTTTTAAAAGCTAGAGAGGGTACCTATCCGTAAGGGTTTCTGTTGGTAGTCAGGAATTGGGCAGAACCAATATTTACGTTCCGGAGAAGCTCGGGCCATGCTCCTGGATAATCCAGGGATGGGATTCGGGGGGCAATGGGTATCTTAGACGGAAGTAAGGACGAAAGAGTTTTTGGCCTAAATTTATCCAGGGAAAGTCAGAGGCTGGGTACGGAAGTGGGGAGCCGTGCCGGAGGCTAAGCCTTTTCAAAATCGAGATCGGTCTTCATTCTGCCGATATCGCGAACGTGCCCGTGGGAAAAGTTTTTGTGGATTATTTTTGGACCTCTCACCCACACCTCCCTGGCTGGGGGAACATGGCGTTTGGTTGCATGAACGCCTTTTTCCAAAATTTTTTTATATTAATACTTTGAAACATGAAAGCATCGAACTTGGAACGCTTTGTTAGGCGGGGTTTTGGGATTTTAGGTTTTTCCTAGAATTAAAAGTTAGCGGGCAATGGGCCATACTTTAGATCCAAGGTTTTGGGGCATGTGTTTTTATGGGGTGTAAGGCACCCTGACGACCCCAGTCCATCAATCCTCCCCCAACCACGTGGAACATTTAACCCCAATTTGAACTTAGCTCTGACAATACACCACCTTGACCAATTCCACTGGGACAAACACCTCGACTTTTTAAACCTATCTTTTTAACTCGGCCTAAAACGAGTCGGGTTCGGGTAACCCGCTTTCCCCAAACTTTCCTCAACGGGAATTGAATTAACCCCCCCTGGCCATTGGGATGTAGAAACCGCTCTTGTCGAAATTCACAACCGCACTTTTAGGGAAGTGTGAGCCCTTTCCCTTTCTTAACCTCCAGAAATCACAAGGAAAGTATACGGCCTATAACCATGGGCCCAGTCCCTGTTCCCTTTAAGGTTGGGGATTTTTTCGTTGTTTGCAAGAGTTTTCCCCAGAGCTCACAGCAACAGTTTGTCGGCCCCAAACTATCATACAAATGGAGCGGGCCCATGGTTGAAACGACAGATTTTTTTAAATCCCGTCACAGTGCTTCTGAAGGGGAGGGGAAACAGACCAATCCTTGACACGACGGGCCCATGTCAGCCACTTAAAAGCGGGGGGGGCAGTGATCGTGCCTGTCTCTTATGTTAGTGACGGAGTGGTCAATTTGAAGTATTTCTGGGCACTTTATTTGTTCGTTGTTTTGGTCATTTAATGATAAGGTGGGGGGGGGGCTCCTTCATTACTGGGTAGTTTTTTAAAAAGAAGTGTTATGTGTTTAATATTGTGTTTTTTAAAACATGACGCAGGGAAAATTGGGATTATCAAGGCGTGCGTGTGCGTCAGCCCAAAAAAAGGCACCCCAGGATATGTGCTTTCTTAGAAACATCCGTCTCACCTGGCGCCGGAGAAAAGTTTTCTCAATCTATATTCCCGAGAAACAAAGACTAAAAAGGTTGGGGAACCGATTGGGCTCAACTTGAGTGGGTCGTGAACCCAAGGAAAAGGGAAATCTGGTGTTGGCGAGGAAAACTGGACTCCATTTTGTGAAGAAGTGGAAAAACGCTGAGTTGGATCATCTGGGAGTGAAAGGGAGGAAATTTTGTCGTACAGCAAAAACTGGAGTGCTACTAAAGGGCGTAGCGAGAGTAGCAGTGTTTAAGATTTTTCACATGAGAATGGATACAAAATATACTTTTTATTTGTGGTGATTGTTTAAGAAATGCCCTGAAGGGATCAATTCCGTGATCTTTTATCCCATACTCTAGTAAAAATCCGGGATGCCCGGACCTATTTTGCAAAGGGAATATTTCTGAATTTTTATAAACCTAATCAGTAAAATTTGGGCGTTGTTTAATTAAGTCCCCTTTATTTTAGTGTATTTACTTTGTCAGTTTAAAAGGGGCTTTTTTAGCTGCTCCCTTTTCATATTTGGGCTGTATGCATATTAAAGAAAATTTAGGGGTCCCTTTAAGATGTTTGTGGCTTCAGCTCCCAATTTGCAGGGTTATACCTGTTTCTGGGGTTTTTTACTACTTTCTCTAGTTTTTTCACATATCTGGGATGCCCAATTTGGTTACTATAGGGGGGTTCATACGGACCCATTAAAAATTTTAGTATTCTTGGCCCCCCAGCGTTCGTAAGTGGACTCATGAGCGACAGAGTAGATAACTCGTTTGTAAATCGTTTTGGAGGGGTGTAACTGGGACCTATTGGTTTTGGTATAATAGGGATTTATAAAAACTCTTAAGAGCCCTAACCCTATTATTTAATACTCACTTAGAGGGGGAAAAGCTAAGCACCTAGTTGTTTTTTTGTATCTTCCGCAAACTTACGGCTCGTTCAACTCTCTGAATATCCCTTAAAACTACTTTTTAAGCCGCTAAATGCATTTACTGTATTTTTCTTGCTTGAAAGAAGACCTTAAGCCACAAAATTTTTTAAAAAAAGAGTTAGCTCACTGGGCTATAGCTGTCCTACAAAATATAAATCGTGTTTGTTAGTTTCTTGCTGAAAATTTTAAGGGTTTTTTTATACCAGGTACTGATTTGTATTACTTTTTGTTTTTAACTTTCCCGCCTATATATCTGCAATTCTTGTGTGAAATTTCAATTTTATAACTGACACTGTAGAACTTAGCTAATAATAAAACTCTTTTTAAACATGTATTTTGGGACTCCATATTTATTTTGTACAAAACCCGTCTTAATTTGACCTTTTATCTTTGGGCCCCGCTGGTAAAATTTGTTATTCCTTTAACTAGTAGTGGGTTTATTATAAAATTTTAAACATTTTTTACAAATATTTGGGGCAAGTTCCCTTTTTGGGTTTATTTGTATTGATTTAGTCTTTTCTCACGTCTCAATATTATTTTATGTTTGTGTTGATAAATAATTTTTGAAAAGCTTTCATTATTATAGAGTTTTTTTTCTTTGAATTAAGTTTTTTAACTAACAAAAACATCTATTTTTGAAATTGTTTTTAAAATTTTTTAAAAACATTTCTGTGATACAAATTTTATCCATACCAGAAAAGATAATTTCACTCACCATTATTTGAGGGTTTTTGTTATTCTATGGAAGTTTGTGGCCCAAATTTTTTTTTAAAAAATTTTTACTCTATGGCATTAGAACTCGAAAGTTCATCCCCACACATATAATTTTTTACCACCATCCTATCTCGATCTTCCTCTACAGTTTTTTTATTACTCATTTTTGCCGGAAACCTGCTTCTGGTGGCGTAGTAGGGCTAACGCGATATCTGTTCAGCTCGACTGCCAAAGGACGGGTGAAATTGACCGTCACGAGTCTCTCTCGACTGCAAGGGACGGGGAAAAAAATTGAGGTTCGAGTTTAGGTTGGTCTGAATTAGGGTGGTGTTTCATAATGGGTTTTTCCACTCTCCCTCCACGCCAAATTGTGAGTTATTTCCTCTAAATTCACCTTCCCTATTTCTAATCTATCAAGCGTAATTAAGTACTTAGGAGTAATAACCCCGAATCACGTTATTTATAAGACGCGGTGCTAAACAAAAAAAAAATATGTGAACTTGTTTAAGATTGACTTTTTGTTTTTAATAGACGTTGATGTGTTTAATGTGGTGGCTACTTGTTATTACGGCTTCTCTTTTCTTGTCTGTTGATGTATAAGGGCATAGCAATTCTATCTATTTGTCATGAACTGAGAGAAAATATGTGCGCGACAACATTAACCATTTATTCTGATTTTTATATCTTGTCGAGTAGATATGGATGTGGCGTTGCACCATGCAAACTGGACCGAACAAATAAACTTGCTGTACACTGTACTGGTTGACCTGTCCCGGGACGGCAGGCTCTTATCTAGCTCTACAGTGGTGAGTTCTGAAATATAAAGGCACGAGGGGGCCTAATCCTAATCCGAATCCTAATCCTAATTCTAAGTACATTTGGTGTCCAAAGCATCTAGTGGAAATTTAGATTAGTTATATAATGTCTTTAAAATTTAAGAATTTGTTTTAATTAGATTTTAAAATTATATTATTACATAGTAGTAATTTTAACGCACATCTCTTCAGTATGAGAACTATTATTAATTAAAGTAATTATTTCTGTTGGCTCAGGAACATCACAAAACACATTTATCTCCTCACTGTTCATTGAGCATACAAGTTTGGAACGTTATGGTGGTGGATCACATCGCTTCTATACAGTGAGACCATTTAATTTGATAAACACTTAATAAGTAGCATGATTTATATTATAGAATGCATAATAGGGTAGTTATTAAAACCCAATACAATAAAAACCACACATCGGCTCAAAAAAACGACTAAAAAATGTGATTCTCAAAAAGCAATCACTGAGGTTTTTACGAAACTTTAACATTAGTCTTTCTCCACTAGCTTCAAACGGACGGTAGTCGAGCAAAAATACATCCAAAACCTTCGTTTTATGTTCTCTACCAAGCGGCTGCAACGGCTTTTTTTTTTATTGATTCTATTTTGTCACTTCACACTATTATTCGGCATAAGTGTAAGTCAGTATTTCAAATTAATCCTTAAAAACTTAATTATTTATCTTGACAAACATGACTAGTCTATTCTTTCTTTCATAAATTGAAATAGTTGTGAAAAATCTAATTATTAAATTGTGATAATGGATAATCTAATTAATTGAAGACATTTATTGATTAGTGGCCATCTTATATACATAATCAATTATATTAAAGTCCCACCCACTCTCCGCTCCTTTTAGAATGTATTTTACTCTTTCAGCTTGTCTGGATTTAATTGATTCACTCATCTTACTGTACGAGGTATCAGCCAATCAACTTCTTCAGATATTGTTATATCTCTTCGCGATTATTCTGAAAACCATATCACTTATTCAAGTGCATCACATTACACAGAAATTATTTTGAATTCGTTTGGTTAACATTACACACAATTTAATTCTTGCAATGGGGAATTTCTGTGTTGGGTCATTGATCTTTCAGCATTAAAGTAAAAATATTAATGCTGGTAGGCAATTCTAAACGGGCTCCAGATGTTTCGAAAACTGTTTGAAAACCACTACCATCTAAGCATTCGACTTTTCTTCCTATTTAATGCGTCTCCAAATATGTTATGTTAATGCGAACGGCTAGACAATTATTTTGTTATTCTTAGGAGAATGACAATATTATTTTCTATATTATTATCATCTATTATTAATATTATGCACCCGTTTTACTACCCGTTCGGGTCATACGCACTACTTACGCTAATGTGTAATGGTAGGGTTATTGTGAGATCCGAACCACGGTGGTAGCATGGCATTCCCACATTCACAAGATGTCTTGTCAGAGGTGTAAGGAATAGGCTGTTTGGTAATAAGAGAGAACCTGACTAAATATGGACATATAATGTGTTAATTGAAATGCTTTGAATTGAGATTTTGCTTTAATATAATCAATAGGGTTACTAGAAAGTGCTAGTTTAAAATTCAGGATATAAACAGTGTAAAATTACAAATGTAGTGACAATCTCTCACAAATATTGTTTTTTTGTCACTGCTGACAACCCCTCCACTATCAGTAGCATACAGGGCATTTGACCGCTCCGGGTACGTCTGATTTTGACACCTCCTACCCATGTAGGAACATAATTTCTATAGAAATAATTTTATAAGGCGCATAGTATGAGACTTAAATAAAAATAAGGCTGCAAACCAATTCTGTGAAAGGCAGCATATTAGCGATATTCAATGCAGTAAACAGGACAGTCAAAAAAATAAAAAAAAAACCAAATTGAAACAGTTAATTTAACCCCTTTATTAATAATAATAATAATAATAATAATAATAATAATAATAATAATTATATAATTATTATTGATAATAATTTTTGAGCTTTCAAAAATATTTTTTCGAACTATTTTTCATTTCTTTTGATTATTTTTTTATTACCAAATGACCTCCTCTATGACACCCTTGACTGATAGTAGCCTCTTCCCCTTTGCTACTTACTCTGCACACCATTATATGCAAAAAAATTATAAATATTTTTAATATCTTCAGAGGTTGCAATGTACATTGAAGACAGAAGAAGGATTTTTTTATGTCTTTGTTATGCTATTTAATATTTCATTTTACATCAAACTGAGCAAAATATTTCTTCATTTTTATTTATTTGTAGTTTTTATTTAATAATTAACAATGTAGAACGTTAATTTAAACTTCACGTGTACTCGTCATAGTAGAGTAGAGTAATAATTTCCTTTTTGCCTTTACTACTTGGAGGTATTCTATTAAGTCAAAAATTATCTTTAATGTAGGCTTGCTGACACTCTGCACAAGAAATTGTTTTAGTTTTAGGGTTATGTTGAGAACAGGGTTGTTAAGGCTGTGGTAATGTTAGGGGGCCGTTCTTAAAATAAACTACAACAGTCACTCTAAAGGACTAGCATGTGTGGACCTATCTAGCATGGGCCTCGTATCTATTACGGCATCGCACTGGCTAGGCCTTATCGACATCTAGTTTGGTCACCAAAATTTGTTTCAAACAATACTATTTTATAGCTTTTTAAGCATACAGGGAGGTGCTAAGAAAGTACAATGCCACCTGACAACCACTGGTCGAATGCTATTTAGAATGTATCTTGGGACCTAATTCTACAATCTATTAATTTTAGTTAAACATAAAAACATAACATAAAGAGAGCTTTAGAGCCGAGGGTTATGGACAGGTAAAAGGGAAAGGTGTGTGGACAATCACGTGGTTGGAGGTTTCATCTAAATCCAAGCTACTGGTTGGGGACGAGTGTGTTTAAATTCAGTGTTTTCCGTACAAGGATTTTCTTGTGGTCATAGTGCAATAGGTGTGGAGATGTAGGGCACAGGCCAAATCGGTCGCCAGGAAAGAGTCTGTGGAAGTTGCGGTAAGGATGTGACCATGAAAATTGAGGTTTGTAAGGAGAAGGCAACTCATAAGTGTCATAACAAGGTAAGGACAGGGTGTAATATACCCCTTATCATTAGGGATGTTTCACTTATCGGCTTCTCTTGGAAGGAAGATTCAAACACTTGAATATGATAAGTGAAGACCATAAGGAAAATTAACTGTAGTTTGACAAATCTACTGAGCAACTTAAGAGGAAAGGGCAAAGAATAATGTTGGTGGCAGGTAAAGTAAATGGCCGTAGGAAAAGGAACTCCCCATCAACGTTCGAGGAAATAAGAGGGGTACAGCTGACCATAGAGTGAGTAGGGCTACAGGAATGTTGAAGTTACAGCCTTGAAAAGGATAGAGATGAAAGGGGATATGTTGAGCACGTAGTACATCGGACTTTTGGGATGAGGTGACATTTATCACGGAGCTCAACACAATAAGGCGTAAAGAGCTGCTCAAGGTCGGAATTTTAGAAGAAGGTCCCCATACATTGTACATGTTAAACTGCGAGAGGAAATTGTAGAGAGATTTAAGGAATTGGAGGTAAAAAATCACGGTTGTAAGAAACCAATAAACGGCTGCAGAGAAGCGCGAAGGAAAGTAGAGGGGTAAAAAAATATGGAGTAGCCTTGTAGAAGAAGCAAAACCAGCCCCAGCTGGTCAGGCTGACCTTTTAGAACTGTGTCAGATTATATGGGAAATTCAGAGATCTCCAGCGAAAAGGTCTTCGGAAGATGGATATGAGGATACTAAATGTTGCAGGAAACTTACAACTCTTGTGAAAAGCCAACGGCCGCATAGCACTTTGATTTGAATATTTTTGGCCAAAAGCTATGTTTTCAGACATAACTCCTGGATATTTACCAAACAATAAAAATGGTCAGTTAAATACTATGTTGGTGGGCGACCATTCTGGACGAGACCAGGATAAGTTTTAGAGGAACTTAAGTTAGATATTGTGTATGCCTACAACAGAGCCTATATTGCAAAGTTGATGGTAGGATTCAGCAAATGCCAGCTACTGCACAAAATGGTGATAGTGTAAGCTAATAACCGATGAATGCAATAGTTGTTTTGAATAGAAGTTTATCTACAATATCGCTAAGGTGGGATTAATTTTTAACACTAAAAAGGGTTTACTTTCGTAGAAATTTAAGACGGGGATAAGCGTAGTCATCATAGTCAATAGTTATTTCCAGTTTAGGGAGGATGTGATGATACCGTGCCTAGATAAGATGGGATGATAGATGACATTTTCAAGGGACAAAGTTCGCTAGGATATTCTCACTTATTTGAAGGCAAGGTCATATTTGTGGCTTCAGGGACACTGTATTAAGATAGATGGGAGAAAAGTCTAGATAATAGAAGTGATAGTTGGAAGAGTTTTTGTTTGCCGAGACATTTAGAAAGTATTGAATCTATAAGGAACACACCAGACTTTACAAGGGGGGGAGAGCTACAGCTACGTTCAAAATTTATATGTACACAATTTGTGACAGGGGGAGGCGTGGGATTGTTAGGTATGGAAAAACTATGGCTGGATGAACACTAGATGAGCACAATATGATAACTTTGAGATAGGAAGAGAGCTGGCTGAAGCCGGAGGGGGATTCGGGTTCAAGAATCAGATATAACATCAAAAGGCGAATTGAGATATTCCTCATAGAGTTACTAGTCTAGCTCTGGGTAGGTGTAAAAAGGCGGGGGGAATGTGGATTGCTAGTGGAGTTAAACTCACGTGTTCGCGTATGCATAGAGCCATGATGAGTTCTATTCCAAAAATAATAGAACCCATTGAAGGTTAGTAATATACTTGGGGAGTGAAACTTGGAGGAAATATAATAGGGAGTATGAAGGTGGCACGCAGGAGGTTCCAGATATGTGCTCCGATCCTGATGGCTGCTGCTTATCTTCACCATTTAATAGGAAACAATAAGGAGAATATTTGAGACAACCATGACGTCCGTAGAATGAGGGAGAGCTGGTAGCGTTATGTACAGGAAGAATTAAGAAATAATGTTGGGGAGTCCCTCCTTTAAGTATCGGACTGGGGACAATTAAGGGCCTGTATCAATGATTTCTACCGTTAAGGACGTTCGGGTGAAGGAATGAGTTATTGTTTGTAGGAATCTGCTAAGCTGATTGATGATTCATTGATTCCTGATTATTACATGATCGACAATGATGATGATAAAGATAGATAGGAAATGATCATGGTTAATAATAAAAATTGACAACAGAGATACCCCAGATGAGATAGTGTCGGACATAGGCTGAGGGAAGCAAGACGGCTCTTGGCTTCTGATCAGGATCAATGTTGAGGTTATTCGGCAGACAGTGAGAGGGAGCACCTTTCTGGCGAGTTTGATAATCAATGTATGGAAAAGGCTGGGTGCCAAATGTGTGGAAGAGAGTGAAGTGGTGTGATTCTAAGTATAAGTAAAAAACATGGTATCCGACAGCTCCCCCCATGTCGTACATGACCAATATGTTTTTAATGTTTTTCACAGATCAGAAACATTCGCTGTTAACAGTAGTATATGACGCCAACTGCTTTAGAGTGAAAGGGAAATATGACAATCTCATTACAGAGCCAGTTTTTGAATCATTTTTTTAAATCTACTTCGTAATTCAGATGTTGGGAAGTTCTTGATCATCACTCAAAACATTCATCTGACCAATTAATTCCTTTGAATTATTCTTACTGCATCAAAATTCAGTTTTGGCACTACAAATATGCGTCTATCTTGGACAAGTTGCTTTTTTATTCTTGCACGCTTCATAATTGCACACCTTAGTTCTAACTCACGAATGGGTTTTCTTTCATCTGCAGCGTAGCAGTCAAGATATTCTGAATGTGTAGTGAAACACAATTTCTCTGAATCATATTATGCACATATCGCTTATTTGTTCCAGTAAGTAAGACAATTATTTTTCTTTATTTACTTAGCTCCTCGTTCTTACTACAGACGTTTGGGTTGTTGCTTGATTTCTTTACATTTCAAGCAAATGTTAAGGAGCATCTTTGATCCTATGAACTAGTCTTTATTTTGAACCAGGTAAGAACATAAACTTTCATGATTAAATCTATTGAAAAAAAAATCAAATTTTCCGATGAATTCAGCGCAATGCATATAGTCGTATAAGTTTACGTTGGCTGTTGTTATACACTTGAGTGTGCCATCTCCCCCACCTACCTGGAGCGAGCAAATATCATAAATATATTTTTGTCCACAATCTAAGTCATTTCGGTCACAATATCAATAATAACAAATATTAACACGGACACAAACACAATAAAATAAGGTTTTTGGAATAGCCCACTCTACGGCTCGTTCATGTGGCCCATATATAATTGAATCTTGTTCTATAGTTTAAATATTTATTTTGTTTTCAAGTTATAATTTAGTATCTATTACCAAGCCATTTAGTTTTTTTGTTTAAATTTTATATCTTTCATCTTGGAAATTCCGCCAGCATATTGTTATATTTATTTCATTTTGGTACCATCTATTTCTGTAATCAGGGTTTATTAAAAATTTTCCATAAGGATGTAATCCTCTTGGTTTGGGACGGGGAAGTCCAAATAAATGGACGGGGAAAAGTCCTAACGGATGAGAAACAGCATCGCCTCTGTGCTGGGACCTTAACTTGTGAGGAGCAGCTTAATTTTAAAACTAAAATATTTTTATTTAAACCTTTTTATGAACGGGATTTTTATTTTAAAAAAAAACCCCACCAATTTTCTCTTTTAATTTTTAAAAAATTTTAAAAAAACCCAAAATAAAATTTTTTTTTTTTAAGTTAAAAAAATTTTATTTTATATTTTTAACTCATTTTGAACGTTTCACAGAAAAAATTTTTTTGTCATGGAATTTTTAATTTTAAACCCCAGTTCTTTATTTTTAAAAAAATTTTTAATTTTTCAAAACTTTTCCCTTAAAAGGATCCCAAAAAAGTCTAAGGAATGTTTTTCCGCGGGGTTTAGGTTTTCCAAATTTAATGTTTAAAATTAATTAAAAATTTTTTAAATTAAAATTTCCAATTTCCCACCCTTTTTGGGAAAAATTTTAAGGGGAAAAAAAAACTTTTAAAATCTTTTCAAATGGGGGGGCTTTTTTCATTACTAAAAATTAAAATAGGGCTTTTCCCCATGCCCCAAAAAACCCCTTCCCCCAAAATCCGCCTTTTTTTTTCCCCCCTTAAGGGAAAATGGTTTTTTTTTAAAAACCGTTTACTTTATGGCCCACCTAACTTTTTCCCCAATTTTACCTGAAAAAAAACCACAAAGGAAAAAACATTTCCCCTTTTTTTTTAAGGGCCCCAAATTTTTTTTTAAAAAAAGAAAATTTTTTCCGGGAGCGACCCGGAAAAACAATCCCGAAAACCCTCACCATTCGCTATGTTTTTCAGGTTCATATCTTTCGATTTTTAAGGGAAGTTTAGCAATACACTCTTCAATGTTTAAATTTTTTACATCACTCATTCACCAAGGTTCTTTTTAAAAAATTTTCTGTTGTCTTTTGCGAGAAAAACCTTAAAACCCTCCGGGTTTGATATTTGAATTCCCGTTTTCCTCGGTTTTTTAGCAACATTTTTAGCATATTAATGGCCCCCTTGGGCCCGAAACCCTGGCGATTTTTTTTTCCCCAAAAAAAAGACAAACCAAATTCCAAACTATTTCATTATGTATTTTTTTTTGCAGTTTTCTTTTAAATTCTTATTTTTACATTAGCCCCAGTTTTCCCCCAGCTTCAAAATATCCGTTTTCTTCTTTAGAATCTCATACACTTTAGTTTTACCGACGTTTAACATCTTCACAATTTTTGCGCAATGGATAATCTTTTTTGCTCCTCATATAAATAACTTTTCCCCTATGTTTAGATCAAGCAAACTCTTATCTTTGAAGCCAAAATGACAACTGCCCAAAATAAAAAAAAATTTTAAGGTCAAAAAGTCCATATTTATTTAAAAACTTCGGGGGGGGGAAAAACAATTTAATTTCAATACAGGTTTTGACTGTACCCGTTTACATTGAATTTATAAAGGTGATTTGGGAAGTCATTAATGCGGCCCCTGGGAATAACAAAAATAACAATAAAGAAGCGATTACAGTTCACAATTCTGTAACCCGGTAACAAAAAAAAATAAGAAGGAGAAAAGAAAAAAAACCTGACTTAACATTTCAATGCCTTAATAAATTTGGAAAATATTAGAGAAAATTTAAAAATTTTGTAGAAAGTATAAGATGCCAAAAAGTTTTCTAAATATGTCCTCAGAACATTGGAATTTTTTTTATTTGGGTTTTTAAATTTTAATTGGGTTTCCACTTAGAAAGTTTTGGGTTTTTAAAACAGGGGGAAATTAGCATGTTTTTTTAGCCTTTAAGTCATGGGACCGTAAAATATTTCTGTCTAAGACAATTTTTTCTGCTTAATAAAGGGTCCGTTTAAGGTAGGTTTTTACTGTGCTAAACTCACCGGGCAATGACAATAAAGGAATGGGTTATAATAATATTTGTCGCTGGAGATGCACTCCTTCTTTTTAACTTTGTGTTATACTTTCTCCCATAAAAATAGATACTTAATGGTTCTGGTTGTATCGAAGGGATTTGTAAAGTATCTCGTTTTTCTCTTCCGTTCTCTCCTATATTTACTCCTGACTCTAATTTTTGTTTGGTTATTGGATTACAACATCAATATCCTGAACTACTGTAGAAGTTATAATAAACTGCAGCTCTATCAGACACACTGGTTCTGTCATAAGCAACAAATATATTAGGCAAGCAAATTCACATCTATTACTTTTTAAGTGGAAATTCCTCTGGAAAGTAGGATTCAGATATTTCCTCTTCAGACGTAGACCTTTCTTCAAAAACCATTGTATCTCTTTTCAGTTCTACTTCATTCTTATTCTCTCTATCAGCTTACTTTTGCTTTATCTAAAATCTAGTTCTAGCTGCCTAGTTGTTTTTCCATCTAGTGTTCCCATAACTACATTTCTTTCCTTCCTTTGTTCCATTAAAAATTCCGTTCACTTATTGGGACTTTAGTTCTACATTTGCATAACATTTGTAGAGCGGTGCATTAAAATAATGTTGTTCTGCTACTGGAAATCTTGTTCTCATTATTTCGAGATTGTGGGAATTTTTAATTATCTTGTATTTGCTATATATATAAAGTCTTCAATAAATGGATCACCTTTATAAAATACTATTTATTTTATTTACATAATAAAAAGTACGACATACATATAAATAAACAAGTAAAGCAAGTTTGATACTTTTGCTTATTAGCCCTACAGATTTACACCAGTAACAAATAAAAAACAAAGGTAAATTTTTAATTTATAAAAAATCTCGACCATTTTGTAAATGTCAACAAATAAATTCTGTTCTGGATGTTTTCTAACTATAAAAACGCCCAGTTTTTTGGTATTTTAGACACTTTCTAGATACAATAAAAATTGCCTGCTGATGAGATACTGTCGGGATTTATGCCTCGGTCCAAAATCATTTCAAAATCTCGGACAACTATTTCACAAATTTTACTGATGACTGGATCTTTGCTGTTCAATTTCCAGAACATGTCGCTTCTCAACCCACAAATAATGTCTCATAACGTCCACGTATGTAGGTTAAAATATTGTCTTTCAGCATTTCTGGAGATCCAAAACACCACCAAATACTTTTTGCTTCCCATTTTCATCATATTTATTAGATAAAAAAAGAAACAATTTAAATAAACCTATCTATTTCAAATGTAAATACAGTCTTACGGTGATGCATTACAGTTTAACACACCCGTTCGGACTCTTCCTTGGCGGTATACTGAAATTGCAACAAGAGGCAGAAGAATAACATGAAGCCAACGCTGCGCGCGCACCACAACTGACGCGGGATATCGTGAAGTAGGCTGCCATATATCAGAAGATGAGATATTATAATCTGTTTCACTGTTCTATACATAAAAAATGGGTTCAATACAGTGAACAAGATAACTTAGAAAGATCTACAAACGTTAAAACTTTAAAGTACGATGTGCCACCTTAAGATAATGTTTCCCGTAAAAATTCTCTTAGGATAATTTTTTACCTTGCTTCTTGTTAACTATTGAACATATAGGCAACCCAAAAATCTGAGCTTTGATATTTTACTCAATCCTTACGTTTTCGTAATTCACAGCGCCGATGCAATGAGGTGAAAAGTAGGAGCAGTAACCACACATGTCTCGAACGACATGCAGATGAACAAGAACTTGACCAGGAGTGTCGAAACGAGGAGATACCAGCCACACTTCGCTGAAGTAGATTGACTAGTGGTTCAGGAAACCACGTAAGGTTGGTGTAGTGTGGTGGTAAGAGAAAAGATGTCACGAAAGAATGCTATGACCATTTATTAGGTGATCACTGCGGTAAACGTTCTACGAACATTTGATTAGCATAAAGGTGTTGTTGGCCAGACGCCAAGCTTATGTCACAACATTTATCACTAGCTTTGGCGACTGAAAATAGGAGAAATACACGTGATATGGATAGAGCTAAATCAATGTAATACCTGATACAATGGACCGTTTGAACTTGTAGGCATAGATATATTTGAACCACTTCCCAGAACTCAGCAAGGGAATAAATACATTCTAACAAGGTTGGACTATTTCTCCAGGTACCTAGTGATTGATCATATCACTGAGCGAGTATCTCAAGGATTTCTAACAAAATTGTTTCTAAAACTTGCGAAACCTGCATCTATAATTAGTAACCAAAGTACAAATTTTATGTCGGATCTTCTTGTAAATGTTTGGTTAGTTGCTGAAGATAAATACACTCCAGACCACACAATTCCTTCCACAGGGAGGTCGCTAGGGTTGTTCCTATTCTCAGTGTTGTATTCCATCTTTTGTATGGATAATGGATATTTTCACAACCATATATACTAAAACAATACCCCCTCCCTGTTCTTTCTCAATGACGTCGATTCCTGGATGGTAATAATGCTGGATGTGAGAATTATACATGCCTGTAATTTTTCTAACAATACCTGTAACTGCGTTTCGAGTGTTGTAGTGCCAAGGTAAAAATCGATTTCTCTCTTTCGATTGTTTAGTAACTCTTTCTATTAGAGGGAGAAAAATATCTGGAGTCTTTAATGAAAAAAAATATTCTTATTTAACTTCATGTAACTACTTTAAAATTTTTCAAGCTACAGTTTCACCTTGTTGTATTACACTATGGCCCTATCTTATATGCTGGACCAAAGTGTTACAATGTTTGATACCTTTTAGGATGGTGTTAACAACAAAAAACATGTTATTTTTAAAAAAATTAACAAACAGAGAAATAATAACATTCTTGTCTGTTGAATGCGTCATGTAACAATTGATAGTTTCAGTCCCATTCAAAGCATGGGAAAAATAGTTTGCTGTTACATAATCAGACTGTCTTAAACATCACACACTTTAACCACCAAGATATGTCATACATCGTGTCTTTAAATTAAATATTTTACGATCCAAATAGTATAATGATTTAGGAAGGAAGACATTACCCAAAACTATCCAAACTAATTATGTAATCACGGTCCGTTTAACATTTGTATAAGTTTTATATGGTGTCAAGCCCTCGAGCTCTTGGGGTCCTCAGTCTTTACCTCAGGGGCTCATCCTCATTGATAAGTGGGGTGTTATGAGCTCCTTCACAAGTTCGTGACGGTGACTCTGCTGGTGGAGGTGTAGGTGATGCTGGGGCGGAACCGGAGTCCATAAAGTTGGCTTGTGATGGTCCTGACGTGGTGCAGGCATCACAGCCACAATGTCCCCTTTGTGGAAATTGTAAACAGCACATGTCAGATCACACAGGTACGACTCCTCAACTCTCTCGTAGGGTAGTACCTCCATCGCTCTTACGGTGTGGTAAGTAGAGTCGCAGAATTCAATGTAGCCTCGCTCCTATGGTACCTCTGACGTGGTTAGCTACTTTGTACAAATTACATGTTTAACGTCCACAATCACGCTGTAAATGCATTCAGGGATCCTATAGGCTCGTCCTGCATACGTTATGGCCCACAAACCTTAAATTAATATAGCCAGTTCTAAACATGACCGGTCTTACACCACCATGACTCAATCCAAATCTGATCAACGGCTCCTTCATGTTTCTCTTGGCTAATGTGGCTTCTTACAGTCTTGCCAACGACACTATTGATTGGTATTGATTTCGTACCATTTTGTCATCTGTTATACACGCATGAAATTCACGATCGTAGGTGTGCCTAGTTTACACTACTACAGGCAAATATAAGTTTTTCCTTATTAATTTCGCACACGTCTTGGTCAGTTAACGTTCCAAAAACGACACGGTAAAAATATGCAAAACTCCCTGTCTAAATAAGCAATTAGACGGCTGCCAAATTCAGTTTGAGCTGTGTTAGCTTATCTACATATACCTTTGCTCTACCACGAGATAACTTAGCTTTGTACGTGGGTTCAACATCTACCATAATTAATTAGTTGTTGCGATTTGTCCATTTCTGCTCCATTCAGTAAACTTTTTATAAATGAATCCGAAACCCTCAGGATATATCCATCAAATATACCCCCACCATCATCGGCTGTGCTACTTTCATATCCGTGTTCGCACCGCCATAATTGCCCTACATATACATCCGGGTTGAGGGCCTGTGTCATAACGTCAATGTACTACTTTAAAATCCGATTGTAACCAGAATGTCGTACCACCAAACCGGCGTTGGGGTTTGTGTCCAAAAATAGATTCTGACGTCCTCGGTGTTGTGATATAACATTTGACCTATTTTTGTCTGAAAGGAAGGTAAAAATATAGTGGTTCTAGGGTTGTAAATAGATCCGAGGTCGACTCTAATTTCAGTCATGGGTGATGAGAGCTCATTACCAACCAGGCTTTCCACGATGTACTATCGCAACCATTCTGGCTGGGCCATGTCCCTTTTGGGTTATCGAGAGGCAGTCAAAATTTCCAAGCATCTGCTCTCTCGTTTGTTTGGGTAAGGTCCTTGCCCCTAAAGTTTGGACTAAGCCTCTGAAACCTACCATACGCCTGGGTGGGGTATGAATAAAAGTTTTCAACCAGTTTGTGAGAGATTGGCTGAGAGCTCAATTGCAACCAGGCATCCACAATGCACTGAACGTTATTCATAATATATTGTTATTCTCCCAAACAGCTGATCACAAGTCACATTATTTGCAAGAAATATATAACCTAGCTTAATTTAATAAATTTCTTGCATAATTTTGTTTGCCTACGGTTTGAAATGAAAAAATACTAGTCTACATTATTCAATCACACAAACATATTTATTAAAAAAAATCATAATGTGAAATATGCATTCAAATAGCAATATAACACGGGGAAATGAATTAGTATGAAACGTCGGCCAATAAAGAAACCAAGTTTTTTTGGTAATATGTTATGCTTTACACCTAATGCTTTACTCTTCATTACATTTGTATTGGTTCTGGAACAAATGTAATATATTCTGTGAAGATCTTAAAAAATAAAACTAGTTATTTAAGTTGATTAAAAGCGTTCAAGAACTCCCCACAACAGTTTACACTGAATATTTTCGACAACTTGATGTCAAAACAATGTGCATTTATACCCAGTCAACCTACTAACACTAAAGTGACCGGTTAGGGTGGTTTCAGATGGTTAAAAATAATAAAATTCCTCTTTTATTTAAAGGGAATTCTTAAGACTTTAGTTAAGTGATTAAGAATATAAGGATATTTATTCAATTTCTTCATAATGAGTTGTTTATAATTTATTCATTTCAGGATAACTAGGTCCAACTACTAATTATCTGTTTCAGATAAATTTAGTTAACCTTTTATGATTAAAACACCTAGGCTTAAACCAAATGTAGGTACACATTTAGCTAGGGCCTGTTTTGGCTATTACTAGTCTTGGCTGCAATATTTCTTAGGCCTACCAATTCACATTGATGTGGATAGTAATTACTACCGTATGTACTTACTCAGTTTTGTTGGTATAGCAATTTAACATTTATTCCTTATGATTATGATAAATTTTTCATGCATATGTTGGTAGTTCTGTTGATAGTATTTGTTCTTGCTGATATGTATTTAAATTTTTAATTCATATTAATATTTAAGTTAATAAAGTGCTTTCAATCACTTATGTTTGATGTTCGGAGAATAACGTTCCATTAACTGTGGTGGAACTTTTTTCAGGTTACGGGCACAGAGTCCTTTAAAATGAAACAAACATTTATTATTTTCTGTGTGCATTGAAAATCAACATTAACTTAACCTCTAGAATATTTATCCTAGAAGATATCTTGTGTCCCCACACCACTCGTGGACCCATCTAAAGCTGTGGGAGACCATGTGTCTGCCCCCGTGGTCACAGTGTCGCGGCTAGCGGTCCGCGCGCCAGAGTCGGGGCGTGATACGACAGTTGCTGTATAAGGGTTATTACGAAGAAAGTTGTCTAGTTGGTGTTGTAACACAAGTCTTTATTCGTTACTCAGATTGTGTTCCCCCCCCCTTGGTCAGTCCGGTTACATAACTGTATATGGAAAGGAAACCCATCTCCGATCCCGCGCATGTTGGTATCGCGATCCCTGACCAACTCTGTCCACGCCCGTCCAAGAGCCAACGCTCGTGAACCGGCGACCGGCTCGACGTGAGTCCAAAAACCACTCTGAGCTCTCGAAGAACGAGCCTTGCAAGCCCGACGAGCGAGGCCAAGGAGGTCCTGCGTAGCCAACCACGCATGGCAGAAAGAGGGTAGGGAACGTAAAACTGCGCTGCGCGCGGCCCCAAATATAAGTGACGAGACACTCGGCACAGAGTCCCCCCCTAAAACTTAAGGGCAGGGCGGGAGGAGATGAGGTGTCCAAAGAAAGTAATATTAACCAAAAATCCGGACCAACCAAGGAAACCCACAAAAACAATATCACATGTGATGAAATAATACAAAACAGACAGCAGTGACTTATTAACAGAGAATGAAATATACCCTACTTCAACGAACGGAACTCCCTTTTTCTTTAAGTGGTACAAGGGTCCCGCCAAAACTCGCCAATTTTGGAATGAACCTTCCAAAAAAACTTACCATACCGAGAAATCTGGAAACTTTCTTTTGGTTGACGGGGACGGGAACTCCTTAATGGTCGGACACGCTCGAGGTTTATAGACACCCCTTGTGGGATACCACGTGACCCAGGTACTCTATCTCTGAAACTGCCAACCTTAGCTTCTTCGGGTTCACTGTCAAATTAGCCGCCCTCAACCTGTTCAAGACTTCCCTAACATGTCTCTTATGATCCTCGAATTCGTTAGAATAGATAACCAGGTCATATAAATAGTTGAAGACATACTTAAACTGTATATCTGAGAACACGGTATGTAATAGCCGTGATAGTATTTGTGCCCTAGTTGACACACCAAAGGAGACGTAATTGAACTCCAAGAGACCGCATTGCGTGATGAATGCTGTATACGGCTTAGATTCCTCAGTTAAAGGGATTTGGTAGTAAGCTTTGTTTAGATCTATGACTGTGTAATACTGGGCCTGGCCTAAATACTGGAACGCCATCTCTACGGTGGGCAAAGGGTCACCTCGAACAGTATTTTCTTATTCAACTTACGATAGTCGACGACCATACGTGGCTCCTGCCCGGGACGTCCTACTAAGAACGCGGGAGAAGCGTAAGGGCTTTTTGACCTTCTCACTATTCCTTTCTCCAACAAGTTCTCATAATGTGCCTTCATCGGGATACTCGGCCAAATTGCCTCAAACTCGGGTCCATGGTCACGTCTCTCTTCGAGTACAGTGGCGCCAGGAGTGTCAGGGCAAGACAGGGGTGTCAGCTCACTAGGAGTCCTGGATGGTATTTAAAACTTATCGTCCCAGAGTACACGTCAATGGTGGTCCTAGTTGCTTGGAAAAAGTTGTGTCCTAAGATCATTTGAGTCACCAACCTGGGGGCGACAAGGAACCATAATGGCCAAGCCAACCTGCTATTTTCACTGAGACCTTAATTCTCGTTACTACCTGAAACTTCTCAAGACTCGCAGTAACACAATCTATTTCACAACTCTCTGAGTCCCTAACTAACCTACGCATGCGAAGAATCCCCAATAGATCTTCTGAAACATCGTTATGTAACGAGCCTGTGTCCGGCAGGGCAACTATTTTCAAAGGTCCAAGTTCGACTGGGGCTCCCAACAACATTGTTTCCCAGAATGACGCGGAGGGCAATTAGTGACGATCTGGCGAGGAAACCCAATCCCACGTCTGAGATTAAGTTTTCTCCCCTCACGCCGCGGACCTGCCTCCGCTGACATAACCGAAACATTTGACCGGGACTGTTTGTCACAGTTGCGCGCTAGGTGGAATTTGGAATTACATCTATAACACTTATTTTCTTTAAATTGGTTGGTATTGGTGGGTGTATGGCTACTTCTATTCTGACGATTACCGTAAATTCCATGGCCGTTCCCTGGGTCAAAAGTTCTACCACTCACACCCAGCCACTCATTCCTCCGATCCCCTACAATATGAGCCTCCTCCCTACTGGGTTGTGTCCACCTGTAGTAGTCCCTAATCTCATCATTACATTGCTGGAAGTGGACCGCCACTTGCAACAGCTGAGCAACGGTCTCTACTTCGCACCTTCTTATGTTAATCCTAATTGAGGATCTCAAGTTAGAATAAATGCGATCTACTGTCTGTGTTTCAGAGAATCCCCCCCCTCCTACGAATAAGGGTCTGAATACGAATAAAGAATTCATTGACTGGTTCGAGAGGCGCTGAAAGCACCCAAAAATATCCCTCTCAAGTTGATCTACGTAGTTGGCGGGGAAAAAACACAATCGGAAAAAATCGACGAACCCGCGCCATGTAGTCCAGTAGTGGCGGTTGTTACGCATCCAAAGTGAATTTTGAGCTAAAAATATCTCGGGCAGGGGCGTCAACATTTCACTGTCGGTTACTTTGTAGCCGTTTTTTAACTCCTCTATCTTTTCTAGGAAATCTATGGGATTAGATCCAAGGTCAAACGTCACATTCCATTTGCGGACTAAATTCAAAATTTGAACGATTTTCTTGCCTTGAGGATCATTGTCACTAGGAATTTGTCCTAAATTTCCCTCTAATAAATCGCGTTCAGATGGTAATTGGTCCTCTACCCGTCCTATGTTTGCTAACGGTGTGTTGGGCTCTCCCTTTCTAATGTAAATTTTTTTATGAGAGCCACGCCCATCTGATTCTCTAACTCGCCACAAAATCGTTTAAGTTCCTCTAACTTCGTATTCTCCTCAGGCGACTCTGGTGATAACCTAAACAGGCGGGATTTCATATGACCGAACGTACTGCGAATTTTCTTTTCAACCGACGGTACAGGTCTGTCATACTGAGATATCATAGTTTGCAAATTGTTAAATTTATCTGCTAGCAAGGGATGTTCTAATGAAAACGCGGGGACTTTGTCTATTAACACGAGAGAACGGTTCTCGACGTCAAATACGTCACTGAGTTGTGACCTTAATTGATCAACGGTTTTTTCGGGTTTAGAACCACGAATTGTCAATTCGTAGATTAACTCATCCTTAAACCATCGACTAGGGTCAGGGTGTTCCATTTTGCAATTCACAAATAATATTAGATACCACAAAAACAAATGACACATTATATCCCAAAATTACTAAAACACCACGAAATTTGGCGCCGCCTATATTATCAACCCCAATCTGGGTAAAATAAGGCACATTAATCACGAAAATGTGTCTCTCATCTTTAAACATGGGCGTGCCAGTCTCTGAAATGGCCCCACGTCCCCCGTCACAACAAACAAGAACCGATGGTTAAACTTGGGTAAGTTGTGAACTTCCCTGATTCAAAACCTTGTCATTGCTCGAAAGTGATACGTCATTGTAAGATTGGTACATCTTAGTAACTAATATATTTGTAAACAATACTAGCCTCACATAGGGCGTTGCACCTCCTCCACATGTCAAATCGAAAATAAAATTATCCTAATCTTAACAAGATTTGGCCATATTCATTGAAACAAAACTATCTATTTGGTTGTTATTCATAAATAAATTATTCAAAAAATAGTTTATAGTCTTAACACTCCTGCGTTATTAGAAACATTTGCGGGAATGACCCACTTTTAAGCTTCCCCTTTAGTTTGGTTAACTATAAACATAATAACACTGAAAGTTAGCTAAAGTTTGATAATAACAATATAGAAAACTTTTTAAATTAATGGTTTCACCAAAACTAGTGTCAAATAGTTCAATAATGGTTAACATGTCCAATAGTCCCAATGTAAGCAAAACACAACAAACATAGCCATATCATTAAGAGTTTAATTGAGTGTCAATTGAAATGGAAAAATTGTTTCAGAGAAAATATACAGTCGTAGCCAACTTAGCTGATACGTAGATTTCCAGAAGTTCTAAGAGACAGCAGCGATGACAACGATGATTTACGCCCTTGGGTTGAGTACTATCTTCTTAAGGGGGTCAAATCCTTCTCGCTTCATCGGGAGACAACTCCGTTCACTTCGCCGAAGGGTTAGTCGAATGGGCGGTCTGTTGGTTGGACTGGTGACGAGTGACCACCGGTGACCACGCTTGTGAAAACACAAACCACTCTCTGCTACCATCCTGTGCCCACACCACTCGTGGACCCATCCAAAGCTGTGGAAGACCATGTGTCTGCCCCCGTGGTCACCGGTGTCTTGGCTAGCGGTCCGCGTGCCAGAGTCGGGGCGCGATACGACAAGTTGTTGATTAAGGGTTATATGAAGAAAGTTGTCTAGTTGATGTTGTAACACAAGTCTTTATTCGTTACTCAGATTGTTTTTCCCCCCTCCCCCCCTTGGTCAGTTTGGTTACACAACTGTATATGGAAAGGAAACCCCGTCTCCGATCCCGCGCATGATCGTATCGCGATCCTTGACCAGCTCTGTCCGCACCCGGAACCAAGAGCCAACGCTCGTGAACCGCCGACCCGGCTTGACGTGAGTCCAAAAACCACTCTGAGCTCTCGAAGAACGAGCCTTGCAACCCCGACGAGCGAGGCGCGAGGAGGTCGTGCGCAGCCAACCACGCATGGCAGAAAGAGGGAGGGGGAACGGGCAAACCGCGCTGCGCGCGGGCCCAAAGATAAGTGACGAGACACTCGGCACACTTGTTTGCCTCCATGACGGATGAAGAAAAGTATCGTGTTCCATTATTTGATGGTTCAAACTTCAATGCTGGAAGTAATTCAAAGTGATTACCAAAGGAAAGTAATTTTCAATGACACTGATAGTTCTGAAATCTCGAATAAGAAGACAAAAGAACTGGCATAGTGGAAGAAAAAAGATTGAAAATGCAAGTCTCAATTAGTTTAAAAACTTTCAGACAAAGTTCTTGAATGTGTCAAGGATAAAGAATCTGGATTTGAAATATGGTTTTCCCTTATGAATACCTATGCAATAAAAGGTATATCAAACCAATTACTTCTACGTAAAAGTATTTTATTTATGAAGTTTGATCCATCAAGTTAATCACTGGAGGTACATTTTAATAGATTTGATAAATTGATTCGTGAATTACGGTCAAGGGATGCTATATTAGAGGAATCATATATGGTTTATCATCTTTTAATTACCATGCCGAACGAATTCAATGTAGTTGTTATTGCTCTGAAGACTCTCACAGAAAATTTGACATTGAATTTTGTAAAAAATATGTTATTAGATGAGGAACAGAAACGATTTTTGGAAGGTATAGCATCAGAAGTCATAACATTCCTTTATCACCCAAGCAAATCAAAAAGTTACATAGAGCCATATGAAACAGTCTCAATCTTTTTATTAACAAACTAGGACTAATCAAAACATCAGCAAAGTCAATTTCAGTGCAAATTTGGCAAAAAAATATTTGATATGTGATCTCGGAATCCATAAACTTAAGAAGAAACAGAGTGAAACTGAAAAGAAACCCCAAGTCGCTAAAGTTGAAGAAGCAGAGTTCAGTATGGCAGCCAACACCTCCCTAGAGGTGGATTTTGTTTTGTTTACACCCTGGCATCTAAACTCAGGAGCGTCATAACACATAATTTGTGCTACATATTGTCATCTTCTGACTAATATTCATACTCTCCCAAGTCCTGCGAATATTAAACCCACAAAATCAGTTGAAAATTTAAAAGCGACAGAAGTGGGTGATCTCTGTGCGTCTTTTTATATGGATGGAAAATCAATGTGTTCAAGCTGGAAAGTATTATTATCGTCCCTGGTCTACAACATAACCTCTTATCAGTCAGACGACTGGATTAAAATGGATGCAAGGTAATTTTTTAAGAAGGTGCAGGAAAAATTTCAAGCATTAAATTTGTAGCAGTTGCATCCGAGTCTGCCAAAATGTATTTAGTGATATTTTTTGTTATACATACCTGTTCCAATGTTGCTGAGGTAGATTGTACAAATCTATGGCATAAACGACTGGCGCATATTGGCAATACTGTTACACCTACTCTACTGCCTTTTTACTTACGACCACAAATAATATACAAGGGAGTTGGGGGTAATCTAAGAAACATACAAAAAGGTAAAACATTTGCAAGATTTAAAAAATAACAATGTGAATGTTTTATTCAAAGAAATAACAACAGAGATAAAAATATTAAATAGCTCTCAGATATTTGCACTGACATGAGAGCTTGGCTAATAGACTTTAGTTAAACTCCCGTGGGACTATCGAATCTCGACACAAAAATTGGAAACGTCAACAAGAACTCTACTGGCTAGTAATAAAGATAATACAATATTTGAAGCAAAGCATAGCAAAAGATTTGGAAGATATATTAATGTCAATTTGTCTCAAAATATATTAATTTTATCGATCAGAGAAAGTTACGTTAGTTTAATCAATACTTCATAATGCAATCTACAAAAGAAACACTACTCTAAAATGAAAATACAATTACTAGTAATCATAATTTCAAAACCATTTACATTTAACACGTCCAACACAAGATCAATTAATAATTGTGATTATCTAAAAAGTCTAAGAATCGTGACATACCCTAGCGCCCAAGGGGCGACAGAAGATAAATAGAGTTTCATTTCAAAATAAATGTTCAAGTAAAAAAACATTTGCGAATAGAAAAATTACGACGCTTAATCTGGCTAACACTAAAAGTTAAATTTAAATTAGAGTCCAAAATATAAACCGCTATAGATTATGTCCGTAGAATATAATGCATGACTGTTTATCCTGACATTGTCCAAGTCCAGGACAGCACTCCTTCTTGAAGCGTTGAAATCGAAGAGTCATTTTAGTATACACAAAAATCACTTTTTATAGGGTTTCGTTGCTAGGGACGCAAGGTGGGGAACAGAACACTCGGTCGGTGACGTCAATTCGACCTTCTAGAAGCGTTCGATCATCACGTAGACCACTTGTTGTCAGAGCTTCAGCTCACTTCCAAACGATATTTCTTCAATATCCTGATGTTGTGGATGTAATTCACGTCTCTCTCATCAGAGAGCAGGCAAGCAGTCTTCCTCTAGTCAAGGCAATTCCTGGCCGACCCACTTTAGTGTATCGTTGATCAAGTTGGTGTGGGCGTCGGCTGTTGGAACATCATAGCTCGCTCGGTCCACTCCCCCAACTAGGAGTCCACGTGTGTTGGCCCGTATTGGTGGTTGCTCTATCCAGAAGATACAATCGGTATGTACATGAACAGTTTTATTTTGTAGAGAGTTTATTTTTGTTTTATATTATTGTTTTATTTTTGTTCAGAATTGTTAATGATATAAAACAAAACTATGAGAACTACTAAGAGATACATACTTACCCTAATTGACGATTATAGTCACTTTACCTATGTTTACACGATCAAATAAAAGTCAGAGGTATTCAAGTGTTTTAAGAAGTATGAAGCTCTGTCAACTGTTTATTTTAATGAGAGAATAAGCCGCTTCGGGTGTGACTAAGGTGGGTAATACTTATCTTCAGAGATGATAAAACACTTTGAGTTCTAATACATACAGTTTGAATATACTATCAGATACACACCCGGAGTCAGTGAACCATGAATAGAAGACTAATGGAGGGCGTGTGATGTATGCTACTAATCCCAAAGTTTTCAAAAGATGTCGGGTCAGAAGCTGTGATGACTGCAGTATATATCATTAATAAACTCCATTCACGGTAGGAATTACTCTCTGAAAGGTCTTTTTTCCTACCAATATCCTACTATATAATAGATTAATGGTAGGGAAAAAGGCCTTTCAGAAGTCAATTCCTACCGTGAACAGACATTAGAAGCCTAACAGTAGCCTTGGATTGTAAAACTCCTCTCAAGGTCTGGTATAGTCAACGTCCAAACGTGTCAAATTTGCGTGTGTTTAGCTGTATTGGCTATGTACGCATACCTAATGAACTACTTAAAGGGAAATTAACAATCGTACCCAGTAGTGCATCATAGTCGGCTATTGCCCCAATGGCTATAGGATGTGTAACTATACAACAAGAAAGATTGTCTTGGCATGTAACATGTTTTTGGATGAAAATGCCACTTGGAGTGGAAAAAATATGACCACATCCCCAGCAGTGAGAGCACCACTACTTTATGAAATAGTTACCATTCCGTCAGAAGGAAGCCTACCATCAGGCGAAGCCATTCATGAAGAGTTGGACAAATAAATTCCTCCACTATCATATGTAGGTGAACTTCGCCGTAGCTCACCCTTACGTGTGAAACCAAACTATTTGCAAGATTATGCAGCATTTTATATGAATGCAGAAAGCTTTCTTGACAATTTGCCTGAAGATTTTGGTGATGTCAATGGAAGACCTGATGAAAGGAACTGGATCTTAGCTGTAGAAGAGTAAATAAATTCTCTCAAGAAAAATGACACCTGGGAACTGAATTCACTATCCCCTGGTAGGAAAGCTATTTCCTGTCGCTGAGTCTTCAGCATCAAGATAGATCAAGACTGTTAATAAGGATTGATATAAGGAAAGATTAGTGGTTAAAGGTTGTCAACAGAATAAAGGTTTTGATTTTAATGAGACCTATGCCCCAGTAGCACGTATGAATACGGTGAGAACAATGCTAGCCATCATTAATTAAGAAGATTTACATGCATGTCAGATGGATGTGAAGAATGCATTTTTGACTGGAACCTTATTCGAAGAAGTTTACATGCAAAAACAACCTGGTTCTTCAAATAATTTAGAACTGTATTGCAAGCTCAAGAAATCACTGTTTGGCCTCAAGCAGACACCCAGAGAACGGAACAAGTGCCTTGACACTTTTCTTAGATCACTTGGTTTTCAACCAGTGCAGAATAATCCATGTCTATACCTACATGTTGTCGGTGATACCAAGGTCTACATACTGATTTCTATCAATGATTTGATCATCAGCAGTACTCACAAACAACCAAACAACCTCTTGAGAAGATTAAAGCTGAATTTCAAGCTAAATTTGACTTGAAAGATCAGGGTAACTTACACGTTTTTCTCAGAATAAAAATTGAGAAAAGAAACGATGGTATATAATTTAGTCAACCATCTTATATCAAAATACTTTTATGCAAATTTAACATGGAAGACTGCAAATTAGATAAAACATAAATGGAGACGAAACACCCTATTGATGTTGCAGGATCAACCTCTATAATTGGCATCAAGTCATACAGAGAGCCCATAGGCAGTTTGATGCACTTAATGCTATGCACCAGACATGACCTGAGTTTTTCTGTTAATTATTTTAGCAGGTTTCAAAGCTGTCCAACTAACACTCACTGGGAGTCACTGAAGTGCATTCTTCGTTATTTACAAGGAACTTCACAGCTAGCTCTGAACTTTTATAAAGAAGAAGGGACACCCATAATCGCATATACTAATGCAGAATGGGCCAATGATTCCTGTCCTAAGTCAACATTGTGGCGTGCGCATTGGGTGGCGAGCTCTACAAGTATCTTTCCATCCACGTCTTGATTATTACTTCTAACTAAGATCCTCAGACAAAAGGAGCCCGAGCATAGCACAATGGTAGCAGACAACAAAGAAAGAATGCGTGATAATTTGAAAAACCATCAGTCAAATCCAAGTATACACCAGCATGCAAGACGTCAACAATTCCGTCCCAGAAGTGGAAAGTGACCCATTAGATGACGACTCGAAAATCCGGAGGGCAGCGCGAGGCAATATCGCTATCACCAGCCGGATCAACACGTTACAGACCAGAACCACGGAGCAGATTGGAGCACGTTAGGTGTTCCCCATATCCAGCCCAGGGGCCAGCAGACGAAGGGGCCAAGCAGACATTTAACAAGCATCCCTACTCAGAAAAAAACGGGAAGGTCTGCGGTTCGCTACGACGGACAAGCGACCCCGAGAATGGATCAACAACAAGCACGATCTATAGGATCTACCAGTCAACAACACCACTAACAGCTAAGTACAGTCATCAAGTTCCGGCAACCCATTCTCCAAATGTTTAATCCAGTGTTTACGCATTCGACGGGGAGGGGTGGTAGATGGGCAATACCCATCTCAATCAGGGTTCGACAATAATAAATATAAAGAGTAATTTTTCCTTTTTTTAAGGTCAGATGAGTTTAATGGGAATCAAAATGAATAAACTATAGGTCCTAGGGGCCAATTGGACTAAACAACCTCTTTGAAATAAAACGGCTAAACGTTGGTCTAATAGGCAAGAAACATCTTAAAAACAATTGATTTGGTGACGTATGAGAAAAAATGTTATACATATGAGTCAGGTCCCTTCTAACACTCACACGACTAAACACCAAGGTTTAGCCTTACTATAAACAATTTATGAGGTACTATTTACTCTTAGAAAAAGGCTTAGCGCTATAGGGTTGAAGCCACTAGGTATTAATACAGACTAAAAGGAAAACAAGGTCTAACGAAAGGTGTACGTTTCGTTCGACGCTGTTGCTGGGGTCAGGGGGTCAATTGTCTAGCTAGCGCAACGCGTTAACATTGAGAACCTCTTATTTAGGACACCACCTAGGCCAAATAGAGCAAGCGCCGGCGTAGGGTTAAAAGGGAAAAAGAGGGTAAGGGTCGAAAATCGTTGAGTGAATAGGGGACGCGTAGATGAGAAGAATCCGAACCAGGGAAATTATCGCAAAATCCCATAGGAATAGTAGACTATACTCTTGCCCAATAGTTAATTCTACTCGCCGTCATCATGGATTTGGATCCAAACAGGTTGTTGAAAGATGAACTACAATACGAGATCATAATTCGTGGAGAAACCCCGTTAGATACGGTGGATGGGTTACGCAGCCAACTCCTCCTACTATTAGACAGGGAAAGAGACTTAAACGCCTCGATAGTAAAAACAGCCTTAATTCCTCCGCTATCAGACGAAGTTCCCATAGTAGAACGGAGGTTACATACCCTAAAGGAAGACCTAACTGACAAGACAGAACTTACCCCAAGTCAAATAAAGAAATTTGAAACTACCTTGTTACATCTTTCGTCGAGACTAGAAAGGGCGACCATAGACGATACTAAGTTAATAGAAGGAAAAGAGACGGGTTTGAAATTATGCGAACAACTCAAAGCAAAGGTAAAGTCGCTTAGGGGGCACCAAAAGGAGCTCACGCGTTCTAGTAATGAAGAGGAGCTATCCAGCCGACCGGCAGAGGGCTCGGGGTGTCAAGAGATCCTACGACTGAAATTTAAAAAAAACCGAATAATAAATCACCTATAACTGATCCCATCCAAATGGAATCGCATGATGTTGTTAAATCCAGACTTTTTACGGTCTTGAGTATAGTGAGAAAATGGGGAGTACGTTTTGGGGAGGAGTCAGACCCAGTGGGTTTTTTTTTAGAAAGGGTAAATGAACTTAAAGCCACTTACCATTAAACCGATAAGGAGTTATTGCAAGCGCTTCCCGAAATTTTTCAAGGAAGTAGATTACGGTGGTTGAGAAACAATCAACATAACTGGCGCGATTGGGAGCAATTTCAAAAATTATTCAAAGCGATTTTGTTTCCGTAAAAACAGGTAACATAAAAGTGATTTTGTTTCCGTAAAAACAGGTAACATAAAGTGAATTTGTTTCCGTGAAAACAGGTAACATAAAGTGAATTTGTTTCCGTAAAAACCGGTAACATAAAAGTGAATTTGTTTCCGTAAAAACAGGTAACATAAAAGTGAATTTATTTCCGTGAAAACAGGTAACATAAAGTGAATTTGTTTCCGTAAAAACAGGTAACATAAAAGTGAATTTGTTTCCATAAAAAGATGTAACATAAAAGTGAATTTGTGTCTGTAAACGAAGGTAACATAAAATTGAATTTGTGCATGTAAACAAAGGTAACATAAAAGTGAATTTGTTTCTGTAAAAAGAAGTAACATAAAATTTAATCTATTCCTGTAAACAGAGGTAACATAAAAGTGAATTTGTGTCGGTAAACATAGGTAACATAAAATTGAATTTGTGTCTGTAAACAAAGGTAACATAAAAGTGAATTTGTGTCTGTAAACAAAGGTAACATAAAAGTGAATTTGTTTCTATATAAAAAAAAGGGGGTAACCTAAAGGCGAAGATCTAAATAAGCCCAATTGGAAATGAACAATTAGGGATAGCAACCCAATCTACTCTACAAATGTAAAGCTATATTTGATATATCCTTAAGATGACCGGCTGGTCTAGGTAAACAATGTATTTAGGATGTAAACAATATCTTTAGGATGTAAACAATGTATTTAGGAAGTAAACAATGTAGTTAGGATGTGAACAATGTAGTTAGGAGATTCTGTATAGTTATTATTATTATTATTATTATTATTATTAGCACCGCGTCTTACTACCCGTTCGGGTTATACGCTCTTACGCTAATGTGTAATGGTAGGGTGATTATGAGATGAAATGAAGGACCTACAGTTTAACGTGGAATCCGAACCACGGTGGAGGCCTGGCATTCCTCACATTCACAAGATAACTTGTCAGAGGTGAAGGAAGGGTTTGGTAATCAGATAAATCTGTGCCGGGACCGAGGATTGAACCCCGGCCACCAGCATAGAAGTCTGACACCTTACCCCTAGACCACCAGGTCACCACTTCTGTATAGTTATTTAGTTTATTTATATTTGGGATGTTCCGTATGATTACTATGTTTAAAAGGTTAATTCTAGCTTTAGTCTTAATATACCTTATTATATTTAGAAGGTTAATTGAGGTTCGTTTGGAGTTTATGGAATAAATATGTTTAACCTCCATGGATAACGTTAAGTTCACAGTTTATGTAATGTTTATCTTGTATATGTGGTTTGACTCAAAAAAAGGGGAGGTGTGTGTGGCGTGCGCATTGGGTGGTGGGCTCTGCACACTGGAGCGCTAAAGTCGGTGTCGGCTCAGAGTGGGCTGGCCCGACGTGAGAGGTGATGATTAACTGGCCTGACTTGAAAGAGTCAACACCTCTCTGCGAATGGCTAGTCTAGAGGGGGAGTCGTTGACCAATGCGCACGCTCACGAGTCGAAGGAAGCCTCTTGTGTGTTGTATATTCTATAAATAAATTATACAAGTATCTTTCCATCCACCGCTTGATTATTACTTCTAACTAAGATCCTCAGACAAAAGGAGCCCGAGCATAGCACAACATCTGGATTTATTCTGAAAGTTTTTGGTGCGACTGTATCTTGGACAACTAGAAAGCAGCCCACTATTGCCTTGAGTACCTGTGAGGCAGAATTTATTTCACTTGCCAATGCCTGTACTGATGTCCTGTGGCTACGTAGTCTACTACTGGAGCTGGAATCAACCCTGAAAGGCCCATCATATATGAAGACAACCTGCCTGCCATTAAGTGTCTTGAGAAGTGGGAACACAAAAGATTGAAACATATGGATGTGAAGTATAATTTTGTAAGGGAGTTAGTGTGTGATTAAGTTGTAAAGATTGAATATGTCCAAAGTGAATTTAAAATCACTGACATTTTAACCAAAAGCCTAAATGTTACTAAGTTTAAACTACTATGTAAGTGGTTAGGATTGAATGGATCATAAAACTGGTTTTGTATTCCTCCAAGTTCACAACATCTACCTCCCTTCAAACCCGTGTTTCATGTACCCATGATTAGGATTCAACCATGTTTACAACATCTACCTCCCTTCACCGTGTTTCATGTACCCATGATTAGGATTCACCCATGTTTACAACATCTACCTCCCTTCACACCCGTGTTTCATGTACCCATGATTAGGATTCACCCATGTTTACACAATTGCCTCCTCTCTGAGCACATTTATAGCATGCTAAATTGAGGCGTAGTGTTGGTATAGCAATTTAACATTCAGGCTTATTCATTCTGATATTGGTACATTTTTTATGCATATGTTGGTAGTTCTGTTGATAGTATTTGTTCTTGCCTGATATTTATTTAGTTTTTTAGTTCATATTAATATTTCAGCTAGTAAAATACTTTCAATCCGGTAATGTTTGATGCTCGTAGAATTAAAATCCCATAAACCTGTGGTGGCACGTTTTCAAATTTAAATAGAATTACATTATTAAAGTTTTGTTGAGGCATCTTAAACAAATTAGGCCTACGTTTTTATTAACTTGTCAACTGGTAGGATATGTCCACGTGTTTTACCCCATTAAGGTATTCATGATAAAGGCTGAGTCATAGAATAAAAGTATTCGGATTTGTGTAGAGGGATAGTGGGAAAACCTTTAGAAAAATAAAAGCACTAACCACACCAAGCTAGGATTCAAATCCCAACCTCCCCACCATTGGAAAATTACACCAAAGAGACTAACGTCTTGGTCAATGTTGTCCCATGAGGTTAGTCAATAGACTACAACATCCCAAATAAGTTGAGCCTAACTAACCTCCACCTCCTATAGAACTTACAAACAATTAATATTAATATTGGAATGTCCCAATTATCAGTGTGTTGATGGTGAATAATAATGCATTTTGATAGTGTTGTGTTTCAAATCAAACATTCTTGCAACATTTAGTGTAAGCGTACTATCCACACTTTTGGCTTACATAATGATATAGGCCTGTTTAAAGTTAGATTATGTGAAACACACACAAACACGTTCTGAGATTATTATATTGGGCTAGTGAGATGACAAGCTTAAATCAGGTAATACAAAACCTATCAAAGAGACTTCGTAACGCAAGCCGAAGAAATAAAATATCTGCGCAACTTAGCGTCAGTGTATTTGGAAAATATTTGCACTCGCAAGGACTTTGCTTTCGCATAGTGGTCGGCCATAATAACTTTAGACGCAAAGTTTAGCGTCTCTCTGCTAACGGTCTCAAATTCGTTTTGCGTCGTGGTCATATAGCCCTGATGGAATCGTGGTTAACCCCTAATCACATAGCCACGAGGTAGGATATTAGAATTGACAAATAAGGTATGAGATGTTACATACCTCATTTTTTCCTTGGCCTCGTCAAACGAGTCTGTATAATAATATGCATTCTGGAAAGCAGTAATGATGCATTCCTCTTGGCAAGTAACCTCAGGGTCAAAACGCTTTATCTTGTCATTTGCTTTCAAAGCGTGCTTTAGCTCTGCCACCGAGGACAACAGTCCAGCCCCATAAACCCGCAGTTGGCCATCTTGATGGCACAGCCCAAACTCCACTGTGAAGAAGTAAAGCTGGAACAACAACATTAGTATGAAATTAATAGGTTTCTTATAATTGTTGTGCATTCTAGTGTTGTGATTCCCAAATTTCACTAGATTCATATCCCTTTCAGAGCCAACCAATTTAACCCTTCTAGACCATCATAAAAAACGCCTATCTGGTAAAGTATAAATTGCTAAAGCAATCTATAAATAAGACATCACGTAAAAATCAGTGCTATATTTCTCATTAAACTTACTACTATAAAACACTATATTTTGGTTAATATAGCAGAGTTGTATTTATATCTCAGTTTAGGAAACAATCCACTCGTATAGTGTTACCCGAATGGTGGGTCGTCACCTGGTACTGCATCTCAAAAAATAAATAACCTCTAGAATCTCTCTGAAGTGCTTTTTATGGTAACACAACCTCCTAATTTGGTCTTGTATCTTAATTTTTACATTGCTTAAACCATAAATAAAGCCATTTGTTTTTCATAAAATTTTGGGGGTGTTTTGAGTCCCCAAACCACCTTCCATGGCGACAGCCTTGTTTATTTATTCATACTAGATTTTTAAAGCTACGAGGCTTTTTCAGTGCATGTTGAATTATTATTTATTTCAGTTTACCTGCATCTGAGCTAAATATCCAATTGAGCTTAAAAATATTTATTTAAATCTTTGAATATCGTTCAGATCGTGTATTTTAGATTAAAAAATATAACTGACTTTATTACACAGGTTTCCAACATTTTGTAGTTTAAGACCACAACTTTTTTCTCTGCCGCCATCGCGACCCTTTGATAACTTAAAACTCAAATCTTAGTTTTTAGGTTTTTTCATTGTGTATTACTACCAGCTCGGTCTATCTACAATTAACTACACCAGTGGGATAGGTAAAATTTAGATGAAATGTACCCTTATTTGCTTGGAGGGGTATTAGGATAAACTACCCCTGTCCAGAATTACAATCCTTACTTCACCTTCACCAATAAACTAAACCATGTCCACTTCATGTCCACTAATGCTTGTTTTAATTATTATAAATTGTTTATAATAAGGACTATATGTGACAAATATGCAGTAAAATACAATCAAGAAGCCTGGGGTTGGGAGATGATTTCATATTATGCTAGCAGCTTTACAAGGCTGCCACAGTAAACAAGTCAGCAAGAAGCTATCAGAATGGAATGGCCAAAAGGAACCTAAGCAGTAACTAGGTCGTTTTTAGCACTTTAACAACTTACGTTTCTATTAGAATTATGCATCTTCTATAATCATTATATACCTTTAAAAATAAATATATAGCTAAAACCTCTATATTGTGACCCCACCAAAACCGCTGCTTTATTATTACACAGTTGGAAGCAATGTTCAACTAGTAAGATCTAGGAGATGTAGAACTCGCTCGTCACTTTGGTCATGTTTATTTAAAAAAAAACATTTTCAACTGTAAAATAAAGCAACAAAAAATTGAATTTATTGATATTTCTACAGTATTTTGATACCTGTCTATCAATGTCCTGCTTCATAACCTCATGGAAGTTGCCCTAAAATATTAATACTGGTACGTCAATAAACTATTCCCCCGACAATGTATTACATAACTTATGGCATATTACAACATAGTTATACGAAATTTCATGCAACTCGAACACTAAATAACGAATTTAAAAAGTATCCCAAATTGGAAAATTTGAAAGGGTGAAAAACCCTTATTTTTTTTGTTTAATGTACTCTACTTAATCAAATGAAAAATTATAAGAGTTGTAACAATGTAACACAGACCTATTACTTCTCTTCTTTCATTGTTGTTTTGAGCCTATTTAAATTGCTTTCATGAAAGCCTATTTTAATAAACAATGAAATATATCAGTTTAATTCAAACTAGTGTGAATACTTGCTAGAAAAATTAATGTGTATTTCAGAAGTAAAACATTAACACTAATCTCAATGTCCTTATTTCATCTTAGTCAGAGCTTTTAATAAGAAAACAATAAAGCGTTGCGTAATATTCACTACATTTATGCCTTCAAAATTTAATAAATTCCTAATTAAGGCATTGGCTGTACAACATATGATAGTTTGAATCACAAAACTGTGACAATCTAGCAGCCACGAAAGTCACAACTAAAACACTAAACCATAACAAAACATTGTCTGACAATGCTGCCACTTCAAGCATTGCTGGCTGAGTGATATATCCCTACTGGGCAGCTCATGTTCCCTTAAGATTCTTATACATACCGCATTAGGTATACACTCACCGGTCATTGTCTCTGTCTACTGACAACGGCGCTACTAGACGGCTTGATTAACTGAGATTTCTACAATCTACCAAACAAGGAATCTCCTTTCAATGTTTGACAATTTTGGAAGTTGGGATTCTTTGTAGAGTACGGATCAACAGTTGGTAAACTTAAAATTTGTCTATATAAGTGTGTGGTAAAGAAATTTTATAATAGAAAGTAATGGGGTACAGAATAAGCCTAGAATTTCCCAACTCCCGTTCTTAAATCTCACAAAATTCACAGATTCCAAGCTTTTAACCAACCCCCCCCACGACGCCCCTGGGTGGATTCTTAGGCACTAAAAATGTTCAAAATAGGCAGGCAAATAAACATTAAAATATTAGATTTAGGCACCAGACCAGGCACTTTAGTACAAAAAGCTCACAATAGGCAATGCAGAATTGACATTACTAACTACTATTTGATTGCCTATAGACCATTTATTGCTGTTTCTTTAGCACGGCATAATACCACGTGTTTGGGTTGTATGCAAATGTTGTACTAATTACGCTAATTACGTTAGAGGCTTGGAATACGGCATTTAAAAGAATAATTGTATCTGCACTTTCGTGAAGGGAATGTGTAAAAACAATTTAGCAAAAAATATATTAAGTGCACCGAACTGAGATTTGAATCTTGATCTTACATTCATCAGTAGTACAGAATAGTGCTAGAATGACACCTTAGTAGGACGGAATCTCAACTTTCAGGACGGAAGTGACGTCATAGCTCCCCCTCACCCCATTTCCTCCCGTCTCGCGTGTTCCAGGGAGTCCCTCCCTCCCCCCTCTGATGATCCAGAGGAGACGGTGGTTGCGGGGGACGGGTAGTATGATTGGTTCAGGAAGTCCCCTCACCCCTTTCCCTCGACGGGTTCTCCCCCTCTCTCTCCCTCGCTCGGAAGGCTGTTCATGTTTCAGAACGGAAATGCCCCCCTCACCCCTTTCCCTCCGGGGAGTGTACCTTCCTTGGGCTGGAGTTCTCCCTCTCTCTCTCGCTCCTACAGCTATACCACTCTTATACAGGCATCATGTTTCAGGGCAGCTATCGGAAAATGGTGTGTCTGTTTTTCCATCCTCTCACCAAGCAAATGAGGCTACACTTCCAGGAATAATGTTTTTACTCATGGTACATTCACGAATAAAACTTTTTTCGGAAAATGGTGTGTTTTGTTTTTCCATCCTCTCACCAAGCAAATGAGGCTACACTTCCAGGAAGAATGCTTTTTCATACTCTCATCATGGTACATTCACGAATAAACCTTTTTTTCAAAACATATCGGAAGATGACGTGTTTGTTTTCTCATCCTCCCACCAAGCAAATGAGGCTACACTTCCAGGAAGAATGTTTTTTCATACTCTCATCATGGTACATTCACGAATAAACCTTTTTTTCAAAACATATCGGAAGATGACGTGTTTGTTTTCTCATCCTCCCACCAAGCAAATGAGGCTACACTTCCAGGAAGAATGTTTTTTCATACTCTCATCACGGTACATTCACGAATAAAACTTTTTTCGGAAAATGATGTGTTTGTTTTTCCATCCTCCCTCCATGCAAATGAGGTTACACTTCCAGGAATAATGTTTTCTCATACTCTCATCATGGTACATTCATGAATAAACCTTTTTTTCAAAACATATCGGAAAATGGTGTGTTTGTTTTCTCATCCTCCCACCAAGCAAATGAGGCTACACTTCCAGGAATAATGTTTTTTCATACTCTCATCATGGTACATTCATGAATAAACCTTTTTCGGAAAATGATGTGTTTGTTTTCCCATCCTCCCACCATGCAAATGAGGTTTCACTTCCAGGAATAATGTTTTTCATACTCTCATCATGGTACATTCATGAATAAACCTTTTTTTCGGAAAATGGTGTGTTTGTTTTCTCATCCTCCCCCAAGCAAATGAGGCTACACTTCCAGGAATAATGTTTTTTCATACTCTCATCATGGTACATTCATGAATAAAACTTTTTTCGGAAAATGGTGTGTTTGTTTTCTCATCCTCCCACCAAGCAAATGAGGCTACACTTCTAGGAAGAATGTTTTTTCATACTCTCATCACGGTACATTCACGAATAAAACTTTTTTCGGAAAATGATGTGTTTGTTTTTCCATCCTCCCTCCATGCAAATGAGGTTACACTTCCAGGAATAATGTTTTTTCATACTCTCATCATGGTACATTCACGAATAAACCTTTGTTTCAAAAACATATCGGATGATGATGTGTTTGTTTTCTCATCCTCCCACCAAGCAAATGAGGCTACACTTCCAGGAAGAATGTTTTTACTCATGGTACATTCGCGAATAAAACTTTTTTCGGAAAATGGTGTGTTTGTTTTCTCATCCTCCCACCAAGCAAATGAGGCTACACTTCCAGGAAGAATGTTTTTTACATACTCTCATCATGGTACATTCACGAATAAACCTTTGTTTCAAAACATATCGGAAGATGATGTGTTTGTTTTTCCATCCTCTCACCAAGCAAATGAGGCTACACTTCCAGGAAGAATGTTTTTTACATACTCTCATCATGGTACATTCACGAATAAACCTTTGTTTCAAAACATATCGGAAGATGATGTGTTTGTTTTTCCATCCTCACGCCAAGCAAATGAGGTTACACTTTCAGAAAGAATGTTTTTACATACTCCCATCATGGTACATTCACGATTAAAACTTTTTTCGGAAGATGATGTGTTTGTTTTTCCGTCCTCCCTCCAAGCAAATGCGGCTACACTTCCAGGAATAATGTTTTTACTCATGGTACATTCACGAATAAAACTTTTTTCGGAAGATGGTGTGTTTGTTTTTCCATCCTCTCCGAGGCTACACTTCCAGGAATAATGTTTTTACTCATGGTACATTCACGAATAAAACTTTTTTCGGAAGATGATGTGTTTGTTTTTCCATCCTCTCCGAGGCCACACTTCCAGGAAGAATGATTTTACTCATGGTACATTCCCCACGTAACACCCTGTAAACATTAAAGCTCCCCTATGTGACACCCTGTAGACATTAAAGCTCTCCCATGTAACATCCTGTAGACATTATAGCTCCTCATGTAACACCCTGTAAACATTAAAGCTCTCCTATGTAACAGTCTGTAGACATTAAAGCTCTCCCATGTAACGCCCTGTAGACATTATAGCTCTCCCATGTAACACACCGTAGACATTACAGCTCCTCATGTAACACTCTGTAAACATTAAAGCTCTCCCATGTAACACCCTGTAAACACTAAAGCTCTCCCATGTAACACGCTGTAGACATTAAAGCACCCCCCCTATGTAACACCCTGTAAACATTAAAGCTCCCCTATGTAACAGCCTGTAGACAATATAGCCCCTCATGTAGCACTCTGTAAACATTAAAGCTCTCCCATGTAACACCCTGTAGACATTAAAGCCCCTCATGTAACACCCTGTAGACATTATAGCTCCTCATGTAACACTCTGTAAACATTAAAGCTCTCCTATGTAACACTCTGTAAACATTATAGCTCCTCATGTAACACCCTGTAAACATTATAGCTCTCCCATGTAACACGCTGTAGACATTATAGCTCCTCATGTAACACTCTGTAAACATTAAAGCTCTCCCATGTAACACCCTGTAAACATTAAAGCTCCCCTATGTAACACCCTGTAGACAATATAGCCCCTCATGTAACACTCTGTAAACATTAAAGCTCCCCGCGTAGCACCCTGTAAACATTAAAGCTCCCCTATGTAACACCCTGTAGACAATATAGCCCCTCATGTAACACTCTGTAAACATTATAGCTCCTCATGTAACACCCTGTAAACATTAAAGCTCCCCTATGTAACACCCTGTAGACAATATAGCCCCTCATGTAACACTCTGTAAACATTAAAGCTCTCCCATGTAACACCCTGTAGACATTAAAGCCCCTCATGTAACACCCTGTAGACATTATAGCTCCTCATGTAACACTCTGTAAACATTAAAGCTCTCCTATGTAACACCCTGTAAACATTAAAGCTCCCCTATGTAACACCCTGTAGACATTAAAGCTCTCCCATGTAACACTCCGTAGACATCATAGCTCCTCATGTAACATCCTGTAAACATTAAAGCTGCCCATGTAACACCCTGTAGACATTATAGTCCTCATGTAACACCATGCAGACATTATAGCTCTCCCATGTAACACCCTGTGGACATTAAAGCCCTCCATGTATCATCCTGTAAACATTAAAGCACCCCCCATGTAACACCCTGTAAACATTAAAGCTCCCCCATGTAACACCCTGTAAACATTATAGCTCCCCTATGTGACACCATGCAGACCTTAAAGCCCCCTATGTAACACTCTGTAAACATTAAAGCTCTCCCATGTAACACCCTGTAGACAATATAGCCCCTCATGTAACACTCTGTAAACATTAAAGCTCTCCCATGTAACACCCCGTAAACATTAAAGCTCCCCTATGTAACACCCTGTAGACAATATAGCCCCTCATGTAACACTCTGTAAACATTATAGCTCCCCATGTAACACCCTGTAAACATTAAAGCTCCCTATGTAACACCCTGTAGACATTAAAGCTCTCCCATGTAACGCCCTGTAAACATTAAAGCTCCTCATGTAACACCCTGTAGACATTAAAGCCCTCATGTAACACCCTGTAGACATTATAGCTCCTCATGTAACACTCTGTAAACATTAAAGCTCTCCTATGTAACACACCGTAGACATTACAGCTCCTCATGTAACACTCTGTAAACATTAAAGCTCTCCCATGTAACACCCTGTAAACACTAAAGCTCTCCCATGTAACACGCTGTAAACATTAAAGCACCCCCCTATGTAACACCCTGTAGACATTAAAGCTCTCCCATGTAACACCCTGTAAACATTATAGCTCCTCATGTAACACCCTGTAAACATTAAAGCTCCCCTATGTAACACCCTGTAGACAATATAGCCCCTCATGTAACACTCTGTAAACATTAAAGCTCTCCCATGTAACACCCTGTAGACATTAAAGCCCTCATGTAACACCCTGTAGACAATATAGTCCCTCATGTAACACTCTGTAAACATTAAAGCTCTCCTATGTAACACCCTGTAAACATTAAAGCTCCCCTATGTAAACCCTGTAGACATTAAAGCTCTCCCATGTAACACTCCGTAGACATCATAGCTCCTCATGTAACATCCTGTAAACATTAAAGCTGCCCCATGTAACACCCTGTAGACATTATAGCTCCTCATGTAACACCATGCAGACATTATAGCTCTCCCATGTAACACCCTGTGGACATTAAAGCCCTCCATGTATCATCCTGAAACATTAAAGCACCCCCCATGTAACACCCTGTAAACATTAAAGCTCCCCCATGTAACACCCTGTAAACATTATAGCTCCCCTATGTGACACCATGCAGACCTTAAAGCCTCCCCCCCTATGTAACACTCTGTAAACATTAAAGCTCTCCCATGTAACACCCTGTACACATTAAGCTCCCCCTATGTAACACCCTGTAGACAATATAGCCCTCCTATGTAACACTCTGTAAACATTATAGCTCCTCATGTAACACCCTGTAAACATTATAGCTCTCCCATGTAACACGCTGTAGACATTATAGCTCCTCATGTAACACCCTGTAGACAATATAGCACTCCTATGTAACACTCTGTAAACATTAAAACTCCCCTATGTAACACCCTGTAGACAATATAGCCCCTCATGTAACACTCTGTAAACATTAAAGCTCCCGCGTAACACCCTGTAAACATTAAAGCTCCCCTATGTAACACCCTGTAGACAATATAGCCCCTCATGTAACACTCTGTAAACATTATAGCATCCCTGAGTACGCTCGCATCATGCGCAAATGATCTCAGATTATTCACGCAAATGATGGGACATGGCATCCTAAAGTCACGGCTGCACTCTCATCATGCGCAGTATATCTGACCCTCCCTGGGTACGCTCTCGTCATGCGCAAATGATGGCACATAGCATCCCTGAGTATGCTTGTACCAGACTGTAACTGGCTAACCGTTAGGTCCCGGGTTGTAACCCTCCGACTGTAGAAAACAGATTAGCTCCTGATCAACTATGCTCAGCTTCTAATCCTGACCGTTCTCTGAGAGGACCGTACCAGACCGTACTCTGAGAGGACTCGTACCAGACTGTACTCCGAGAGGCTCGTAACAAACTGTACTCTGAGAGGCTCGTACCAGACTGTACTCTGAGAGGTCCGTACCAGACTGTACTCTGAGAGGTTCAGCTTCTAATCCCGAATGTCACCTTATGTCATTGTACCAGACTGTAACCGGCTACCACGTATTATTGTAGCAAGAGGTCCGAGGTTGTAACCCCCCCCGACTGTGGCAGTCTGTACTCTGAGCGACTTTTATTGTACCAGATTAGCCTCTGAGATTCGAACCCTGGTATCGTTAAACCATGATGATGTAATAAACCCGAGCGAAAGGTTTTTTTCTCTCAATACGTCCGAGTCAGATTCGAACCTCGTTACTGTCGAAAGTATTTTTTCTCTCAATACGTCCGAGTCAGATTCGAACCCTGGTATCGTTTAAACCATGATGATGTAATAAACCCGAGCGAAAGGTTTTTTTTCTCTCAATACGTTTGAGTCAGATTCGAACCTCGTTACTGTCGAAAGTATTTTTTCTCTCAATACGTCCGAGTCAGATTCGAACCCTGGTATCGTTAAACCATGATGATGTAATAAACCCGAGCGAAAGGTTTGCACCCTCCAAATGAGGACCGCCCTCCTTCCAAATTCCTGCTCTCGTACGCAGCTGGAGTTGGCGTATAGGGAACGAGGAGGGTGGACTCTTCCCAGGGAATTAAACGCACACCCGGTAGGAAACGAGGGATGAGGAATGAGGTCCGGAACACAAGGATCAAGCCCTCCACTCATAAAGTCTGCCAGCGGTCTGATTTCCTACTATAGCAAACAACTGATCTGCTATACTAAGCCAAACAGCTGATGATCTGTTATACCAGTCATCTGATATACTATATCAAACAGCAGATCTACTATTGATTAATGTTAGCGCTTAAAAAATAAGCTAATTTAGTATGTATCTGTTTAAATAGAGTTTTGATTAATGCCGCTAGAAAAAGACTTGAGAAAAAAGCATGCGTATGTTTTGATTACAAGGATCAAGCCTCAACTATTCCAAACAACTAATCTGATATACTATACCAGAGCCAAACAGCCGATGATCAGCTATACCAAACATCTGATCTACTATACCAGGCAACTGTTGATCTACTATAGCAGACGCTTGACGATCTACTATATCAAACAGCAGATCTACTATTGATTAATGTTAGCGCTTAAAAAATAAGCTAATTTAGTATGTATCTGTTTAAATAGAGTTTTGATTAATACCGCTAGAAAAAGACTTGAGAAAAAAAGCAGGTGTATGTTAGTGCTTTAAAAAAATATGCTAATTTAGTATGTTACTAGAAAAAATGTTAGTGCTTTAAAAAAGACTTGAGAAAACAATACGCTAATTTAGTATGTATCTGTAATTTCACGAACTAGCCTCAACAGACGGGCAGGCCAGAATACGTTTATCTTCTTAGAAGGAGCTTTACGTGGAGGGAGGATGGGAACCCTCTTTCCGGAAAGTGTGGGAAAAATCTTAATGTTCGATGTAGAGGGGGAACATGCAGGGTTTTTTTCTCTCCCACGACCCTCCTGAGCTGGAGTACTGATGAAGGAATATAGCTTGAGCCTATTGGAGGACTCTCAACAATCGCCTCTTCTATAAATGTTCCACCATTCGTCTCTCAAACAAAGCTTCAGTCAGATTTTTCTCTCCCACGACCTTCCCGAGCCAGAGTACTGATGAAAGAATATAGCTTGAGCCTATTGGAGGACTCTCAACAATCATCCCTTCTTATAAATGTTCCACCGTTCGTCTCTCAAACAAAGCTTCAGTCAGATTTCGATCATGAGCACAGCTCGAGACCATGCACTGGTGAGCTCTCCTCGTCACTCGTGAGTTTATCCTGGGCTCAGTATTACGTGCACGGGTAAGTACAAGACATCGGCTGAGAGGGTAAGGGTCAAACTTCCGCCCTTCCTCTGTAACCCGTACAGGCTTTACGGTTCACATCTGTATGAACTTTCCGAGTCACACGCTGACTCCTTATATATAGAAGTAAGCTTTCTAGATGAGATCATTAGTTACTATCTACATTCTAGAGGAAAATATCTCAGCAAACAGTAAGGTGGTTCACCATGTTGATTGATATGCAAGGATACTCGAGTGAAGAAATAGTATTCATATTCAAAGAGTTGAGTGTTTTACATTTCGAGCCCTTCGAGGAGATCAACTACAAGTTTTTCCGCCGTTCAAGATTGATAACCTCTCGACTTCAAGCTTGAGAAACGTAAGTTATCTAACTCAATATTATCATGGGTTATCTTGGAACGGAGGGGAAGTACAGTACTCGAATCTTCGTCCTATTTTATTTTCTCATCTAGAGCGGTACACAACGCCGCCGACAATCTACATTAAAGGTGCTGAGAAGATGAAATGGTTACAAAGTGTCATTACCGAAGATAAGTATAACTTTCGCGAGCTAGGTGAACTCGGCTGTCCTTCTCTGAGTAAACTTAAAAAACTGTACAAGGTGGACAAGTGTCCTACACATTCTGATACTATTTACTCCTGTGCTACGGAAAATGTACGAGTAATCAACGAATGGTTTAAGTCTGATCAAGCGAGACTTTTACGGTCGGACTAAGTGAGGGAGAGAACAGGCAGTATAACTAAAAAACTATATGAACATGATAAATGTAGGTTGTCTAAGTGAATATATTTTGAAAGATTATGATAATTGTATATTTTTGAAAGATTGACAAAGCTTATGATTTATAACAGTATTTAACTTTTAGGCTGTCAACATTGGTCAAAACATTTTTGCCGGCTTAGTCAATTTGAAAGAGCTAATCTGTTTTATCGAGGGGATGTACAATGTTTTTTTTTAAAAGAGCTAATTTGTATTCCAGGAAATGATTTAATAACCGTAAGCGATGCACAATTAAAAAAATCTCTTAAATTTTTGGCCTCGGCATTTCAATGTATTGCAAATCTATTACACCTTACTGTTTGTTGAGATATTTTCCTGAACCAAGTGAAGTACAATGTGTTTTTTTAAAAGAGTTAATTTGTATTCCAGGAAATGATTTAATAATTATAACTTGCTCCCTGTTAGGTTAGCTAAAGTTTTGATAAAGCTATTCCAGGAAATGATTTAATAACCACAAGTGATGTACAATTAAAAAATCTCTTAAATTTTTGACTTCGGTATTTCAAAGTATTGCAAATCTAACGCTTAAACGGTATTTAACTTTTTAGGCTGTCAACATTGGTCAAAAATTTTAGCCAGCTTGGTCAATTTAAAAGAGCTAATCTGATGCAAGTGATGTTCAATGTTTTAAGGAATAATTTGTATTCCAGGAAATGATTTAATAATCTTTATACCATTGTAAGCAAGTGATGTACAATTAAAAAAACTCTTAAATTTTTGACCTCGGCATTTCAATGTATTGCAAATCTAACGTTTAATCAGATTGATCTTTTTTTGTAAGCAAGTGATGTACAATTAAAAAATCTCTTAAATTTTTGACCTCAGCATTTCAATGTATTGCAAATCTAACGCTTAAACTGTATTTAACTTTTTAGGCTTGTCAACATTGGTCAAAACATTTTAGCCAGCTTGGTCAATTTGAAAGAGCTAATCTGAAACCAATTGACGTACATGTTTTAAGAAAATAATTTGTATTCCAGGAAATGATTTAATAATCTTTATACTATTGTAAGCAAGTGATGTACAATTAAAAAAATCTCTTAAATTTTTGACCTCAGCATTTCAATGTATTGCAAATCTAACGTTTAATCAGATTGATCTTTTTTGTAAGCAAGTGATGTTTCAATTAAAAAATCTCTTAAATTTTTGACTTCGGCATTTCAATGTATTGCAAATCTAGCGCTTAAACTGTATTTAACTTTTTAGGCTGTCAACATTGGTCAAAAACATTTTAGCCAGCTTGGTCAATTTAAAAGAGCTAATCTGATGCAAGTGTATGTTCAATGTTTTTAAGGAATAATTTGTATTCCAGGAAATGATTTAATAATCTTTATTACATTGTAAGCAAGTGATGTACAATTAAAAAAATCTCTTAAATTTTTGACCTCGACATTTCAATGTATTGCAAATCTATTACACCTTACTGTTTGTTGAGATTTTTCCTGAACCAAGTGAAGTACAATGTTTTTTTTTTTTAAAAGAGTTAATTTGTATTCCAGGAAATGATTTAATAATTATAACTTGCTCCCTGTTAGGTTAGCTAAAGTTTTGATAAAGCTATTCCAGGAAATGATTTAATAACCACAAGTGATGTACAATTAAAAATCTCTTAAATTTTTGACTTCGGCATTTCAATGTATTGCAAATCTAACGCTTAAACTGTATTTAACTTTTTAGGCTGCCAACATTGGTCAAAAATTTTTAGCCAGCTTGGTCAATTTAAAAGAGCTAATCTGATGCAAGTGATGTTCAATGTTTTAAGGAATAATTTGTATTCCAGGAAATGATTTAATAATCTTTATACCATTGTAAGCAAGTGATGTACAATTAATGTTCAATGTTTTAAGGAATAATTTGTATTCCAGGAAATGATTTAATAATCTTTATTTCCATTGTAAGCAAATGATGTACAATTAAAAAAAACTCTTAAATTTTTGACTTCGGCATTTCAATGTATTGCAAATCTAACGCTTAAACTGTATTTAACTTTTTAGGCTGCCAACATTGGTCAAAACATTTTAGCCAGCTCGGTCAATTTAAAAGAGCTAATCTGATGCAAGTGATGTTCAATGTTTTAAGGAATAATTTGTATTCCAGGAAATGATTTAATAATCTTTATACCATTGTAAGCAAGTGATGTACAATTAATGTTCAATGTTTTAAGGAATAATTTGTATTCCAGGAAATGATTTAATAATCTTTATACCATTGTAAGCAATGATGTACAATTAAAAAAATCTTTAAATTTTTGACTTCGGCATTTCAATGTATTGCAAATCTAACGCTTAAACTGTATTTAACTTTTTAGGCTGCCAACATTGGTCAAAACATTTTAGCCAGCTTGGTCAATTTAAAAGAGCTAATCTGATGCAAGTGATGTTCAATGTTTTAAGGAATAATTTGTATTCCAGGAAATGATTTAATAATCTTTATACCATTGTAAGCAAGTGATGTACAATTAAAAAAATCTCTTTAAATTTTTGACCTCGGCATTTCAATGTATTGCAAATCTAACGTTTAATCAGATTGATCTTTTGTAAGCAAGTGATGTACAATTAAAAAATCTCTTAAATTTTTGACCTCAGCATTTCAATGTATTGCAAATCTAACGCTTAATCGAATTGATCTTTTCAAATAGCACATAGGTTGGAAAGGTGATGAAGATTTCCAGCGTTATAAGAGGTGGAGAGGTTTTTTGAAAAAAAGATCAATTCAATTAAGTCGTTTAGGGGGGGTATAATTCATTATTCGGTCCAGCTCCCGAGTTGACCGTCCGAGTCCCTCACCTCGACCCTTCCCTGACACATCACCCGAGGGTAAGCTATACCAGAACCTCTCCCCCCTTCCTCAGAGAGGGAGAAAAAAAGTGAAAGTGTTTAAACCATTTGTGACGCGTGCCTGCTTTGGTGACCATATGGTTTAAGGAAACTAACTAACGATACTGAGGGTTCGAATCTGACTCAAACGTATTGAGAGAAAAAAACCTTTCGCTCGGGTTTATTACATCATCATGGTTTAACGATACCAGGGTTCGAATCTGACTCGGGACGTATTGAGAGAAAAAATACTTTCGACAGTAACGAGGTTCGAATCTGACTCGGACGTATTGAGAGAAAAAAACCTTTCGCTCGGGTTTATTACATCATCATGGTTTAACGATACCAGGGTTCGAATCTCAGAGGCTAATCTGGTACAATAAAAGGTCGCTCAGAGTACAGACTGCCACAGTCGGGGGGGGGGGGGTTACAACCTCGGACCTCTTGCTACCAGTTACAGTCTGGTACAATGACATAAGGTGACATTCGGATTAGAAGCTGACCTCTCGGAGTACAGTCTGGTACGGACCTCTCAGAGTACGGTCTGGTACGGTCCTCTCAGAGAACGGTCAGGATTAGAAGCTGAGCATAGTTGATCAGGAGCTAATCTGTTTTCTACAGTCGGAGGGTTACAACCCGGGACCTAACGGTTAGCCAGTTACAGTCTGATGCGAGCATACTCAGGGATGCTATGTGCCATCATTTGCGCATGACGAGAGCGTACCCAGGGAGGGTCAGATGAGAGTGCCAGCCGTGACTTTAGGATGCCATGTCCCATCATTTGCGTGAATAATCTGAGATCATTTTGCGCATGATGCGAGCGTACTCAGGGATGCTATAATGTTTACAGAGTGTTACATGAGGGGCTATATTGTCTACAGGGTGTTACATAGGGGAGCTTTAATGTTTACAGGGTGTTACGCGGGGAGCTTTAATGTTTACAGAGTGTTACATGAGGGGCTTTATTGTCTACAGGGTGTTACATAGGGGAGCTTTTAATGTTTACAGAGTGTTACATAGGAGTGCTATATTGTCTACAGGGTGTTACATGAGGAGCTATAATGTCTACAGCGTGTTACATGGGAGAGCTATAATGTTTACAGGGTGTTACATGAGGAGCTATAATGTTTACAGAGTGTTACATAGGAGGGCTTATATTGTCTACAGGGTGTTACATAGGGGGAGCTTTAATGTTGTACAGGGTGTTACATGGGAGAGCTTTAATGTTTACAGAGTGTTACATAGGGGGGGAGGCTTTTAAGGTCTGCATGTGTCACATAGGGGAGCTATAATGTTTACAGGGTGTTACATGGGGGAGCTTTAATGTTTACAGGGTGTTACATGGGGGTGCTTTAATGTTTTACAGGATGATACATGGAGGGCTTTAATGTCCACAGGGTGTTACATGGGAGAGCTATAATGTCTGCATGGTGTTACATGAGGACTATAATGTCTAACAGGGTGTTACATGGGGCAGCTTTAATGTTTACAGGATGTTACATGAGGAGCTATGATGTCTACGGGGTGTTACATGGGAGAGCTTTAATGTCTACAGGGTGTTACATAGGGAGCTTTAATGTTTTACAAGGGTGTTACATAGGAGAGCTTTAATGTTTACAGGGTGTTACATGAGGAGCTATAATGTCTACAGCGTTTTTACATGGGAGAGCTATAATGTTTACAGGGTGTTACATGAGGAGCTATAATGTTTACAGAGTGTTACATAGGAGGGCTATATTGTCTACAGGGTGTTACATAGGGGCTTTTTAAAGTCTACAGGGTGTTTACATGGGAGAGCTTTAATGTTTACAGAGTGTTACATGAGGGGCTATTATTGTCTACAGGGCGTTACATAGGGGAGCTTTAATGTTTACAGGGTGTTACGCGGGGAGCTATAATGTTTACAGAGTGTTACATGAGGGCTATATTGTCTACAGGGTGTTACATAAAGGGGGGGGCTTTAATGTTTACAGGGCGTTACATGGGAGAGCTTTAATGTTTACAGAGTGTTACATAGGGGGGCTATATTGTCTACAGGGTGTTACATAGGAGGAGCTTTAATGTGTACAGGGTGTTACATGGGAGAGCTTTAATGTTTACAGAGTGTTACATAGGGGGGCTTTAAGGTCTGCATGGTGTCACATAGGGGAGCTATAATGTTTACAGGGTGTTACATGGGGGAGCTTTAATGTTTACAGGGTGTTACATGGGAGTGCTTTAATTTTTTACAGGATGATACATGGAGGGCTTTAATGTCCACAGGGTGTTACATGGGAGAGCTATAATGTCTGCATGGTGTTACATGAGGAGCTATAATGTCTACAGGGTGTTACATGGGGCAGCTTTAATGTTTACAGGATGTTACATGAGGAGCTATGATGTTACGGAGTGCTACATGGGAGAGCTTTAATGTCTACAGGGTGTTACATAGGGGGGCTTTAATGTTTACAGGGTGTTACATAGGAGGCTTTAATGTTTACAGAGTGTTACATGAGGGCTATAATGTCTACAGGGTGTTACATGAGGGGCTTTAATTGTCTACAGGGTGTTACATGGGAGAGTTTAATGTTTACAGAGTGTTACATGAGGGGTTATTGTCTACAGGGTGTTACATAGGGGAGCTTTAATGTTTACAGGGTGTTACATGAGGAGCTATAATGTTTACAGAGTGTTACATGAGGGGTCTATATTGTCTACAGGTGTTACATAGGGGAGCTTTAATGTTTTACAGGGTGCTTCGCGCGGGAGCTTTAATGTTTACAGAGTGTTACATGAGGGGCTTATTGTCTACAGGGTGTTACATAGGGGAGCTTTAATGTTTACGGGTGTTACATGGGAGAGCTTTAATGTTTACAGAGTGTTACATGAGGAGCTATAATGTCTACAGCGTGTTACATGGGAGAGCTATAATGTTTTACAGGGTGTTACATGAGGAGCTTTAATGTTTACAGAGTGTTTACATAGGAGAGCTTTAATGTTTACAGAGGTTACATGAGGAGACTTTAATGTCTACAGGGTGTTACATGAGGGCTATAATGTGTACAGGGTGTTACATGAGGAGACTATAATGTTTACAGAGTTTTACATGGGGGACTATATTGTTACAGGGTTGTTACATGAGGGGTTATTGTCTACAGGGTGTTACATAGGAGGGCTTTAATGTTTACAGAGTGTTACATGAGAAGCTATAATGTCTACAGAGTGTTACATAGGGGAGCTTTAATGTTTACAGGGTGTTACATGGGAGAGCTTTAATGTTTTCACGGGTGTTACGCGGGGAGCTATAATGTTTACAGAGTGTTACATGAGGGGCTATATTGTCTACGGGTGTTACATAGGGGGCTTTAATGTTTACAGGGCGTTACATGGGAGAGCTTTAATGTCTACAGGTGTTACATAGGGGGGCTTTAAGGTCTGCATGGTGTCACATAGGGGAGCTATAATGTTTACAGGTGTTACATGGGGGGAGCTTTAATGTTTACAGGGTGTTACATGGGGGTGCTTTAATGTTTACAGGATGATACATGGAGGGCTTTAATGTCCACAGGGTCTTACATGGGAGAGCTATAATGTCTACAGAGTGTTACATGAGGGCTATATTGTCTACAGGGTGTTACATAGGGGAGCTTTAATGTTTACAGGGTGTTACATGGGAGAGCTTTAATGTCTACAGAGTGTTACATGAGGAGCTATAATGTCTTACAGCATGTTACATGGGAGAGCTATAATGTCTACAGGGTGTTACATGAGGAGCTATAATGTTTACAGAGTGTTACATGAGGGGCTATATTGTCTTACAAGGTGTTACATAGGGGGCTTTAATGTTTACAGGGCGTTACATGGGAGAGCTTTAATGTTTACAGAGTGTTACATAGGGGGGCTTTAAGGTCTGCATGGTGTACATAGGGGAGCTATTAATGTTTACAGGGTGTTACCTGAGGGCTATATTGTTACAAGGTGTTACATAGGGGAGTTTAATGTTACAGGGTGTACATGGAGAGCTTTAGTGTTTAAGGGTGTTACATGAGGGGCTATATTGTCTACAGGGTGTTACATGAGGGCTATATTGTCTACAGGGTGTTACATAGGGGAGCTTTAATGTTTACAGAGGTGTTACATGAGGAGCTATAATGTCTACAGAGTGTTACATGAGGAGCTATAATGTCTACAGGTGTTACATGGGAGAGCTATAATGTCTAAGGGTGTTACATGAGGAGCTATAATGTTACAGAGTGTTTACTTAGGAGGGCTATATTGTCTACAAGGTGTTACATGGGAGGCTTTAGTGTTTACAGGGTGTTACATGGGAGAGCTTTAATGTTTACAGAGTGTTACATGAGGAGCTGTAATGTTCGGTGCGTTACATGGGAGAGCTATAATGTCTACAGGGCGTTACATGGGAGAGCTTTAATGTCTACAGACTGTTACATAGGAGAGCTTTAATGTTTACAGGGTGTTACATGAGGAGCTATAATGTCTACAGGATGTTACATGGGAGAGCTTTAATGTCTCAGGGTGTCAACAAGGGGAGCTTTAATGTTTACAGGGTGTTACGTGGGGAATGTACCATAAGAAAATCATTCTTCCTGGAAGTGTGGCCTCAGAGAGGATGGAAAAACAAACACATCATCTTCCGAAAAAAGTTTTATTCGTGAAATGTACCATGAGTAAAAAACATTATTCCTGGAAGTGTAGCCTCGGAGAGGATGGAAAAAACAAACACATCATCTTCCGAAAAAAGTTTTATTCGTGAATGTACCATGAGTAAAAACATTATTCTGGAAGTGTAGCCTCGGAGAGGATGGAAAAACAAACACATCATTTTCCGAAAAAAGTTTTATTCGTGAATGTACCATGATGAGAGTATGAAAAAACATTATTCCTGGAAGTGTAGCCTCATTTTGCTTGGTGGGAGGATGGAAAAACAAACACACCATTTTCCGAAAAAAGTTTTATTCGTGAATGTACCGTGATGAGAGTATGAAAAAAATTATTCCTGGAAGTGTAGCCTCATTTGCTTGGTGGGAGGATGAGAAAACAAACACCACCATTTTCCGATATGTTTTGAAAAAAAAGGTTTATTCATGAATGTACCATAATGAGAGTATGAAAAAACATATTCTGGAAGTTGTAGCCTCTTTGCTTGGTGGGAGGATGAGAAAACAAACACACCATTTTCCGATATGTTTTGAAAAAAAAAAGGTTTATTCATGAATTACCATGATGAGAGTATGAAAAAACATTATTCCTGGAAAGTGTAGCCTCATTTGCTTGGTGGGAGGATGAGAAAACAAACACACATTTTCCGATATGTTTTGAAAAAAAGGTTTATTCATGAATGTACCATGATGAGAGTATGAGGAAAACATTATTCCTGGAAGTGTAACCTCATTTGCATGGAGGGGAGGATGGAAAAAAAACAAACACATCATTTTCCGAAAAAAGTTTTATTCGTGAATGTACCGTGATGAGAGTATGAAAAACATTCTTCCTGGAAGTGTAGCCTCATTTGCTTGGTGGGAGGATGAGAAAACAAACACGTCATCTTCGATATGTTTTGAAAAAAAGGTTTATTCGTGAATGTACCATGATGAGAGTATGAAAAAACATTCTTCCTGGAAGTGTAGCCTCATTTGTTGGGTGGGGGGGATGAGAAAAACAAACACGTCATCTTCGATATGTTTTGAAAAAAGGTTTATTGGGGAATGTACCATATGAGAGTATAAAAAAGCATTCCTTCCGGAAGTGTAGCCCATTTGCTTGGTGGAGGATGGAAAAACAAAACACCATTTTCCGAAAAAAGTTTTATTCGTGAATGTCCCCATGAGTAAAAACATTATTCCTGGGTGTAGCCTCTTTGCTTGGGGGAGAGGATGGAAAAACAGAAAACCATTTTCGATAGTTTGGCCCTGAAATGATGCCTGTATAAGAGGGTTTTGCTGTAGGAGCGAGAGAGAGAGAGAGGGAGAACTCCAGCCCAAGGAAGGTACACTCCCCGGAGGGAAAGGGTGAGGGGGGCATTTCGTTCTGAACAGGAACGCCTTCCGAGCGAGGGAGAGAGAGGGGGAGAACCCGTCGAGGGAAAGGGGTGGGGGGAAACTTCCTGAACCAATCATATACCCGTCCCCGCAACCACCGTCTCCTCTGGATCATCAGAGGGGGGAGGGAGGGACTCCCGGGAACACGCGAGAGGGAGGAAAGGGGTGAGGGGGAGCTATGACGTCACTTCCGTCCTGAAAGTTGAGTTTTCCGTCCTACTCACCTTAGTCTGTTCGACACCTGAAGGGGTCATATACTGTTAAAAAAACTAAAAAATTTTTTCTGATATTTGGCAGGAAAGGGATATTATTTTCAGATAAAATTTTTTGGGCTAATAAGTTAAAAAAAACTGAGATCTACTTCACAAATGTCATGGGAAACTTTCAAACATTGGGGATTTAAAGAAGTTGAACTTTTCTCCTGGAGCATCGTGTTTCTACCTAGATATTGCTCTGCTCCCATTGTTTCCCCTAAAATATCTGCTACTAGTAGTAAGGCGCTGGTTTATTCCGTTTTACGTCACTGTTTTAAAAAAAATTTGACTGCGTCTGTGAGTGACGCCGGTTTAGTGACGTCAGTGAGTAAGGGCAGCCCTGACGTCAGCCTGTTGGACGGTAGGTTGGTTTGCTATGTTTGTACGTCATCCTGATTGAAAGTAATGACTTGTGTTATGGTGGGCGTTCCGCATATGGACGTCACATTAGATTTGGGTCGTTAATTATTCAAAATATGGTGGGCGTTTTATTTGGTCAGCCCTGCCTGTTTTATTGAGTAAGGTCGCCCTGACGTCAGCCCGTTGGACGTGTAGGTAGGTATGCTAAAGTTTTTGTGACGTCTCCCGATTGATGTAATGACTGTTGGTGCCTGTGGGCTAGACGTTTCTAAATAGTGTTGGTCGCGTCTGACGCGTTTGACGCCCGCAGGTGTGGATTTTTTTTACGCCCAGGTGCTATGCTAAGATATAGTTTGCGGCATCTAGTTGACGTTCCGGTTGGCAGGCCATTTTTATCGTGGACAAGTTTTTTTTAAAAGTGTAAATAAATTGTAAATTTTTTTTAAATTTTTTAGTTATTTTTTATATCAAATAATTGATATATTTGAACTGTTTTATGGTGACGTGGTTCGGATCTGTACGTCAAAATCAGATTTGATGAATAATTATCAAGTGATTTTTCATGTATATGAGTAAAGTAACAAATCCTTTTTCATTATGTTTTTTTTGACTAAAATTTTAACATTTAAACGTTTGGAAAATTTTTTCTCTCAACTGAGTTTTGTATTCAGTGTGAAATCCATCGGTTTAAAAATAAACCAGGTTTTTAAAAAGGAAAAGGGGTTGTTTTTTAAATGTCAACCCACAAGATCTTCCTGTCGCCGGGAAGTTTTAATGTATATGAATTGTAATCAGTTTAAAAGTCTAGTTTTTATATATCAAATTAAAAAAAATTGAAAAAAATAAAATTGACTAGATTTTAACATGTGTACCAGCTGTGAAAAATTAAAAATTAATAAACTTAACAGAGGAGAATTTATTAAACAACATACCTGATTAAAATTAATAATGCGTTATACCTAATTATCACTAACAAAGTTATATTACTAATATATAATTTTAAATGAGAGGGAAATATTACTAGAAAATGAAAAATATAAAATAAAGGTTTTTTTCAGATTTAATTATAAAAAAAAAATACACAGATTTCACATTAATTGTTATACGAATACATAAAACATTTTAAACAGATATTAGTTTACAAAGTAAAATTATAGTGTTTTGTTTTTTATTTTGATTTATCAGGCAAATATGGAATACTCCAAGTCTACGATATTATCTTTTAAATAGACTTTTACATAAACACCTCTATAGATTACATATTAATTGTTATATGACTACACCAAATATGAACAGATAGGGGTTTTGTTCTTTTATTCAAATTTTAAACCAGTATTACCAAAGATTGAAAAAAAACTATAAACCATTTTTGTTCTATTCTAAGCTTATAGAATTATCACCCCTATGCCCTTAGATTATTACAGACTTTAAAATTATTTACAATGTCAATATGCTGTTTAGAACAAATACCTGAATATTTCTTTGGTAGAAAAAAACTACGAATTTCATGTAAAATGGCTTTACATAAAACAGCGTGGCCAAATCTTTTTCCTTTCATTAAAAGATTAAATCCAGTACTGTATTCTCCTTTAAATTCTTAGAGGATATATTGAATGTCATCACTCTTGGTTGAGTTGAAGCGTTTATGAATTTGTCCATTCTTAAAAAAAAAATAAAAACAAATTTTTATAGCAAAAAAAGAGGGCAAATTTTTTTTTAAAAAATAAATAAAAATTATAAATTACTGATTTACTCCGCTGGGGGTGCACTTGGATCAGCCCGCTAGTTGTAGGTTGGTGGAATGGTCTCGAGTGACGTCGAAATTAACGCACTGTTTGCCAATTGGCAGGCGTCTAAGTGTATGCGATACCAGTCACTTCAACTTTGCAATAAGTTTTGACCCACACGGTATGACTTTTTAAAGTGAGAAAAGCACTCAGAACTACAATAGTGTTATAGTGGTTCGATGCGGACTCTTTTAGAATCTCTAACAACCGTGAAATTTATTAAAAAAATCAGTTGTTCCCAGCTTACGCAGCTACTCCGCAGGTACTTTCCAAAATTGATATATCACCTAAAAGCGATATAAAATGTTTTCACCCCTTTACAAGCACCACGCGCTCCTCTTTGTTCACCTTTTCAAAATAAAGATTATTTTTAAAAATTGTTAGATTGACGCTCAATAGCCGACTTTTTAAATGATGAAGGGGGCGTTTAAAACTCGTGTCTTCGGACTGATTCCATTTTATGATTTAACGACTTAAATACACACGTATTTATGTGATAATTCTAATTCCAAGGTGAAATCATTTACTATTCAACTTAAATCTCGCTAGGGGGTGCAGGATCGCTCGCAAAACAAGGAAACGGTTTTTTACTTTCAAATTTTTATATTCAGGTCGCTTTGGGAAGGTTAACATTTAAAGGAGGAAATCAGCCCCAGGTGGTAGAAAGGAACACACACACACCAACACAAACCCCAACATCTGACGGAGTTGCGATCTTAAAAAAGAGAATTTAACTATAGAAAGTTATCATTTTCATCGCCCTCTTGTCCCAGGTGAAAAAAAGTTGTCACGTGAATCAGCATCAACTACCCAGCGCTGTGTTTTCTGCTAAAAGTAAGATAAATTTTACCATCTATTCTCTAGTTGTTCAATTTATTGTTAAACTAATATTTTATATTTAAAAATCTTTTCTAAATTTAATTGTTTTTATTTTAAATTTTTTAAATAACATTAATTTTTTCGGTTTGGTTTCTCAATTTTTATTAAAAACTAAAATTTAATAGTTAAATTAATATTTTTAAAATTTTTATGTGTTTCTCTTTTCTAAATTGATTCTAACAATTATTTTTTTTTACGGTTTTTCTCTCTTTCAGAATTTTAATTGTTTTATTTTATTTAAAATTAAATTTAAAAAGCTAAAATAAATTTTTTAAATTTTTTGTGTTTTTCTTTTTAACAATTAATTTTTTTTGTTTTCAAATTTAATTTTTTAACCTAACAATTAATTATTTAAATTTATTTCTTTTTTTTTGTGTCTAGCGAAAAACATTTATACCCGACGAAAATTTGTGACAATGCCACCCCTCTACCTCGAACATTAAAGACAACGGCAAACACATTTTTGATTATGCGGGGGTACAAACATAATGGACTCATTTTTCAATAATAAAGGAGACAGAAAAGAACTTACAGTCGGTTTTTAACACCTTGGCAGAGATATCTTAGTTCGTTTCAATCCATTGATTTCGAACGTGAGTCCAATGCATTATCTAATGACGTGTTTCCTAGGTCTTTGGGATACTTGCTCAGAGGTACGGCGCCTTACGATTTAATTGGGGGCCCCGACACGAAACGGGAATAACCTCGACAAACTGGCGTTTCGTTTCCCCAAGGGGGATCAAATTGAAGTGGCCCTATTTTTGAATACATTAAAAAAGGGTTTTTAAAAAGTAATGCCAGATTTGGTTACCCCTGTGTTTAGAATTAAAACGAAACATTCAAAAAAAAGGGGGAAGGTAAAGGGGGGATTAAAAAAAAAGTGCTTCAAACGATTATCTGAGTCATCAAAAAGGGCATTTTTGTTGTTAAACATTGACAATTTTTTGGCTCACGCTAATAAAGCGAAAGCCAAAATCACAATGATATTAAAATAAATCATATATTCGGGGGAATAAAAAAAACATGTGAAAATAGCTTCTCGAAAAAAGGGTTTTAATTTAACCCCAGGGGGGGGGGGCGCGAACATTTTTGGAAAATTTGGGTTTTTTTTTGGGGACAAAATAAATGCCGTGTAAAATACCCCTCTCGACGCTAAAAGGTTTGGGGGGTTTTTGAGGGGTTTGTTTTTCTACTAGGTACAAACCCCACTGTACGATGACGTCCAACACTTTAACGTAATAATCATTTGGGGGGGGCCCCTTTCCCCTTCGGATTTCTGGGGACGGTTGAAAAACCGGTTTTAAAAGGTGCGGAAATTATGAAAAAACACTTCCCCCCCTGCATTTAACCCCTTTTTTGTAAAAAAGAAAAAAAAGGTTCAGTTATTGTAAAGGTTTTTGGGGCTGCCCTTTTTAAATACCCAAATCGAAAAAAATTGCGGTAAGAAAACATTTGTGATTTAAAAGGTTGTATTCCCCGTGATAAAAAAAGGGGGAAACACGAATTTTTAAAACATACTGCGCAACGTGCAAAAAGAACAAAAAAAACCCATGTTGAAAATGCGGGTTTTGAGTGGAAAGCAGCCCGATGATAATTACCTAAGGGGATTTTGATTTCGAGATAAAAAATCGAGAACCCCCCACGTTTTTTTTTTGCAAAAACCCAAAAATTTTTTGCCGACAGATATTTTAAAATGTGAATTTAAGATAATAGGGCAGGATTTGAAATGCGGAAACATCTCATTCCTTTTGGGTACCCGGGGCTTCATCGACTACCTGAGAAAACCGGGCCGTTTCCCAATAAAATTTTTTTCCCCTTTTCGATAAGGGAAGGGGTTTTACTATATTTACCTGAATAGATTTTTATCCTAAATCCCCCTTTAAAATTTTGCGGAGGGAAACTAAAAACTTGCATGAAAGGAAAACCCCAAAACTTTTTTAAAACGCCTAGTTTCCCCCCCTTTTCCACTGGACAGACCCCCAAAGGTTTGGCAACGTAAAAAAAGGCACTCCCCCCATCTGTTTAATAGGGGAAAAAATTTAAATTAATCGGTGAGATCCCCCGGTCCCGAAAGTTCGGTCGGATTAAAAAGAACCGGTGAGCGAAAAAAACTTTATGGTGTGGCCGTGACAAACAAAAGGCAGGGGAAAATTTTTAATAAAAAGGGGGAGCGGGGGGCCTTTTGTGTGGATGAGTAAATGTATTCGCAAGGGTTTCGTACATTTCGTCTTTATTTCTAAAAAGGCGCGACAGATTTTTTGAGACTATCCAATCTCGTCGGGGGGCAATTTTTTTATTTGAAAACTGTTCCCCGCCCCCGATACGATGCCTTTTGCCCAAGGGGGGTTAAGTCGGTGCAGACAGTTGTGAAAAACCATAAAAAAGGAGGGGATTTGGAGAAAACCCGACCCCTTTTTCGGCACTTTCAAGGGCTGAGATAGAGATTTTGGGAGGAAAGTGGCGGTACTGTACGAACCCAGGAATTTGAGTTTGTGGGGGGGTTTTTTTCCCGGGGTACATGTTTTTTAAAAAGGACGTGGGGATTTTAAAGGGGGGGGAAAAAGGGCTCTCACCGAACCCCTACGGTCACTCTGTTGAAATCGAGCATTTAGAGCCGCGGGTACTTGTTAAAATATTAAAAGGGGGACTTTACAAAAACTGAGTGAAGACCCCCAACAGATTTGTCCAACAAACCCCATGTTTTAAAAGCCCCCTCAAACCCGTGACGCACTGAGGTGGGGTTGTGAGTCTATGAATTACACTAAAGACCAAAAAACCCCCCCGAAAAAAAAAAGGTTTCCTGATGTCGCGTTTTTTCCCCGGGGTCAAATATTTTAAATTTCCCCCCTGGTCACCCCCTAAATTTTTTTGTCGCCCCCGATTGCCCCTGACGTGGTAGAACCGAGGGGGTAATTTTAAAAAAAACTATTTTGCCTCCTAGAAATTTGATCACCCCGTATGCCCCACAAGAACAAACAAAAATTAATTTTTTGTTTTTTCTCCTCTTTTGCAAAGAGATGAAACCCAAAGGTTTTTTGTTTACCAGCGACCAGGACTATTTTCCCCGGACATGGAAAAGGGCGAGGTTGTCTGCGTAGAAAGGGCTAAAAAAAGGTTAAGTACAAAATTTTGGGAAAAAAAATTTAAAACCCCTTTTTGATCCCCGGACCGGGGGAAGGGGGGCTGTTTTGATTTTTAAAATTTAAAAAAATTCCCTTTTAAGATCAAACGGGAAAGGGGGGCTGGATACCCTGGGGGTTTTAAAAAAAAACTTTTGAAAAAGGGGAAAATTTTTAAAAGTTAGCGAAGTATTTCAAAAAAGGGGAAATTTTGTGGGGGTTAAAAAAAAAATTTTTTTAAAAAATTCCCCCGGAAAAACGCGCACTCCCCCAAAAGGGGTTTTAAAAAACCTTTTTTGGGGACAAAATTTTAAAATTGGGGAACGGAACAAAACCGACCAAAAAATTTAAAAAACGCAAAGTTTTTTTTCTCCCTACTCACCACCCCCGGGGGAAAAGGTTCGCAACATTATTTTTCCAATACGGGGGTTGTTTTTGTTGGGGGGAAAAACCCTTGGGGGGAAACCGCCTTTCCCCCGGGGTAGGGTTTTAATGTCCCCATAGCCGCCTAGGGGGACCCCCCGGTTTTCCCTTTTTAAAATTTGGGGTTTTTAATTTTCTCAGGCATTTGGGGGCGCTTTTTGTTTTTAAAATTTGAACAGACTCTTTTAAAAATTTTGTTTTAAAACCCGGGCCGACACGTACCCATACCGACCGGGGAAAAAATTGGGCGACCTGAAAAACGAGCTGCCCCCTACTCTGGAGCCCTCCCCTTTCAGAGTTTTTTTTCCGGGGGCCCAAAAAAAATTTTTTTTTCAATGTGTTTGCCCCCCAGAGAATGATTTGGGGGGCCGTCCCCAAAAAATCGGGGGATAACACTAAACTTTTTAAAACCAAAGATTGTAAACTTCAAAAAAAAATTTAAAAACATAAATTTTTTAAAGAAGGGCCCCCCGGGGACACGTGACTAACCCAAAAAAAATTAAAAAGAAAAAGAGGCGCCATCGTCGTTTTCCCAGTTGGGAGAAAAAATTATAATATTGTATTCACTAAACGTAGGAGTTTTAAAAAACAGGGCCCCTCCCCTTTCGGCTATAGTTGTTTTACATTTTTTTCTTCTTTCTGTTTTTAGTGATGATGGTGTTTTAGAGAATTTTTTGTCGGGAATTTTGGACAAAATTTCCCCCAAAAAAATTTCCCCTTTAAAAAAAGGGGCCGAAAATTTAAACCCCAAAATTAAAAAAAAGGAAACGTGTTTTTTATTTTTTCCCCTTTTAAAAAATTTTAAAACGCCCAAAAATTTAAAAAGATTTTAAAACGAAAAATTTTTTTAAAAATTTATGACACAATTTTTATCTTACTAAAAACTGCATAAAACCCCCTTTCCCTTTCGGGGTTTTTTCCAAAAACACAAAAACGGGGTTTAAAAAATTTTTAAACTTTTACACAAATGGGGGAAAACAGGGGTTTAAAAAGACTTTTGCCCCAAAAGACGGGCCCCCCATTGTTTTTCGGGTTTTAAAAACGGGTATAGAAAAATCGGGGTTTGATCAAAAAATAAATTGACATACAAAAGACTAATGGATCACATCAAATTTAAATAGGCTGACATATAAAAATTTTAAATTAGATTATAAGTATCCCTTTTTTTTTTTCCCCCCTTTTTCCCCGTTCATCCCTATTTAAATTTCCCCCAAAAATTAAAAAGAAACCCCTATCCCCGGGTTTTAAACCACCACACACCTGCGGGGCTAGATTTTAAAAACCCCCCAAAAGGGTGTTTTTCAGCCCCCCCTGCAGGGTTTAAATTTTTTTTTTGGGAAAAATTTTAAAAATTTTATTACCGGCGGGAACTTACGGGGGGGTTTTCTCCACGATCTAGTCTGGTTTTCACCAGGCATAGATGTTTTGGCCCCGGGGGTTTTAAAACAAGATATCGGGAAAATTTTTTTTTATTAAAAAAATCACGGCCCCACTGTTTTCACAATTAAAAAAAGGGGGGGTTTAAAAAACTCCCAAAAAAAATAGCGTGAAAAAAAACTACCCCCCCATTAACACACTGATTCGCTAACAAAAACCCCCGAGGGGGGGGGGGGGGGTTTTTTGGGAAAAAGGTTTTTATCACTATAAAAGAATTTTTGGCCGGGGGGAAATTTTAATTTTTTTTTTATGGATCAAATCAAAGCCCTTTTCCCCCTCAGTACTCGGAGAAGCAGGATTTTTGTTGATGTCCCGCCGCGGAGTTTAATAATTTACCTAAGAATTTAAAAAAAAAACCCTAGAGATAAAAATCGCGCTGGAACTTAACCCCCCCCCCCTCTGGCACACGAATTGAAAAGATTATTTAAAAAAATTTTTTTGGGAAAATTATAAAAGGGGGGGGGCAGAAAATTTTTTTTTTCCCCCCGTCAAAAAAAAAAAAATCATCAATGGCGACATCATCGGGGAATTTAAAAAACGGACTGGGACCTGTTTTTTTTTTTACAGTTGTCTCCCACACCACCGCAGTGCTGTTAATTGGTTTTCCCCTTTTCCCACAGTTTTTTTGGGGGCCCCCCCACCACCACCAACATGGGCAAACACGATTGTTGACTTGCAAGATTCAAAGGACGAGAAAAAAAACATTTATTTTAAAAGAATGTAGTGTTGTGTCAATTGTGAAAAGGGGGACTCACCACTGGACTTTTAAAAAACCCCCAAAATTTTTTTTAAAATTTCCCCGCCATGTTCAAAAACAGTGCGATTGGCTCAGTACAATCACCCAAAAACTCCCTTGGGCGACGGTATTTAAACCCGGGGGGGGGGGGAAATTTTTAAACCCCTTTTTTTTAAAAAGGGGCCCAAAAATCTCGTGTATAAATTTATGTAAAGGGGGAGGGAAGAGGGAATTTTTTTAAAGGAAATTCTGGGAAAAAAATCATCTTGTCATTTGGGGGTGATGGTCTTTTTGGGGGGGCCCCTTTCCCGAAGGATAGGTCTCAAAAAATCATGATAAAGTTTGGTCACAGGAAAAAAAATTTAAAAGATTTGCACCCCCCTTTAAAATTTTTTAAAATTTTTAGGAAAAAAATTTGTTGGAACCCCCCCCCCCTCTCCCTTTTTCCCCCCCCCCTCTACTATAATTTTTTTTAAAGGGTTTTTTGGGGGAAAAAATTTAAATAAAAAAAAAAAGTTATTTTATATGCTTCCTTTTTTAAAAAATTTTTCCCCCTGGGGGAAAAATTTTGGGTTGTCTCTTACGATGAATCTGATCCCCAAAAAAAAAAAAATGCCCCCTCGCCGTTTTCTACTATAAAATTTTTTTAAAGAAAATTTTTTTTTTAAAAAGGAAAAAATAAATCATCAACTTGTTATTTATTTTTCTAGACAAAAGGGGCCCCCCCATAAAAAATTTATAAATATTTTTTTTCCCTAAAAAATTTTTTTGGGTTTCCCCCCGCTACTATTTTTTAAAATTTTAAAAAATAATTTTTTTTTTTAGTTTTATACCAACACTAGACCCGGGGCACATCGATGGGCTGTTTTTTTTTTCACCCTTTTACACTGATATTTAAACGGGACCCCCCCTTTAAAAATTTTTGGGAAAAAAAAAATTTTTTTAAAAAAATTTTTTTTTTAAAAATTTAAAAAAAATGTGCAGTGTGGAAAAAAATTTTAAAAAAAACTATGGTGTTTTAGTGGAATAATTCATTCCCCCGGGGAAAAAACCCCCCCGTCACCTAAAAAAAAAAAGGGACCGGACAATTTCAATTTTTTTAAACCGGCGGGGGCCCCAAAAAATCGTGTGGGGCGATTTAATGAACGAAAAGGTTTTTTTTTTTAAAAAGTGAGGGGAACTTTTTCACCAAAAGGGGGGGGCCCCCCCAAAAAAACCCCCCGGTTTTTTTTATCACACAAAATCTTTTCCAAACAGGGGGGTAAGTCCAAAAAGACTCTCACTCCCTTTTTAAAAAAAAAAAAAAAAAAAAAAAAAAAAAAAAAAAAAATAAAAAAAAAAAAAAAAAAAAAAAAAAAAAAAAAAAAAAAAAAAAAAAAAAAAAAAAAAAAAAAAAAAAAAAAAAAAACAAAAAAAAAAAAAAAAAAAAAAAAAAAAAAAAAAAAAACCAAAAAAAAAAAAAAAAAAAAAAAAAAAAAAAAAAAAAAAAAAAAAAAAAAAAAAAAAAAAAAAAAAAAAAAAAAAAAAAAAAAAAAAATTTTTTAAAAAAAAAAAAAAAAAAAAAAAAAAAAAAAAAAAAAAAAAAAAAAAAAAAAAAAAAAAAAAAAAAAAAAAAAAAAAAAAAAAAAAAAAAAAAAAAAAAAAAAAAAAAAAAAAAAAAAAAAAAAAAAAAAAAAAAAACAAAAAAAAAAAACCAATATCCTTTTAGGTTTAAAAACCCGCCCGAAAATAAGGGGGGGTTTATTGGGGGACAATTTTGGTTTAACCGTCCGAAATTTAAAAAAATTTATAAACAACCCAAAAAAACCCCCAAAAGGGAAAATTTAAAACCCCTTTTACCCGAGTAGGGGCGCCGTAAGAATTTTTGGTTAAAAAAGGGGGAAAAAATTTAAAATTTGCAAATTGGGTTTTCCCCGTAGACTAAAAAAATAAACCCGGGGGGAAAAAAAAGGGCCGTAATTGTGGGAAAACCCAAAAAAAAAAAAAGGAAATAAAATTTTGATTGGGGTTAAAAAAAAAAAACTTTTTGGGGAAGGGCGCTCAATTAAAAAAAATATTTTAAAAGGGGGAAAAAATTAAGGAAAATTTAAAAATATTTTAAAAATTTTTGCGGAAATTTTTGGGACCGGTTTTGGGGTTTTTGAGAAAAAAAATTTTTTTTCAATTTGGGGGGTTCTTTTGGGTTTTTCTACCCCCAAAATTTTTAAAAAATTGTGGGTTGGTTAAAAAAAAAGTAAAAATTTTAAAACCCGGGGGGGTTCCCCTTTCCCGGAAAAAAATTTCCCCTAAAACCCCCCTTTCCAAAAAAAAGATTTTGGGGGATTTTTAAAAAATTTTAAAATTTAAAAAAAAGGGCCAAATTTTTTTAAAATTGGAATTTTAAAAAAAAATTTTTAACCCCCAAAACAAAAAAGGGGGGAAAAACGGGGGAAAAAAAATTTTAAAAAAAACCCCCCTTTTTTTTGGGGAAATTTTTAAAATAAAATTTTAAATTTTTTCCCACGAAAAAGAAAACCCCCTTAAAAGGGGCCGGGGGGTTTCCACCTGAAACCCCTTTAAAAAAACCCATTCAAACCCCGCCCCATTAGTGTTTGGGGAAAAAACAAAATATGGAGGGGGGGGGGGTTGGAAAGCCCCCCGGGCCCCTTAAAATTTTTTACTTAAATTTATGGGTTTAAAAGGTTCCCCAAAAAATTAAAAGGGAAAGGGGGGTTTTTATTTTCCCCGTCCCCGGGATGTTAAAGAAAATATTTTTGAAAAGAAAAGGGGGGAATTTTAAAAAAAAAATTTCAATTTAAAAATTTAGAGACTAACCGGTTTTTTTACCTTTGGGGGGGTTTTTAAACATTTTTAAAACGAAAAGGCTTTGGGGTTGTTACCCCAAAAAAAAGTAAAAAAAGTAAATTTTAAAAGGGGTTGGGTTTAAAAAATTTTAAAGGAAATACAATTTTTTTACGGGGGGTCAACGACAAAAAATTGATCCTTTTAAGGAAAATTCCCCCCCGTAGAGGTTTTTTAAAAATTTAAAAAAATTTTTTTTTTTAAACTTTTCCCCCCCGCCATTTTGGGGAAAAAAAGAGGTGGGAGGGTTAAAAAAAAAATTTTCCCTTCCCCGTTGGGGTTTTAAACCCAAATTCTTTTAAAAATAAAGTCGGTTTAAAAATAAAAATTTACCCCTGGGTTTTTTCCGGGCCCCCGGGGGCACCCCCTTTAATGGTTTAAAAAAATTTTAAACCTAAAGTGATAAAGGGGATTTAATTGGTTTTAATAAGAATTTAAATTTAAACACGGGGGTCAAAAATTTAAACTTTTAGATTTTCAAAGGGGGGAAAGGTGGCAATTACCCTTTAAAACAACAATTTTTCCCAAACCAAAACGGGGGTAAAAAAAATTTTTTAAAAAAAAAACCCCTTTTGTTCGTGGGGGGAAGGAGGGTTTTTAAATTCTAAAATTTAGAACATTTTTGAAACAAGAGGGGATTTTTTTAAATTTTAAAGGATAATTTTAAGGGGGTGTTTTTTCGGACCCAAACTAAAATTGGTTTGGAAAAAAACAAACCCCTTCAAAACCAAAAAATAACCCCTTTGTGGGGGACCCAGTTAAAATTAAATCGCAGTTTCCCCTTCCCCCAGGGCCTCCGGTTCTTTTTAAAAACCCATTCCCCCTAAATTTAAATTTTGCCTTAAAACTGGGCCTTTTAAAAAATTTTGGGAAAAAATTTTTTCAACGGGCCCCCCCCATTGCGCATTTTAAAAAAGAAAAATGAATTTTAAAAGGGTACGAGGCTAAAATTTTTAAAAGAAAATTAGGGATAGAAAGAAAACATCTTCCCCCAACCGTTTAAAAAACCTTAAGGGTTTTTCGCGAGGGGGATTTTTTGAGGGAAAAATTTTTAAATCGAAATTCCCCGGGGGGCGCGTTTCAAAATTGGTTTTTTCCAAAGGAAAAAAGTTTAAAAAATGGGTTTTTAAATTAAAAAGGGCATTTAACTCAAATTTGGTTAAAAAGGGAAAAAAACGAAAATTCTTTTAAAGTGGGGGTGCCAAAATTTAAAAAAATAATTTTATTTAAAATGGTGGTTCGAGCGGAATGATATTTCGAGAAAAAACAAACCAAAATAATTAAAAAAAAAAAAGGGTTTAATAAAACCGACCGGGGGGTTGGGAAAATAGCTAATTTTTTTTTCCCGGGGGGTTTTTGGGGAAAAAACTCGAAGATTAATTTTTTATTCCCCTGTTAAGGGAAAATTGACGGGCAAAAAACGGTCGTAAAACCCAAGAAACTTTTTTCTTTCCTCAACAAAATTTCAAACCCCCAAATTTTTGGAGGGTTTTTAAATTTTAAAATAAGATCCCTTTTAAAAGGGGAAAAAAATTTGGGTTTTTATATCCCCCAAATTTTGGTAAAACTTTGCCCCATCCAAAACAAATGTTGACTTTAATTTTTAAAAAAAAAGGGGGGAGTTTTAAATCCGACAAATACCCCAATTCAGTTTAAAAAAATTTCTTTAAGGTTTGGGGAAAAAAAAAAATTTAAAAAAATTTCCCCTGGGTTCGTTTTTGGGCCCCCTCGGGAAACAATTAAATTTTCGCCGACTACCCCTAGAAAAACACTTTAAAAACCGGTTTTTACCCCCCAAAGGGGGGATTTAATTTAGCCCTTTGGATAATTAAAGGGGGGTTTTTTGGGGGGGCCCTAAAAAGTTTAAACTTTCCCGGCTTTGGGAATTTTTAAACGGGAACCCCTTTTTTGGTACACAAAACCCCTTTTGGCCCGAAGTTGGTAAAACTTTATTTTAAAAATTTGTAACAACGTTCCAAATCCCCCACGCCATCACTTTTTTTTCCTAAATAAAACCCCCTTTTCCGTTTGAGAAAATGGTTTTTAATTTTTGACTTAAAGGCATTGGGCAATCCCCAAAGTTTGGCAAGGGGAAAAGGGGGAAATTTTTTAAATTCGGGTTTTCCCCCCGCCAAAACCGTTTGGGGGTTTTCTCCCAAAAGAGGAAACTGATAAATTTTAAAACGTGGGGGTAAAATTTAATTATTTTAACAATGGTTTAAAAAGAAAAAACGGCACCCTTCAAAATTTAAAAAAAAGGTACCTTTTTTCGGCCCCTTTTTGGGCCATATTTCAAATTTGTCCCAAACCCCCCCTTTTGGTTTTATTTTAAGGGGGGCAACGGGGGGGGCAAACAAGCCTTTAAAAAAAATTTGCCCCAATTTTTGGCCAACCCAAAGCCCGGGAAGCGCCCGGTAAAAAACCCGGGGATATTAGTTTTGGGGCCCTTCCCAAAAACGGTCCGGAGGGATGGGGTTTAAAAAGGGTTTAAAAACGTTAAAACGACCCCCCTTTATTTTTGAAGGTTTTGGGGCCAAAAACCAAAAGGGGAAAAGGGAGAAAATTAAAAAAGGAAAAAAATTTTTTTCATTTTAAAAATTTTAAAAAGGAAATTCAAAACCGAATTTTCTTTTCGTAAACCGGGGGGGAAACCAATGCCAAATTTTTAAACGGAAAATTTTTTAAAAAAAATAAAAGTTTTTGGTTTCCCGAATACAAAAAAAATTTTATAAAATTCCCGGGACCAAAAAAAATATGGAGTTTTTTTTTCCCGGGAACCCGGCCCGGGAAATTTTCCCACTTCCCCGGGGTTAAAATTCCCCTTTTTATTTTCAACCTTTTGGGGGGGACCCCCCCGGGGGCACCCCCCCGCGGGAAAAATAAAACGGTTTTTTCAAACAAAAATTTTTAAATTTTTCCCTCAACAACCCCAACGAAAACAAAATTTCAATTTGGAAAGACAAAATTTGCCTTTCAGGGCTATTTAGAGGGCTTTTAAAATAAATTTTGGTAGGGGAAAAGCCCTCCGAACAAACCCACCGGGAAAAAAGGGGTGGTTTTTTCCCCGCCCCCAACTTTTTTCCCCCGGGCATCCCCAAAAAACCCAAACTTACACCCCCCAAAGGGGTTTCTTGTTAAAAAACCCTTTTTTCCGGTGGGGACGTTTAAAAACCGGCCACCCTTTTTTTAAAATTTTCATTGTTTTTGAAAAAATTTTTTGGGTGTAAATTTTCGGGAAAAAAAACCTTGAGATCTACCGGCGGACAAATTTTAAAAACTTTTGGGGCGAATTTTAAAAAAGCCCCCCTTTTTAAAATTTAAACCCCCCAAATTTCACTTCCATAGGGAAAAGACCCCAAAATTTTGAAAACCCGGGCCCAAAACCACCCAAAAGGGTTTTTAAAAGTCAGTCTGTTTTTTTTAAGTAAAAAAAAGGGGGGGAAAAATTTTTTTAGTCTAAAAATTTAAAAAATTGATTTTAAAAAATTTTTTTCATTTTTGTTAACCCCTCTTTGTAAGTTTGAAACGAAATTTTCAATTTTTTTTCAAAAAGAAAACTTTTGAATCTTTCCCTTTTAAAAAAAAACTTTTCCCATTTTAAAATTTTAAAAAAACCTCGGGGCCCCTCCAAAACCCTGCCAACACATTTGGGTTTTAAGGGGAAATCTGGGGCACAAAACAACCCTCCAAAAACAAAAACGGCCATTTAAAAACACGCCCGAAAAAACCCTGTTAATAAAAGGGGCCCTTTTGGTTTCTTCCCCGGACCAAAAAACGTTTTCATCCCAACAGGATCGCACCATAGCCTTCCCCCAAAAAGGGGAAAGGAGATCTGAATTACATTACGACCAAAAACCCTTTGGACACCGCCATAATTTTTTTTACTGCTCCCTTTTTTTTCTTACCAAAATTGGCTTTCGGGTCCCATTTTTCCTACCCAGATGTTGCTACTGCACCCCTTGGGTTTTTACCAAGAGGGCTGCTTTTCTACTCCCCAAAGGTTTTTTTACCAAAATTTTCTGCTACTATCCCATTGTTTCTTACCAAATGTCTCTACTGCTCCCCATTGGGGTTTTTTATTTAAGTTTTTTTGTTTTGCTTTCCCCTTTTTTTTTACCCAAAATGTTGCTAAATGCTCCCATTGTTTTCCCCCCTAGATGTCTGCTACGTTCCCTTTTTTTCCTCCCTAGAAAAATTTTATGCTCCCATTGTTTTTTACCCCAAAAGTCTGCAACTACTTTCCCCTTGTTTTTTTACCAAGATTGTGCTACTACCCCCCTTTTTTTTTTCTTTTTCCAAGGGTATCTTCAAAAGATCCCCTTGTTTTTTTAATTTCATATTTGCTACTGCTCCCCTTGTTTTCCTCCCAGTGTCTGCTCCCGCTTTCCTTTTTTCCTCCCTAGAGTTGTACCCACTTTCCCTTTTTTTTTACCCCAAAATGTCCCGGGTACTACTTCATTGTTTCTACCTTTTTTGTCTCTATTCCCATTTTACTTTCCAAGATGGGGAAAGTATGCTCCCATTGTTTCTTACCAAAATGTCCCGCTACTTGCTCCCAAAATTTTTTTCCCCCCTTGATTTTTGACTTCTCCATTGTTTTTTACCTAGGGTGTCTGCACTTCTCCCAAATTTTTTCTTACCGATGGGCTGCTACTTTCTTCCTTGTTTCCTTTAACAAAATGCTGCTAAATTACTCCCTTGTTTTTTTTCCTAAAGTTACTCCTCCCCCATTGTTTTTCCCCCTTAGATGTTTTTTTATGCCCCCCATTTTTCTTTTCCTAGGTTTTTTGGGTCTGCTCCCCTTTTTTCCTTCCCCAGAGTCTGCTACGGCCCTATTTTTCCCCCCCAATGTCGCAGCCCCCTTGTTTTTTTAAAAAGGGCGCCAATACTTTTTCCCCTTTTTTTTCCCCAAAAATTTGGGTAACTCCCCTTGTTTTTTACCAAATTCTTTTACGCTCCCCTTGTTTTTTACCCACATATCTGTACTGCCCCCATTGTTTCCTCCCTAAGCTGTACTTTTCCCTTGTTTTTTTACCAAATGTCTCACACATGCTTCCCCAAAGTTTTCCCTTTTTTTTTCCTTTAAAAGTCTGCTACTGCTCCCATTTTTTCTTACAAAAATGTCTTTTTTACTGCTTCCCTTGTTTTTCCCTAGATGTCTGCTAAAATCCCCTTTTTCCTCCTAGAGTTGTACTCTCCCATTGTTTTCTTCCTAATTCGCTACTACTCCCTTTTTTATTAACAAGATGTCTCTCTACTCCCCTTGTTTCTTTCCAGAAGTCTCTATGCCCCCTTTTTTTTTACCAAATGTCTGCTATCTCCCATTTTTCCCTTTTTTGTCTGCTACTCTCCCATTGTTTCTTACCAGATTTTGCTACCTCCCATTTTTTCTTACCAAAAAGTCTGAAAAGCTCCATTTTTTCTACCAAAAGTCGCTACACCCATTTTCCTCCCTAGAGTCCTATGCTCCAAAATTTTTTCTTACCAGATTCTGCTACACTCCCCATTTTTCTTCCAAAAAGTTGACTCTCCCATTTTTCCTACCAAAATTTTTGTACGCTCCCCTTGTTTTTTCCAAATTTGCTCTTCCATTGTTTTTTAACAGTGTCTCTACTGCTCCCATTGTTTTTACCAAATGTTGCTACTGCTCCAATTTTTTCTTAACAAGATGTTGTACCTTTTCCCCTTTTTTTTCCCCAAAAAAGTCTGCTACTCCCCATTGTTTTTACCAGATGTTGCTAGGGTCCCCTTGTTTCCTACCAATTCTGTCTGCTCCCTTGTTTTTTTCCCAAAAATGTCGTACTACTCCCATTTTTTTTTTCCAAGTTCTGACTCTCCCATTTTTTCTTCAAAATGTCTGCTACTGCCCCATTGTTTCCTACCAATATTCTTTTCTCCCATTGTTTCTTCCAGATGTCTGCTACTGCCCCCTTGTTTTCCCCCCCCTAGAACTGCTACTTCTCCCATTTGTTTCCCCAAAATGTCTTTATCTCCCATTGGTTTCTTTTTAAAAATGCTGCTACACTCCCATTTTTCTTACCAGATTTTCCTCTACTCCCATTGGTTCCTCCCTTTGAAAGTCTCTACCCGGGCCCCCTTGTTTTTTCCCAAAAAAATTTGGCCCCTCCCCCATTTTTTCCCCCCTAGATTCTGGTTTTCTCCATTGTTTCTTAACCAAAAGGGGCTGCTAAATTTTTATTTTTTTTCTTTCCAAGGGGTTCCCCGGCATTCTCCCATTTTTTCCTTTTCCCAAAAGTCTCTAAGCTCCCTTTTTTCTTAAAACCCAAAAGGGCTGCACTGCCCCATTTTTTTCACCTAGATGTCGCATGGGCCTTCCAGTTTTTCCTCCCAGATGTCGCTACGCTCCATTGTTTTCCTTCCTTTAAAATCTGCTACTGCCCCCATTTTTTTCTTTCCAAGTTCTCTAAAGGGTTTCCCCTTTTTCTTTTCCCAAAAATTTCCGTCTCTACTTCCCCCTTTTTTTTTTCCCAATTCTCTACCTTCCCCTTTTTTCCTTCCTAGAAAACACTACTGCCCCCATTGTTTCCTTCCAAAGGGCTGGGTACTTTCCCCCCATTGGGGGTTCCTTTCCAAATTCAGCTAATTTCTCCCTTGTTTCTTCCCCGATGTCTCTACCTCCCCCTTGTTTTCCTCCTTTGGTGTCCCTACTGCTCCCCCTTTTTCTTAAATTTGAATTCTTATTCTCCCATTTTTTTTCTTACCAAAATTCTGCTTCTTCTCCCCTTGTTTCCTTCCAAAATGTTTTAAAGCTCCCATTTTTTCTTCCCCAAAAATCCCGCTACGGGTTCCCCTTTTTTTCCTTCTTATTTGGCGCAGGGTCCCTTTTTCCTTTTTATATTCTTTCAAAAACCCCCCCATATTTCAACCCAAATGTCTGCTACGGGTCCCAAAATTGTTTCTTTCCAAAAAAATTCCCGCTACTCTTCCCCCTTGTTTTTTACCAAAGTCGCTAAGCCCATTTTTCTTACCAATATTTCGGGACAACTTTCCCTTTTTTCCCTTAAAAATTCTGCACCTCCCCTTTTTTCCCCGTAAAACCCGGGGACTGCTTCCCCTTTTTTCCTTCCCAAAGTCTGCTACTTTTCCCCTTGTTTTTCCTTCCCAAAATGTCGCTTTTACTCCCATTTTTTTTCAAGAAACTGCCACAAATCCCATTGGGTTTTTTACCAAGAGTCTTTACTCCCCAAATTTTTTGGGGCCCCTTTAAAGTCTGGTTACGGCTCCCCGTTTTCCCCCCCCAAAATGTTTTCTACTTCCCCATTTTTTTCCCCCCTTAAATTTTTTATTCTCCCAAAATTTTCATACCTTTTAAAGTTTTTCCTACCCTTCCCATTTTTTTCCCCCCTAGATGTTTTGCTACTGCTCCCATGGTTTTTTTGACCAAAATGGGCTGCTAAAAACCCCCCATTGTTTCCCCCTAAAGTTTTGGTACTGGCCCCAAATTTTTTCCTTCCCCAAAATTTTGCACTTTCTCCCATTGTTTCCCCCCTAAGGCCCGCTACGGGTCCCATTTTTTCCTTTCCAAATGTTTTCCCAAACCCCCATTGGGTTTCTTAAATGTCGGGTACTGCTCCCATTTTTCCTTCCCCAGAAAGTCTGCTACCCCCCTTCCCCTTGGTTTTCCCTTTCCAAAATTTTCTGCTACTGCCCCTTTTTTTCCTTCCAAAGGTCCTAAGGGGTCCCAAATTTTTTCCTTACCAAATGTCGCTTTGCCCCATTTCTTACCAAAAATTTTTCTACTGCTCCCCTTTTTTCTTTCCAAAATGTCGCAAATGTCCCATTTTTCCTCCTTAGATGTCGCTAATGGGTCCCTTTTTATTGTTTTCCTCCCCCAGATTTTTTACCTTTCCCATTTTTTTCTTACCAAGAAATCTTTTACGCCCCAAATTTTTTTTCTTACCAAAATTTTCTGCAAAGTCTTCCCCTTGTTTCCCTTCCAAAATGGCGCTACTGCCCCATTGTTTCCTCCCAAAGTCCCCTACTGCTCCCCCCTTGTTTCCTTCCAAAAATTTTGCTTTCCTCCCATTTTTTTACCTAAATGCCTACTGCTCCCATTGTTTCTTAACCAAAAGTCGCTACTTGGGTTTCCCTTTTTTCCTTTTTTCCTAGATGTTTCTCTAGCTCCCATTGTTTTTCTACAAGATGTCTGCTACTCTCCATTGTTTCTCCTAATGTCTGCTACTACTCTCATTGATTCCTCCTAGATGTCTGCTACTGCTCCATTGTTTCCCCTAATTGCTATTCATTGTTTCTTCAGATGTTGCTACTGCTCCATTGTTCCTTACCGATGTCTGCTATACTCCATTGTTTCTACCAAATGTCTGCTACTCTCCCATTGTTTCTTCCAAGATGTTGCTACTGCTCCCATTGTTTCTTACCAAGATGTCTGCTACTGCTCCCATTGTTTCTTTCCTAATGTCTGCTACTCTCCATTGTTTCTTACTAATATGCTACTGCTCCCATTGTTTCTTCCTAGATGTCTGCTACTGTCCATTGTTTCTCCTTAATGTCTGCTATGCTCCATTGTTTCCTCCTAGATGTCTGCTACTGCTCCATTGTTTCCTCACTTTCTTTGTCAATATGACTAGTGCTTTAGATTCTAGGACTGCATTGATCCCTTAGTGTGACCTTCATAGTTAGACTGGAGCAAGGAAACATCTCTTTGTGTCACCTTCTTTATAGTTAGACTGAAGCATGGAAACATCTCTATGTGTCACCTTCATACTTAGACTGGAGCAAGGAAACATTCTTTGTGTCACCTTCTTCATAGTTAGACGGAGCAAGGAACATCTCTTTGTGTCACCTTCTTCATAGTTAGACTGGAGCAAGGAAACATTCTTTGTGTCACCTTCTTCATAGTTAGACTGAGCAAAGAAACATCTCTTTGTGTAACCTTCTTCATAGTTAGACAGGAGCAAGTTAACATCTCTTGTGTAACCTTCTTCATGTTAGACGGAGAAGGAAACATCTCTTTGTGTCACCTCTTCATAGTTAGACTGGAGCAAGGAAACATTCTTTGTGTCACCTTCTTCATGTTAGACTGGAGCAATGAAACATCTCTTTGTTTCACTTCTTCATAGTTAGACAGGAGCAAGGCAACATCTCTTTGTGTCACCTTCTTCATAGTTAGACTACAGCAAGGCAACATTTCTTTGTGTCACCTTCTTCATGGTTAGACTGGAGCAAGGAAACATCGCTTTGTGTCACCTTCTTCATAGTTAGACTACAGCAAAGGCAAAATCTCTTTGTGTTACCCTTTTCATAGTTAGATTCAGCAAGGAAACATCTCTTTGTGTCACTCTTCATGGTTAGACTGGAGCATGGAAACCATCTCTTTGTGTCACTTCTTTTATGGTTAGACTGGAGCAAGGAAACATCTCTTTGTGTCACCTTTTTATTTAGATGGAGCATGGAAATTTTCTTTGTTTCCACCTTCATAGTTAGACTGGAGCAAGGAAACATTTCTTTGTGTCACCTTCTTCATAGTTAGACAGGAGAAGGAAACATTTCTTTGTGCACCTTCTTCATAGTTAGACTAGAGCAAGGCAAATCTCTTTGTGTCACCTTCTTCATAGTTAGACTGGAGCAAGGGAAACATCTCTTTTTGGACACTCTTAATGGTTAGACTGGAGCAAGGAAACATTCTTGGGGTACCTTCTTCTTAGTTTGACTGGAGCATGGAAACATCTCTTTGTGCCACCTTCATAGTTAGACTGGAGCAAGGAAACATCTTTTTGTGTCACCTTCTTCTTAGTTAGACTGGAGCAAGGAAAAATTTTTTGTGTCACCTTCTTCTTAGTTAGACTAGAGCAAGGAAACATTTCTTTGTGTCACTTTTCTTAGTTAGACTGGGCAAGGAAACATTTCTTTGTGCCACCCTTCATATTAGACTGGAGCAAGGAAAAATTTCTTTTTGTCACTCTTTTCTTTGTTAGACTACAGCAAGGCAACAAACTCTTTGTGTCACCTCCTTAATGGTTAGACTGGAGCAAGGAAACATTCTCTTTGTTTCACCTTCTTTTAGTTAGGGCTGGACATGGAGACATCTCTTTGTGCCACCTTATAGTTAGACTGGAGCAAGGAAACATTTTCTTTTTGCACCTTCTTCTTAGTTTAGACTGGAGCTTTGGGAAACATCTCATTGTGCCACCTTCATAGTTTTGACTGGAGCAAGGAAACATTTCTTTGTGTCACCTTCTTCATAGTTAGGATGGAGCAAGGAACATCTCTTTGTGTCACCTTTTTCATAGTTAGAATGGAGCAAGAAAATCTTTGTTTTTCACCCTTTTTCATAGTTAGACTGGAGCAAAGAAAACATTTCTTTGTGTCACCTTTTCATAGTTAGACTGGCCAAGGAAAAATTCTTTGTGTCACCTTTTTCATAGTTAGACTACAGCAAAGATACATTTCTTTGTGTCCACCTTCTTCATAGTTAGATGGCAAAGGGAAACATCTCTTTGTGTAACCTTCTTCTTAGTTAGACTGGAGCAAGGAAACATCTCTTTGTGTCACCTTCTTTTAATATTTTTTCAACTGTCGTCTTTTGGGGAAAGTGTTTGGATAAAACCTTGTCATATTAGTTTAAATTTCAGCTATTGTATGAACTGATTTAGTTTTACCAGTAGCACATAATCAGAGTTACAATCCACTAATAGAATATTTCTGTTCCTGACTATTTTTCGAGTGTTACCTGATGGAATGGACATGATACCGATCAAATACGACGTCTACTTTAGGGGAAATTTTATCAAATTTTTGAAAA